>JASPKZ010007626.1:52500-146141 GCA_030220185.1 Diploptera punctata
TCCTCACTTTGTTTGTGATTAATGGGATATAGAGAATGCATGACACAATTTTATATGAATCAGAGATAAAGAAAATGATAATGTATAGTAATAAAAATATAAAATTAAACTCAAATTCAAGCAGATCAATATTGAAATATTTACAAACAAGGAAGCATTTCTATTTTACTCGTAAATTATGTAAAAATGAATGACACTAAAATTATATTTAAAAAAGAATGACATTGAATTGTTAACACAAATGTGAATACACTATTTCATAATTGAATGATATTTCTGTTGAGACAAAACATATTATTTTAAATATATATACCCCATGGAGATATGGGTGCTCACTAGCGGGAATTTGTTAAGAAGCTAATTTAGTTACGGTTGTTTACCTACAGAATTCAATGAGTGATATGTGGTCAGCACATCCCCTCCATTCGTTCCAAAGTCATATTTGATTGAATATCCAGTTGCGAATAATAATTTTATAATATCGTAACTCAGGAATTGTTCTAATTACGGACAAACACGAATTACTACAGAACTTGAATAATTGAAGGGCTTAGGGCAATAACATGTTAAGCCACACATTGTTCTTTCTGAGATATAAAGAACTTAATATTTCAAAAAATTATAAATACTAATTGGGCGGTATTGTTGTTATTACATTGTGTGTCTATATGTTTTAACTCATCATTGGCGCACTTACACATGATTTTATAGATATTTCAATACATTCATTTGCTATCATTGTAATAAATGACATTTATTAACAGAATTTGGCTTGTCGTGTTACTGCCCTAAGCCATTCAATGTTCGTCAAATTCAGAACAAATTTGCAAATTAAGAGCAAATTTTGTAAAAATGCCAAAACTTATTCCTGGATTAAAAACTTTAATTTCTCTACTCTTGATGGGGTGAATGACATTCCGTGCACAAAATCAGGGCTGGGTACAAAATAATACGTCTCGATTACAACAGACCTGAATGCAACACAAAATGCCTGGTTTGAAAAGATATGCCGAATGCAAATAAATTGGACTGCATAGAGTCTATTATGGCTGAAAAAAAGGAAACTCCATACACTCAAAATAACAGTTCTGTACATAAAGCAAGAGGCTTGAATACAAAATTCGACATAAAAAAATGCATGGACACAAAACAAGAATTATGCATACGCACAATATGTCACATATATCCCAAAGGAACAAAATTGGGTTACATCAAGTGGTTTGCAAACATAATATCATATGTGTACATGAATGATTATTCAACCTGTGAATTTTGCAGCAAAGGAACTAAAGTTTGGATTATACATATAATTGCTTCATTACATATTTATTCGCATATTTCACTAATTTTGGTTACATATTTTATGAATATTTCTTAATTTTTACATTGCATAAAATCGTTGCTCTACTCACCTAATATATAAAAGTGAATGTTTGTTTGTATTTTAAGCGCCAATTGTAATGGGGTTTTTTGCAAAATGTTCAGGAGATTCCCGGGATGAACACTAGGCTATACGAGTGTTGCAATACTCAACTCCTACACCCTTAAAATTATTCTTTGTAGTGAAAAATGTGAAAAAATCCTTTTTTGACGGTTAAATAGCTTACACTGCCTAAACCATACCTAATACACAAAATTAATTTACACAGAATTGAATATCTCAAAAAAATAAATAAATAACTCTACAAAAAAGTCCGCGACAACATATGTTTATTTTTACGGATAACTCACGATGACCATTTTTATCTTTCATTGATGCCAAGAAGATCGGGATAAATAGATTCCTGGGCAAGCGCGCTCTGCCATATCGTTCATCCGATTGTGATGGGGCTTTTTGCAAAATGTTCAGGATTTTCCCGGGAAGGTTATAGGCTATAAGAGAATTTTAATTCTGAAGCCCTTTAGACTTAAAAATCACTCTTTGTAGTGAAAAGTAAAATAAAAGTGTTTTTTATACGCTTAAATGGCTTTCGCTGCCTAAACCATAATAAATACACCACATAATGTACACAGAATTGAATATTTCAAGAAGCTCTACAAAAAAGCCCGCGACAGCATATGTTTATCTTTTAAGGATAACTCATAATAACCACTTTTGTCTTTCAATGATGCCAAGAAGATCGGGATAAGTAGATTCCCGGGCAAGCAGAGCAGCAGCACGGATTACTCAAAATAACGGATTTTGTCTTTCAGCTCATTAATGCCAAATACATCTTGATACGTAGATTCCCGGGCAATGCTGGGTAATCAGCACGGGGTATTTAAAATAATGAAATAAATTTATAATTATTTTTCCTTTTACTTTTTTAACTAAACGTAAAAACACATAATTTATTTAGGTGTAGCAGCGTACGCAGGGTATTAGCTAATAATCAATAAAAACTGGAATCAAATTTTAATAATGTATGTAACATTGAATTCTTTACGAATTGTAGATTCGTGAGAAATATTTTGCGTCGTATAATTTCCCATAAAAACCTCTAAATGCGGGTTCTCAAGTAGGGCATTTTTCATGTACCTGTGACTTATCTATATGGCATAAACATCTACATTGCAACGCTTGTAAGGCCAAATTTATTAATTCGTCACTTATTAATAAGAATCCATAAAACATAAGAAATATTTTATATGTATGATAAAACGAAAATTATATACACAGACAAGCTTTCTGTAGATTGGTTTAATTATTCTGAAAAAATTGCTATTCTTAAGAATGAAATGAACCGTTAAATCCCTGTTACACGAGCTGCCACTCTAACTAGATAGTCTGCAGGTATTTCTTGAGATTTAAAAAGTGCTTAAAAATTTGAAATCGTTGTTTACGAGTTTCAAATGAAAGTGAATTAACGTATGATTAAATGTAATTTATTCTCTGATTTCTCATCTCAAACTACAGCGATTTGTTTCCAGACAAAAAAAATTGCATCTCAGCCGGGATTCGAATTTTCCAGTTTCAAGTTTTGTTAGATTGTGTAGCACTATAAAACAGACACTGAAAAATAAAACTTCGAGAAGTACACAGTTAAATTTAACAAAATTAAGGGGGTGCCTGTCGTACGATATGCAAGTGAGAATTGGTCTCTCAACCGTTCAGACAGAAGAAAAATAGAAACTGCAGACATAAAGTTCTTACGTTCTGTAGCAGATATGACAATTTTGAACAGAAAAAGAAATGAAGATATTAGAAAAGACTTAAATATTTTTAATTTAACAAATAGAAGTGACAACATGAAAAACAACCGGTATGAACATGTTAAAAGAATGCCTACATACAGAATCCCTCAGCTGTAATTAAAGTACAAAGCAATAGGTCATAGAAGTGTTGGACGCCCATTTACTAGATGGAAAGATTCATTAGATCCCACATCATGTGAAAACAGGTCAATAGGCCTAATTTCATTAAATAGATGAAGCAGTTTTGTTATTAAATCATTAAATTAATCAAGGTGAAGTATTGTAAAACAAGATATTTCAAGAATAATGTCGTGCAGATATTGAAGTAGGCCTACATAAATTCATCTCATCACAGCCAGCCAGCAGGATGTTATATAGAAACGATAAAAGTGTGTAAAATTGTAGGATGAGTAAAGTTATAGTGTATTTTAAATTAATAAAACAGAAAAGGATATATCAAATGCCAATGTAATACATTGGAAGTAGCTATTCCGAAGACCACTAGCAAACAAATGACATCAGAAGGCATAGAAATCAGATAACAATGCATGTGCAATAGCAGCCTCTACTGTTCTTTAAATTGTAAAAAAACAAAACAAAAAAATACCGGACGGTTGGCACAGAGTTTGAAACTCGTATACGGACGTTCTCTCGTTCAAACACAGTGCCGATCTATCTAATTTAGGCATTTTCCCTTTGTTTTCTTCATTCGACAAGGGAATTGCTGGATTGGAATTTTATACTAGTATTCGTTTCATTATAGATTACCCTTTCGTAGCGTCATTAAAATAAAATGTAGGCTACAGATGCTATATGACCTTAGTAGTTAGATCATCCAAGGACAACAATACAGTTTAACGGCCGGTGATATTATTAGAAATTATTTTCGGAACACAAAGACTTGATTCTCTACTTAAATCTCCGAGCCGTCAACAAGAAACTGAAAGTGTTTCAAACAGAAGACAACGAAACGTCGATAATGGACCAATTATATATAAAACCACATCTTGAACCCGATTTTTTTTAACATTCACGACTTCCTACCATTGTGTTTCTTAGTAGTCTCAATATTGTTCATTCTACATTTTTAAGCTGAAGCTGCTTTGACAAGATAAAAAAAACACAGAATGACCCCACGATCTTTTAAAAATAGTTAATTATTTTCATTCCCATTAGATTTTTCACTACTGTGCAATGAGATTCGGGACAGTAAATTAGTAATAATCATCTCAATTAAGAGCTACACAAATTAATTTTCAGCATGTTATATCAGTTATGAACAAAGAAGAGAAGCATTTTCTGCGGACCTTTGGCAAAACAATTACGGAAGAGGCTAGTGAAGTGCTTTGTGTAGAGTGTAGTAATGTATGGTGCAGGGATTTGCACATTACGACGGAATGAGGAAAAGCGACTGGAAGGTTTTGAGATGTGGATATGGAGAAGGATAGAGCGTATAAAATGGACAGACAAAATACAAAATTGAGATATTCTAGAAGACAAAATAAAAAATAGATATGTTCTAGACAGAGTAGGTGAAGGAAGAATAATACTGGAACTCATAAAGAAAGGGAAAATAAATTGTATTGGCCACTGGCTAAGAAGAAACTGCCTGCGGACGGATGCCCTAGAAGGAATGGTCAGCGCAAAGAAAGAGGTACAAAAAGACATCAAATGACTTGCAATAATAAAATTAATGGTTTGTATGCGGATACAAAAAGTAATGCTGAGGTAAGGAAAGAGTGGTGAGTGCTGAGTTTGCAGTGAAAGACCTGCTCTTGAGCAGAACACTATATGTGTGTGTGTGTGTCTGTGTTATCAAATTGAAAATGTGGAAATTAGGGAAATATAATTTATCAAAATTCCATAGCTGCATTCCTTTCATATACTAATAAAAAATACGTTGTGATTCAGACTGGTAAAACAGAGCCAACAACAAGTCGGTAGATAGAAAACTTAAATTATTGCCAGCACTAACTGAACTTATTTTACACTGTTATAGAAACACTATAGAAATTTAAATGTAACTTAAAACTGCAGATTGCTCATTGTTGCTGGGATATATATTACTGGTGGTTTACACTTCAAACACAAAATAAAAAATACCCATTCGGGTGAACCTTTCATCTTTATTATAAATTATATTTTAATATTTATTATTTTCTATTGTTGACTTTAAACTGCAGATTGGTAATTGTTTCCGGGGTATATATTACATAAATTATATTTTAATATTTCCAAATTCCTAATTCCAAATTGCTGAATATTATTGGGAAGCCCGCAAGCGAATGATGACAAATCAAGAGCTTCAGAACATTTGAATACTATTACTACTACATTTAATATTTATTTAATATTGTTGACTCTTGATTGAGATTTTAAAAAGCTGTCTAAGAAGAAAAAAATATACATTTTTCTGTCCTATCTTTTAAAAATGCGGAGGAAAACGTGCTGAAGCATAAAACATGAGGGAAAAAGGGGCTAACTATAGTAATCTCACGAAAATGTGCAAAAAAGTGCAAAAAACTATGTTCATTTCGCCTGATTTCATCCCCCCAAATACATAATATATTGAACTATTGGTATGAACACAGCTACATTTTTGGAAAGGTGCCGCACCTCAAAATTATTTCCCTACTTACCACGAAGTTATATATCCTGTATGTAATTAAGTGCAAATATTTTTCTGAATGGTCTTACGTTTATTACACAAAAGCAAATTTTTATGTAAAGAATAATATTATCATAGCACTCTCAACCTCTTTAGGAAAATAAAGAATGAATTTGTTGTATATAATTTAATTTACCTTCTTCATGTACGGATAACCGCGAGTGCTCTATTCATTATGTTGAATTGGTTTTTATGATGAGAGGGGTAATTGATTTATCTCCACACGCTATTTTCAAAGCGGTTATATCTACGTACATGGAAAGCGCAGTTTTAACGAAGTTACTGTAACAGGAAAAAGCCTCTGATTTCTTCCTTTCTGATATTTTCAGGTCGAGAAATTGTGTGTACAAATATTAGGGGTAATATAATAAAATCACATAAATAATACATTGTTTAAGTTCATGGTGATTCTATTACACTGGTGGTTAGGTACTCGCCACTCACACCTGGAGACAGAATGTTGTATATTTCATCGTCAGTACCATCCGTTAAGAATTAGCCTTTGTAGACCTGTTTCGGCCACATCTATCAGTCTTTTAAGAGGTCTTCCTGGTTGACAGTGTCCCTTGCGTTTATATTGCATCATCATTTTCGAGCCGCGGTGGACTAGTGGTTATGCTCCTTGCCTCTGGTCCCGAGGGTCGCGGGTTCAAACACAGCCGGGGTCGAAGGATTTTTTTAGGATGGAAAAATCCAAGAAGCAAGTCCTCCGGGAGGGACATTACGCCGTAGTTCCCGAGTCTGAAGATTTTTAGGCGCGTGAAAGATCCTTAAGCCTGAATAAAAAGGCCTCTAAGCAAAATTTACCGAATTCTCCCGTCTTTGTGCTACCTTAGTTTCCTAGATGTCACTATGAGGCGGAACGCTGACCACGCGCTACTCCAATGACATCTATACGAAAACAAGTGTAACTAAATTAGTATGGTGCAATTTCTTCCCTGTAGAGGGAGAGCGCCTAAATCTCGCTGAGGGAAACAGGGGCTTACAAGAAGATTTTTGGGATTCTTAAATTATCCATTCTTTTTTACTTGGTCTAGCTAGTTTAATTTATATCTGTTGAGTTTTTCTTCTACTGATTCTACTTATAATTGTTCTGAAACTTCTTCATTATTTTTTCGATCTAAAAGAGTGTATCCTGCTGTCCTTCTGACAAATTTCATTTCCATTGCTTTGATTCTGCTCCTGCCTCTTTTTCTTAAAGTCCAAATCCCACTTTCGTATAAATGGAGGGTAAGGCTAAAGTAATATGTATTTTCATTCTTGTGGATTTTTGTACTATTTAGCTTTTTATATATTATTCATTATTCTAAAGATTTATGTAAATTTGACCAAATTCTTGTTCACATCTTTTTCATTTAGATAAATAGTTGAAATTTTGTACTTTTTCTAGACATTGGTTATTGTGTATTATCTTACTTCTGATTGAATCTTCTCCTGATAATGCCAAAACCTCTGACTCTCCTACTGAAATTTCCATTTAAAAATCTTTTAATATTTTATTTATTGCATCAACAAAATTAAATATATGTTCACATATAGAAATACATCATATAATGGAAATGGACAGCTAATGACAAATGAGGTAAATTTTGAGGAAGTAGCTGAATTCAAATACCTATGGACAATAATTACAGATAGGATGAGGTGCACAAGGAAATTAAACATAGGCTCAATTCTGGATTTGCGTGCTATTATGTATTACAGAGACTCTTGACGTCCCAACTCCTTTCAAAAAACGTTAAACTGAAAATATATAAAACTATTATTCTACAAGTTATATAATACGGATGCGAAACATGGTCTTACTTTAAGGGAGGAAAAGAGATTACGATTATTTCTGAATAAATTTCTTAGGAAAATTTTTGGGCCAAAGAGAGATTAACGGACAGGTGAATGGAGAAGACTAAATAACAGTGGACTACATAGTCTTTATAATAATAATAACAGGAAGAAGCGTGCACAAATGTGCGTTAGATTAGGTCTCTGCTGTATGACAGCAACGATTTTGTGCTCTTTAAATATACATTGAAATTATATCTTTGACACGTTCTATCACAGAGCTTAACACACGCAGTCTATTGACGGATCATGATAGTTTGAAATTTTGTAGATTTTGTGGTGATATCCATGCACTGCAAGTCTTATTATTACACTGTGAATCTTGTTGTTTGGACCAGTCTACTTTCGATTGATCATTGCATCAGTTGCGCAAAAATCTTCCGGTATTCCTTTTCTCTTCTTTTATCTTATCTCCTTCAATGTAGTTTCCTGTTTAGTAGTTGGTAGCAGGAACGTTATGCGTAGATCTTCCACGAGGAACGTTTCCAGTGCTAATTCATATGCAAGTCTGGATGGAGCAAATTTCGAGATCTCCTTTGCTGCTTTTAGGAATCTTGCTTTCACTTTTTCTAAGATGTTTAAGTCTCCATAACTGAGATCAGTCCAACTGATTTCTATTCCATACGTTAAGATGGGAAGAAATTTGGCCTCAAAAAGTTTCATGGCTGTTGCAAGTGACAGTTGTGTAATGTTTCCTATGTCGTATATGGCAACTATAGCAGCTGCCACTCTCTCTTTCGTATGCATTCTGAAGGATTTGGCTGTTGTTTGGAGTGTTACTCCTAAATATTTGAAGGCGTTTGTGATTTACAACAGGTTGCCCTGGAGTTGTATATGGTCGCCATCTACCAGTCGACCATCCTTTCTGAATACCATTTGTACCTTTTTTGATAGGTTTATATCGAAGCCAGTTTTGTCGGCCCACGATGCGAGATTGTGTATTGTTTCTTGCAGTTCTTCCTTATCTGTCGCTCCAAGTACCATATCGTCTGCGTACATATACATTTTTATTGATGGGCGCCATATCTGGGTTATGACTGTTGTCATCACATTGAAGAGGAGAGGGCTTAAAGGGTCCCCTTGAAGGACTCCTCTGGTTTGAATGACTTTTTTTGATTTCTGAACTGTGTCGTCTATCTTTAAGATATTTCGAGCTAGTATGTTATGGATAAGTAAGTCTCACAGTCTTTATTGGAAGCCAGATATAATAAAATCAGTTAAGTCTCGTAGACTGCGATGGGAGGACATTTGGCACGAAATGGGAATGAAAGACGTGCATAGAAGCTTATTATAGGAAAACCAGAGGGAAAACGCCCAGTTGGTAGACCAAGAATGAGGTGGGAGAATAATATTAAACGTGATTTGAGGGAAGTAGATTATACAGGGAATGACTGGAAAACATTAGCTTAGAATAGGGGTGTATAGAAAGCTTATGTCCGATCGAACATGAACCTTTGGATTCCATAATATTAGTGAGTTTATATATATATAAACGAATGTATGTCTGTCTGTTTCTCCTTTATGCATTAGTACAGCATTCATCCGGTTTTGATGGGGCTTTTTGAAAAATGTTCAGGAGTTTCCCGGGAAGGTTTTAGGCTATAAGAGAGTTATTATACTAAACTCCATCACCCTTAAAAATCACTCTTTGTAGTGAAAAACATGTTTTCGAAACTTGTTTGATGCTTAAATGGCTTACGCTGCCTTAACCATAACATATACACCAAATTAATGTACGTAGAAGTGAATATCTAAAAAAATAAATCTACAAAAACTCATAACGACCATTTTTATCTTTCAGCGCATTTGCACCGGGACTTGAACCCTTTAACCACGCGATCTACTACCAACGATTACACCGCGTGTTGGTGCTGGATCAAACCGTTATTGTTGTAGATACATATTTTGAATAGAAAACATAGACTGCTCAAATTAAGATATATTTGCCCGGGCACATAAAAGGCAAAGATTAATACAGCTTTCCTTAATAAATTTTCAAACATGTAATGTGTTGTAAGCTACAAGCTATAATCGTGGAAGCTTTAAGGAAAGAGGAACTCACACACGCTTGAGTAAGCTTTAGAATTTTACTTTCATATCTGACATAGGCTAGCTACTAAATGAATAGGCACAATTAAGTAAAATATACAACTAAAGCTTTAATGCGAGTCAAAAAGTATAGTCAGATATAACATTGAAAATAAATAAATAAATAAATAAATAATTAGTTTAACAAAGAAAACGATGCTATCATTGATCATCTGTACAAAAAATATTAATAAACATACATACTTTTACACTCACACTAGTCCAGCCTAGGGTTGGGGTATACAGTCCTTGCGACCCCACCCTGGCCTGAAGGACTAACAAACCAAACTAGCTCTTCTGAGCTATATTGACCAGACTCCGACGATAACTCAACAGATGATGATGCGATGTTAGAAAACACAGCTATTTATGAGAGTTCACAAGGAGAGGGGAGAATGCGCGATAGCACACGGCGCGCGTACTGGGAAAGGAAGGGGTGGGGGAGCATTTGTCACTGTTAACAAAGATCACACACGAAATGGAGACGCGATGATGTATTGGTTGCTCAGTATGACGAAATACCTGTATCGAAATTTTGATTTCGGTACACATTGATTCTAAGAAGATCGGGATGACTAGATTCCCGGGCAAGCATAACAGCGCACGGCGGGTATTCTTTTACGGATAACTCTCAATAACCATTTTTGTTTTTCAGCTCTATTAAGCCAAGAAATACGGGATAAGTAGATTCCCGACAACGATGGGTAATCAGCACGGGTACTTAAAAATAATTACGATATAAATTTATAATTACTTTACTTTTTTATTTATTTAACTAAACATAGAAATACATATAATTTATTAGGCGTAGCAGCGCACGCCGGATAATATTAGCTACAAGTATATTAATAAGGAATAAGTAAACTATATGATTAGTTACTTTTGATGATGGTAATAAATTATTTCTAATTAGGAATAGAAACTAAGTGTTAAGTATAATATTTATTTAAACTAAATTAGATTGTTTATAAGAAGACATGCAATTTATAGATACTTGTAGCCTGGACAAGCGGTATATAGTGACATTTCTCATAGGATTTGTGTTAAGACCCTCGAATTCTTTACTTTCAATTTTATCAAAAGGTGATGTCTTGTTACTTGAGAGAGACGGAGGAAGAATGATTCTGGTCCATCAGATGACGAGCTCTTCATAAACTTCAATACACGTCACTTCCAACTTGTTCCATTCTGTTTTCAAACTCTCTCAAGAAAAGTCATCCATCTTTTCTTTCTTGGATAAGAAAACATGTTATAAAGGAACTCCTAAATTCTAACATAAACGTGTATCGATTTCTGCTGATTCATTAGGGAAATCAAGCATTTTTAAAGATGTCCGTCACATTGTTAGAGAACTCAGTAAATTATAAGCTTATTATTAATTATTAGTAGGAATACTATTATCCATGATTTGAGGGAAATAGATTATACAGGGGATTATTAGAAAAAAATACCTCAGGTTAGGGCTATATGGAGAGCTTATGTACACGCGGCCATTAACCTACCGGTTCGATATATTTTTTTTTTAATTTGAACAAGTTTTTACAACCTGCGTTTTACCCTGTGGGTATATCGCAGGATATTTAGTTTACACTTTATATGATTTAACAATTAATGAATTACAATTAATATGGATTATTTCAGTGTCTGGAATATTTCATTTATGTATTGGGATTGTTTGTGGCATTTTAATAACTTTTCTTAGCACTATATTTGGGTCCTTGATGTGCGCTGGTCTGTTCTTTTCTTGTAGCTTGCAGTGAAGTAAAAGATGCATAGCTGTTTGGTCGTCTTCTGAGCATGGGCACTTCGGTGAGGCTGCTTTTCCAATTCTGTGTAGGTATTGTTGGAATTTTCCATGGTTTGTGAGGAATTGTGTAAGTACGAAAGTTGGATTTAGGACGGTTTCTTGCCTGGTATGGATGTTTGGGAAGAAGAGTTTTGTTTGGTGGCCTTTGTGTGATGATGTGTACAGCGCGTTCCAGATGTCTGTGTAGTATTGAAGGAGCTTTTGTTTACAAAATGAAATAGGTAGTCTGTCATATACTAGAGTTCTTTGAAACGTTGAGTCTATTTTTGCTAGGAAATCTGCCCTTTCGTTTCCGTAGTGTCCAGTGTGGCCTCGGATCCAATAGAAGTTTACTTGATTGTTACTCTGTATGTATTGAAGATCTGCCCTGATTTGACTTACAATGGGATTGGCTGATTTGCTTTTTTTGATTGCTTTAAGTGCTGCTTGTGAGTCAACGTTTATGGCGTATTTAGTTTTAGGTTTTTGTATATTTTTATCCATTTTAGTACCATCTGAATTCCGAGCAGCTCGGCTTGAAATACTGAGCATTCGGGGTGGAGTTTTGCTGATTTTGAGAAAACTTCTTTTCTTCCTGTATAGACTACTAGGCCTGCTCCGACATTTCCTTCTGTTTTTGACCCATCAGTGTAGAGGGTGTAATCTCCATCTCCACCAGAGCCTGTGAGTTCTACTTTGATGTCTAGGGTTTTCAGTCCCTCTTCACTTTTTGGAATTTCTGCTTTCGATAACTCGGGTAAGATTGCTGTAGTCTTCTTGTTATGATTTAGTGCCCAGATGTCATTTTTTAGTCTGAGTTCCAGTTCTATTGGGAGAGCATTTGCTATGACTGTGAGTGCCTCTGTAGAGACCGAACGATATGATTTTGTCATGAATATCAGGATTTGTCTTTGTATTCTAGTTAGTTTGTCCATTTGTGATTTGTAGCGAATTTGTTGGTACCAGACGCTACAGGCATAAGTTATGGTTGGTAGTAGGCAATATATTATATGGGTGCGAAACATGGACTCTTACTTTAAGGGAGGAAAGGAGATTACGAGTATTTGAGAATAAAGTTCTTAGGAAAATTTTTGGACCAAAGAGAGATGAACAGACAGGTGAATGGAGAAGACTACATAACAATGAACTACATGGTCTTTATAGGAAGCCAGATATAATAAGAACAGTTAAGTCTCGTAGACTGCGATGGGCAGGACATGTTGCACGTATGGGGAATGAAAGACGTGCATGGAAGCTTCTTGTAGGAAAGCCAGAGGGAAAACGCCCAGTTGGTAGACCAAGAATGAGGTGGGAGAACAACATTAACTATGATTTGAGGGAAGTAGATTATACAGGGAATGATTGGAAAGCATTAGCTCAGGATAGGGATATATGGAGAGCTTATGTCCGCGCGGCCATGAACCTACGGGTTCGATAGTGCCAGTGAGTAAGTAAGTAAGTAAGTAGGCAATATTTTGTATATTGTAATTAGGTGGTTGAATGATAGCCCCCAGGATGATCTTGAGCAGCGAATTAGTTTCTGCAAAGTGGACTGTGTTTTATGATGTAGGTTCTGAATATGTTGTCTCCATGTGAGGTTGCTATCCAAAGTCACTCCCAAATAATTAATTTGTTTCACGACAGGTATATTGCTCTCTTGTATTGTTTGGTGTGTTCGATATTTTTGTAGTTGGCGACAAAACATTGGCATTATACTACATTTCTGTTTTGCTAATTCCAGTTTGTTTTCTTTACACCATCCTTCAATTCTGGAAAGAGCATTTGAAATAATATTTGGTATATCGTTATGGAGTGACCCCTTGACCAGCATCATTACATCATCTGCATATAGGACTACCTCTAGGTGTTCTTGTAGCTGTGATAAGTTTTCAATCAGATCGTCAGCTATGAGATTCCATAATATTGGTCCGAAAACCGATCCCTGTGGGCAGCCTTTGGAGATGTACGCAGCCTTCTTGCAATTAGATAGTGTTAGGTTTGCGCTCCGGTCTTTCAGGAAATCTGTGATTACTTCATAGATGTTGCTGGGGCAATTGTACTTCCTTAGAATCGTAAGTATTTTTGGATGCCAGGCGTTGTCAAAAGCACCCTTAAAGTCGAGGGCTACTAAACAGCATCTTATCTTCTTGGCTTTGTATTCATTAATGGTATCTGTAATCTTCCGTATGACGTCGATTGTGGATGTTCCTGCCTTGAAGCCATATTGCTGACTTTTGGTGTTTCCAGATGTAACCAGATATGTTGAGAGACTGTCGGCTACTAATTTCTCGTAACATTTTCCAGGAACAGACAAAAGACTGATTCCTCTGTATCCGTTTACACTTGTGAGTTTGCTCTTGTCATTTTTTGGGATTGCTATAACTGTTGCTTTCTTCCATTTTTCGGGGAAACAGCCTAGTTGGAGGCATTTGTTGAATAATCTCTGCCAGAAGTGTGGCAGAATGCGATGGATGTGCTGGACGATGGTTTCATCTAGACCGTCGGGACCTGGCGCTTTTTTGGGCGGCAGGTTTTCAATTATCATCGTTACTTCTGTCTCGCTGAATTCTATATCTACCGCAGTAGAGGATGTCCATTTATTTTTCAGCAGGTCTCTCGTGGCTTTCTAGTTTGGCGTGTCTTCGTTAAGCTGGTCCTTAGGGAAGAACTTTTCGAGTAAGGCCTCTGCTGTGTCCTCTGCGGAAGTAGTTTGTATTCCGTTTTCACGCGTGAGTGTGCTCGGTATGGTTTGTTTCATAAAGTTGTTTTTACATATTCTGTGCAGTTTCCAGATTTTGGTGGAATTTACGTTCTGACAGAAGGCTTTCCACGATTCCAGTTTTGCTTGTTTAATCATTGTCTGGTATTTACTTCGAATTTCGTGATAGCGATTTCGGTACAATGGTATAAGCTCTGCAACTTTGCATTTTTTGTAGCGTCTTCTTGCAGCGTTTGTGTGTTTTCTCTGGATTGTGAGTTCTGTAGTCCACCACGCTACGTGTTTGTTTGTCGGTCTAAACGGCGGGAACGTTTTAGTGCAGATTTGTTCTAAGTCATCCCATATATCGTTGATCAGTTCATTTAGTTGAGTCGATTGTTCTACTTCACTCAGTTCCAACATCCATCGTTTTCCTGCTACTTCGACAAGTGAGTGAAACTGTTCCCATTTACCTTTTCTTGTGGCATATTTTCTAGTGGAGAACGTTGTGTCTCGCCTTCTGTCTCCAGTGTTTGCTTGAGTGATGTCGAAGCTTATTGCGTTATGGTCGGAAAGGAAATCATATATATATATATATATACTTTGAAAAAATAGAAAAAAATATGAAAAAAGTATATAAATGTTGAAAGAAAATACGTAACTTTAAAAAAAATGAAAAGAAATATATCAAATTCTGAAAAAATTTAAAAAAAAAACGAAAATTTTGAAAAAAAAGTGTATCGTGAACAAAAGAGAAGATTCATATAGTACATACATATTTAAACAAGAGGCCAACTATTTCTCACTTTTCGTCAATAATTTCAAATGAGTGTAAAATTATATTTTCACACCAGGTTTGTTCATTTGGTCGTTTTCTCCTTATTCCAGACACTTATTTTTCATATATTTTAACTTTTTTTGTCATATTTGATATATAGACTTTTGCCTTATAAATGTCTGTACACTTTTTATTTAGTAAGAAATATAATACGCGTAACCTTTGAAATAAATGGCGCACAGATATTTTTCAAGTCTCAGAACGAAGCCACTTCCCATGATCAGAGATCAGCTATTTGGTTCACAAGTATACAACTATTTGAGAAACTAAATCCGTTCTATTTCGTTGTGTATCGTGCAATGGAAAACCATTTCGTATAAATAAGAAATGCGGTAAATACTGAAAATAAAACAAAGCAAAAGAAATGAAACAAACCAAAGAAAATTAATTGAAATAAGGACGAGAGAAATAAATAATAGTTAAAAAACTAAAACAACACGCTTTATTAGAAAACCGAACTAAAAAATGAAAAATAATATTAATTTCCAACAAGCTTGGGATAAAATTCAAGTAGTGAACAAAAAAAATCATCTCCAACACATCTAGAATAAAACTTGAGTTATCTTAAAAAAAATAATTTTACCATCAAAAGCGTGGAGTGCTTTTTATGATTTTTACGTTTTCTTCTTAGAGACTATACTTTTACCAATATCTGTTTATTATCAAATATATTAATTGATATAGAGCACCACACGCTTTTGATGGTAAAATTATTTTTTGTAGATAACTCTAGTTTTATTCTAGATGTGTTGGAAATTATTTTTTGTTGACCACTTTAATTTTATCCCTAGCGTGTTGGAAATTAAAATTATTTTTCATTTTTTAGTTCGATTTTCTAATAAAGCGTGTTCTTTTAGTTTTTTAAAATTATTATTTATTTTTTAGTTTGATTTTCTAAAAATGTAAATATCTTTAAATTCGATACTATTGTAGTATAAGCTAAAAGTAATACTCCTCTAAAAATTCCTCCGGGCCGGATTTGAACCAGCGACCTATGGATTACTGAAATTATATACCACTACAGTCCACCACTCTACCAACTGAGCTACCACAACAAAATAAAATCGCTCTATCGGTCACATTGTTTGATGTTTCACAACGAAGCTCAGTATACCCTATTAAAAAACCAAACTAGGTATTATAAAAAAAATGAGCGAAATTCGACAATTAGATGCGAAGGTTTACTTCAAACCCGAAATTAAAAACTGCCTAAAAGACTGGACCAATTTTGATGAATTTATTTGTGTGTTTTTGAATGGGTCCCTGGATGTCTTAGATTCACAATTGGACCCAGTAGGTGGCTCTGTGATCGGGTTATAGGAATTTATTTATTTATTTATTTATTTATTTATTTATTTATTTATTTATTTATTTATTTATTTATTTATTTATTTATTTATTTATTTATTTATTTATTTATTTTATTTATTTATTTATTTATTTATTTATTTTGTGTGAGCCCCTGTATGGTTTAGATTTACAATTAGACCCGGTAAATAGCGCTGCGATTGGGTTATAGGAAACTATGTTTTTTATATTTGTAAGATCTTTCGCATGTCAGAACATATAACCCAAATTTTTCACCCCCCACGACCCACCAATATTTTTAAAATTAAACAATAACACTGGACAATAGCCAAAAAGTTAAAACTCTTAATTATGAATATGACAATTACAAGGATGGCAATGGACTGGTTTTTAAATTACCAGCATGCCTAGTGTTACTGCGTATTCTGTGAATATTGTAATCAGCGTGACAGTCAAGGAAACACCCTTTACAGGAGGGGAGACAGTGACAGCTGTATGATATAGATAATATTTATCTTAAGTGTCGGTGTTTACCCCAACAGGTTGTCAAATAAATTGAAGTGGAATTTCGAGAGTGAACAATGGTTTGTACCTTGGTGTATATGTTATATAGATGTGAAATATTGTCGTGTAGAATACATGTGATATGTCTATATTTCTCAGATACATTTTTAAATTATATGCAGAGATAAGATTGTAGTGTAATAAAAGCTAAAATGCCACGAAATTGTGTGAATAGTCAACATATCGTTTTGTTATATTTGCGGAAAAGTGATATTTGCATCACAAAACCGACATATAACTCCATTTATTATCTTTATTTCGGGTGCAAAATAGAGGATCTTGACAAAATATTTGCTCATATATTTACTACAAATGATGTTCTGCAAATCTTAGTGAATGGTTGAAAGGAAAGAAGAAATTCCCATGACTTGGAGAGAACAAACTAATCATGTAAGTAATTATTTATGCATGCTCCCACCAGTTAGGTTTATTTCAAAGAAGAAGAGGTCAGCTGTGATTATCCCAACACACCCTCAGCTATTCGTCAAAATAGCTTCCTATTCCTGTACCACCAGACTCCTATAATAATGATTCAGACGATGAACTGAAATCCAGCACTTCGGAAGAAATATCCAGACCATCCATATCCTATGATCCTGACTTCAATCCTGAAATTTCAACTCAGTCAAACAGAATGACTCAAAATGAATTGTATGATTTTGTCCGAGACTTAGAACTCTCAAAGGCCAATGCAGAGTTCCTGGCTTCGTGATGTAGACAGTTCAAAGTATCTTGGCAAGAATGTAGAAATATCTGTATATAAAACACGCCAGAAGCCACTTAAGCAATTTAAAAAAAAATAATGACATTGAATTCTGTAACAATATACAAGATCTAATGTCTGCTATAAATATCCAACACTTACGAGAATAATGGAGATTTTTAGATTCATCAAAGTTGAGTCTTAAGACAGTGTTACTGATGGGAGTGTATTTAGGAACTTACAAAATGTTTGAGACTAAGCGCAAATAAAACAATAAGGAAGGTATTTTTATTGGTTCCTAGATCAGATAACTCTTCATGGATAAACACTTTTCTGAATTTTGAAAAGATACGAAAAGTGCTTGGGAATCATTCAGAGCAGTTGCCTTAAATTTCTTGGGCAACCACTGGGTCCCAAACTGCAGACAATATGTGGACAATATGTTACTAGCTTGTCCTAACTAGATTTATCTTTACCCAAATAAATCACTCATTAGCAATAGGTTTAACCCTCCTAATTCAAATAAAATGGGGGCAATATGGCATTAAAAAGTCCATTTTCTCCACTCTCATTTGGACTTTTTCCTGGAAAATGTTCTGCATTTTCTGATGAACATAAATAACATTTTCACCACACGATCTCATCATTTGATAGACGATACCAAGGCAAATGGAATACATCTATGCTAACTGACTATTGTTGGTAAGTGGTGAGAGATGTCCCGGAGGTTCATTACAGGAGACAATCTAAAATTACCAGATTTAAGGAGGGAAACATTTTTATTTAAAGACATTTTTCAAAATTACGAAATAACTAGACCACTGGTGACAATTTCATTGTCAGTTTCGTATACACCATGAAAAATAGATCGAAATTTGGCCATTTCAATTCCGCAACTTACAAAAAGTTAAAATTGATTATCCAGTGTAATCGACCATTAACACCTTCTTAGAAGTTCATGAATTATTGATCTTCTGAGAATAATTTGGGCAGGACAACGTCTATCGGGCCCACTTGTCATTTTATTCATTTTGAGAATTCTCCTCATCATTGAGGGTTTTCTCCAACCAATCTTAGTAATAAACATCAGTTTTTTTTTAAAAAATACATGAATGACTACGGACTTACATACCATCAGTCTTTTGTAACAAACATTCACAAATTTCCTTTAATTACATTTCTCCATCGTTCTCTGTCCTCTATGTCTTCATCCGTTACACCAAATTTCCTCATTGGATTTTGGATGCTGTCCACTTGTCAAAATATAAAACAAAACAAAAAAAACATAGTTGGTATTCACGGTAAAATGCAGTAGATTGCTTTAAGGCAACTTTTAGATGTTTTCATATGTAGGAAAAAGAATCTGACTTGTTTATTATTAGTGATTGATAGCTTAGAGTTATGTGCTGGACAAGAAATAGCAAACATCAATCAACCAGGAGAGGAGATCGGTTTGTTGTCTGATTCAACAGGATACTTCAGATATAATTAATAGTTTCCACATCATTACTTGACTAATTTGACTTGATACACTCTAAACTTTTTGTAGACACACATGTTTTTAAAATTAAAATAAAATACTGACAAAAGAAACGTTTCTAATACTTTTATACGAAATTTTATCTCCAATACTAGCCGTGAAAAAGTATGCATTCTTTAAAAAAAATGTTCTTACAGTTTACAGAACGAATAAGAATTTCACACTACATGTACTACCACTCTATCCATCTATCTATCTATCTATCTATCTATCTATCTATCTATCTATCTATCTATCTATCTATCTATCTATCTACCTATCTATCTATCTGTATCTCTCTATCTACCAATCTATATATCTACCAATCTACCTATCTATCTACCTACCAATATATCTACCTACCTATCTACCTACCTACCTACCTACCTACCTACCTACCTACCTACCTATCTATCAATCTACTTACCTACCTACCTATTTACCTACCTATCTACCTACCTATCTACCTACCTACCTATCTACCTATCTATCTACCCATCCATCTACCTACCTATCTACCTATCTATCTACCTATCTATCTACCTAGCTACCCCCTATCTATCTACCTACCTATCTACCTACATATCTATCTACCTATCTATCTATCTACCTGTCTACCTACCTATCTCTCTATCTACCTACCTACCTACCTATCTATCTATCTATGATGGCGTAGTCCATTGTTGAGCCATAGCTTCTGCTTTGTAAGGAGTTACTGTACCAAGTTAATTTTTAGTTATTATATATGTCATGAATGTCATGCGGTCAACACACCGACCCAATGAGACATCTAACAGACATCTACGGTATTACTAGGACGTTGAGGTCAGTAAATTTTGCTTATAGGAATCTTTATTCAGGTTAAGGATCATTTACGACCCTGAAAATCTTCAGACACGAGACTCACGACTTAAAGTCCCTCCCGGAGAACTTGCCTCTTGGATTTTTCCATCCTAAAAAAAATCCATCGACCCCATCCAGGTTTGAACCCGCGACCCTCGGAACCAGAGGCAAGGAGCATAACCACTAATCCACCGCGGCCGCTAACAAAAAAAAATCACGGTCAGCAGAAAGCTGCATTTTAATGCATAATTATATTAAATTAAGAGCTCTCCTACAGCTACAACAACAATAATAATAATAATAATAATAATAATAATAATAATAATAATAATAATATTTTGTTTATTTATATACAGAAATTTAATGTTTACACATCTTTCTGTGCCTAAAGTTTTATTTTTCTTCTCCATTCGTCTCTCTCCGTCCAATCCATGTCCTCCAATCCTCTTGCTCTCATTCCAGTTCTTATTTCCTGCATCCACGAGTTTCGAGGTCTTCCTCTCCTCCTTCTTCCAGGTGGACACCATTCCAATGTTTTCCTGGGTAATCTTTCTTCTTGCATTCGTCGTACGTGCCCATACCAATTTAATTCCTTATACCGTATATAATCTACTATTGAATAATCAATATTCATTTTTTCCCTTATGACAGTATTTCTTATTTTGTCTAATTTTGAACATCTTGCTGCTCTCCTCAAGAAATCCATTTCCATCGTTATAAGTTTTTGTTCTAAATTTTTGTTGAATTTCCAAACTTCAGCTCCATATGTGACAGTACTTCTCACTATTGAATTATATATTTGTAACAATAATAACAATAATAATAATAATAATACTAATAATAATAATAATAATAATAATAATAATAATAATAATAATAATAATAATAATAATGTATATATAAATAGGTAAACACAAAACAGTTGAGGTCCTTTTTTTCATCTGTTTATCAACCGATTTTTTAATAGCCGTTGACGAGTTTGAGTGTATCAATAAAAACTATTGGAAACAGTTACTTTTTTTCTCCCACCTTGGACGTAGAGTCGAAGCCTTTATTTAGAAGTCTCTATTCGTCATACTTCACGCTCCTTATGCCTACAATCTAAAATATTTTTGTAATGTATGTCCCATCCAGTTCGAACTTCCCTTTTGGTTTCTATTTTAATATAGTAATGAATAAAGAAGCATTATGATCCGTTTGTAGTTTGAAATTCTTGACATTTCACAACTTTATCGTAAGTAATGCCACGAGTGATTTCCAAATTATCGATAAATTCACGATTCACGAAGTGAGAAGTGAATTTATCTAGAGAATTTGCAAGTCAAGAGTGTCATTTGTTAGGACTATTTAACGGATAAAATTAAGCTGTTTACTCGAAAATCATTATTTAAATATAATTAATTTAAATTATGTATATATTTAATTAACACTAAGAGCCTTGTTTTAGAAATTAGTGCTCCTCTGTGACTCCAAAGCAGCTATACAGGTAATTTACTAGTCAAAAAGTTTTGACTACAAAGAATGCTATGGCATTATTACTAACCTGCGAAACTGTGGTAAAGAAGTTGTCCTCCAACGGCTATCCTCCTACTGTGGAATTGCCGGTAATGAAACAGCTGATCTCCTAGCCGAAAAATGATCTCTCATTGAACAATTGCCTGGATCTAAACCAACACCTTACTTCTGTGAAACGCCACATAAACTTAAAATTCAAAATTATGAATGACCATAGACTTCAAACAGTGGCCAGAAACAAAAAATGGGAATGCATAATAAAACATATTGATATACCGAACATACCAAGAAAAAGAGAAGTAGCACATTTTAGGATGACAACAGGCCACGACAGTCTGGCAAAACACTTTTACAAAATTAATGTTCTGCCTTCGCCGAAATGCATTTTATGCAATCACTCTGATGAAGAAATAGACGAAGGTCATCTGAACAACTGTATCGCTGTCAAACATGAAGATTCTAAGACCTCAAGTATTGGAGAGCAAGACTGCTGATGACTTTAGTGTTAGATGCAGCACATTAGACAACAACATAATTAATGTAAACAGCGATGTTTGAAAACAAATGAGAAACGTTTGTTATGCTTCATTTGTTCATCACTGCAACCAGACTATATTATTTATTGCTAAATGATCGCAATATTGTAAGAATGCACCCTAGTGGAGCAAAATGTAGCATCAACTGTTTATAACCAACAAATTAATTCATTTCTGATGTCCTGTGATGTAAATATCTCAATTATATTTTTCGGAACGTAAATTCCTGGGATATAATACGTTTAAGAAATTGCAAACAGTGTTTTTTGTGGTGTAATCCAATGCTACAAATGTTTTGATATTATATCCCGCAAGCACTTTCTGGTTACATTCATGCACTATATATATATATATATATATATATATATATATATATATATATAGGCCTATACACAATCTGGTAGTCACATGCATTCTGGAATTCTTACATCTTAATATACAAACTGTTTTATTCAACGAATTACATAGAGAGTTAGTCACTGTAAAATAATGCTATGACCTATTCAGAATGTTAGAAAGGAGGAGCTTCAATTTAAAGTGAAAAAATTAAATTGATAAAATCGAGGTGAAAAACGACTGTGATTGCTTGCAAAACAACAATCATTGAAATGTGATTGGTCATTGAATCCCATTTGAGGAATGGGATAAATAATCTTAATAAAAAGTTCAGCATAGACTGTAAACCTCTATCTCTACAAATCAAACACTGAAGTTCCCTGTGTCAGAACTTACAGTCTGTTTCAGAATACGTTTTATAGACTTCTAAGGAGTTGTAGATGGGACTTAGTAAAGTTTTGATAACGAACCCATGTCCGGAAACGTACCATTTCGATTTAATATAAGTTTAAAGATCGAAACACATAGGGCTGATATCGTGTGTCTTGAATACGTATTACAGCCTTCTAGGAGTTGTATATCTATCGAGTCGGAGGAAGATGTTCTTGCACGAATTCTGGTGGCAGCAGACATTATTGAGAGCACACCAGGTCTTGTGAGGCGTACGTATTAAAACATGAGTCGCAGGTACATTTCGTGCAACGAACAACAGGATCGCCACGTGGAACCTCACTTGTAGTACAACCCCTAGAAGTCTGTAATAGTTATTATGAATCACAAGACACAGGATATCAGCCCAATCTGGTTCGATCTTCAAACCTATTTTACATCGAAGTGGTACATTTCCCGATGAGTTCCTTATCAAAACTGTATCTATTAAGTACCCCCAACAACTCCTAGAAGTCTCTAATACTTAGTCTGAAACACCCTATATATATCTGACCACGTGAGATATTATGTAAATATATATTGTTACATGTCGCGCATAGCGACGTTTGAATTGAGCGGGCGAATCGCTCATGGTGAGTTAGAGTACCCGCACAGCCGGCGAATTATCTGGAGTGTGTTGCCAGATGGTTATACCTTGTCTCTCTCTTCTTTTGGAGAAAGATCCATGCTAGAGGAATCTTGGCATCGAATTGCCTAGACGCTGTTTCTGGGAATTCCTTCTGGGCTTATAAAAGGGCAGAGGCAGGAGACCGCAATAGTCAGTCGTGAGTTGAACAATGTGACGATAAGTTGTGCTGAATTTATTTATCCGTGAATGAAAAATTGTTCTAACTGAGATAACAATTAAAAGAAGATTATTTCGGGAATTATAATTGTGAACATAAGTTTATTGATAATTGAAGAATTAAATAAAGTGTGTAGTGAATGTTTTTAATAAATCGATTCTGCTTATTTCCGGATAAATAACCTAGAAGAAAAATCGAGGCTATCCCGGTAAAATATGTTAGTTGAGATTATATGATGGAAATGGACAGCTAATGATAAATGAGGGAAATTTTGAGGAAGTTGCTGAATTAAAATATCTAGGAACAATAGTTACAAATAGGAATGAGATACACAAATAAATTAAACATAGGCTCAATTTTGCAAATGCTTACTATTATGCATTACAGAGATTCTTGTCGTCCAACTGCTTTCAAAAAACTGAAAATATATAAAAATATACAGTCAATGTGCCCAATTCACCAATTAATGTTTTAAAATGGTCAACACGTTTCCACAGCCAAGCTGTCATTCTCAAGATCTGATATTGACAGCCAGTATCTGGTCTTGAGAATGACAGCTTGGCTGTGGAAAAACGTGTTGACCATTTTATAACATTAATTGGTGAATTGGGCGTATTAACTGTATATTTTAATATTTTATCACCAAGAAGATCACTTGTATATAAATGAAAATATATAAAACTATTATTCTACCAGTTATATTATATAGATGCGAAATATAGACTCTTAGTTTAAGAGTGGAAAGGAGATTACGAGTATTTGAGAATAAAGTTCATAGGAACATTTTTGGACCAAAGAGAGATGAGCAGACAAGTGAATGGAGAAGACTATTAAACAGTGATCTACATCATCTTTATAGGAAGCCAGATATAATAAGATCAGTTAAGTCTCGTAGACACGCGATGGGCACGACATGTGGCACGAATGGGGAATGAAAGACGCGCATGGAAGATTGTTCTAGGAAAACCAGAGGCAAAACGTCCAGTTGGTAGACCAAGAATGAGGAGAATAATATTAATATTAAACGTGATTTGAGTGAAGTAGATTATATAGGAAATTATTGGAAAACATTAGCTCAGGATAGGGATGTATGGAGAGCTTATGTCCGCGCGGTCATGAACCTTCGGGTTCGATAGTGCCAGTGAGTTTGAACCGTGTATAGGAACATATAAATGTGTTCAAGATATCTGTGTGTGTTGCCCAGCGATAACTCTATTCCACCGATGTCTATTGGCATATCTGTGCCAACCTTTCCTGAATCCACCCTTCAATCTCCACTTCCTTGTGTTGCTTGCACCGACGTAATATTAGCCCGCGACATGAGACGATCAGGGCTAATCATTAAGCAGCCTCTGATCGAGCGACAGTCTTCCCTTCTGGGTTCCTGTTTAGTTGCGGCGTATTTCGCCGGTTTAATGGTTTCCTCCAGCTTCCTGGAACGAGGAAATTGACATGGAAACGCGGAGGAACCAACGTTTGTTTAGGAGAAAATGTCATATGGAATGAATGTTGTTTGGTATGAACTGTTTATCATTATTATTATATTATTTTGTTAATTTATCCGGAATGCTACGAAAGAAGACTATATCATTGTTAATTATGCATTCAGTTCATATTTGCAAATAAATCAACTATTTATTTACTTGTATTGTTTATATTATTTTTGTCACTCATATATATATATATATATATATATATATATAGTTTTAAATTAATAGTTGATTTCTTTGCAAATATGAACTGAATGCATGTATATACTTATTTAAATATATTTATTCATTTTATATGCTGATTTGTTATTTAAGTAGTAGATCACTTAAACCTCAGTCTAGCAATAGCTTACTATAATGTTTAGTGTCCCCGTCAGTACTCATGATTCTAGAACATTTATTAGCTCAGTTTAGTATATCTATCGAGATTGATTATTTGTTCATAGTAGATACCCAAGTTAAAGTAATGAAACAACTCCGTGAACATTTTGGGCCCAGCCACGGAGATACTCTGCTTAGAAATTTATATGGATTATTATATTTATCTTTTAGTTCTCTGTTATTACGCGACTTGCATTGCTAAGTCACACAGATGGACTTCAGTATGCGGTATAATCTCTGCGTATGTCTATTGTGTTTACATATTCGTAAGAGAGCTTAATCTATAACCACAGCACATTAGGTACCCTTTTCCTCCCTGTAGAAGTTATTTACATAGGTACAGTATTTGTAAATGTCAACTGAATTGCAATTAACACATTTGTTCTTGTATGCTTGTCTTCCTATCGCTGGTAGTGAAATTGTATGCAGTTTTCCGGCCACATGGTGTGAGTTCTTGTGTCACTTACAGAAGAATTCGAACCTTGTGCAGTGAACCTCGAGTTCTTGACGTTAAAATGAAGATAATCAATACGCTGTGCATACAGGCAACCAGAAAGGGTAGCACAATCTATCGACCTGTGTCAATCCACTTCAACTCCTTCTTGTTTCACTCTTTGCAAGGTTGTTTACAACACCTGTTACCTGACTCCACACCGTTCCTTCATTGTACACATTTGCTTCATATTGATCAACCTTGTTGCTATATACTATAAGAACAGTTCATTTAAATAGTTCGTTACGAATATCAAATCTTTGGTATAAATGGTATCGGGACTGTCGCCAATCAGCTAAGCGACCCCGAAAACTTTCTAATTGACACCAATCTCGGCCACACTTGACAACTTATTTCCCAACTCCTTTCACCCCTTAAGGATACTACAGACAATCGTAGGCTTAAATATCTTTTGTACTTAACCAACGACTTTTATGATCTCGAAAACAATGCATTCAACACTAATTATGTTTTTTTCACTTCTTCTAATAACTGCACGTTCTTAGAGGTGCTACCGAAGGGTTTCATACTAATTTGTTAAATAATTATGTAGAGTTATATATTAATTGTCCACCTCTGTGGTCTCCAGGCAGAGTGGTGACTTGTCACGCGGTGGGCCCTTGTTCGATTCCCGGTCATGATAGTTTCTTGGGTAAGGTTTTTTCGGGATTTGCCTCAAATGTTAGGACGTTTGAGGGCAAAACGAACCCCGAACATCATCTGATCATCATCATCATCATCATCATTATCACGGTGTGGAAAGCAACGGCAAGCTACCGCACCTATAATTCCCTAGTAGAGCTGTATAGCACAGCATGAAAATGCTACGATTGCAGTGAAAGGCCTGTCCTAGGACAGAACACTGTAAATAAAATATACAAATTTGTTAAATAATTTTTTGCACGATATTGCGCTTTCTCGTACTCACAGCAATCGTGACCCTGATTGAAAGTTCAACTTCCTACATTTCGGGGTTGCCAACCTAAATACCTATACTGTAATAAAATAACTGTAGGCCTACTGTAATATTACATATTACAAACAACGTGTGGGAAGTAAAATCATTGCCCTCTATGTATACTATGTACAATGTAGCCTATATACAAAAATATCCAAAATGTAGTGTTAATATATATTATACGAAACAAATCACTGCATTTTAAATGAACTGAACTTTATTTGAAACAATATAAAACAATAAATACGTACTTGCGGCCATTTTATTAAAAATAATGGTCTCACGGTCTCCTGTACTTTCAACTAATAAACATTGCTCACACTGTTAACGTTACTCAATTGTTTATAATGAATGCACATATTTAAATAAAGATGTTAATATTTTACTACTATTTATTATTTTGAAAACACCATCGCGCAAAAAAATATATACAACACACGTTTGTGAAGTGTTTTACAGAATCTCGGAAATTAAAAACCTCACTATCGCTCGGTTTTTGAACATATTCTTCGCTTCTGTAAAAACCACTTCCCAACCTCGCTTCGTAATATACTAATGTAGTTTTAGAGCGCAGTGTGTTAAAATATCACATATTTTCTTTAAATTGTATTTTCTTTAATATTACTGTATATTTGGACAACTGGACTGATCTGAGAGTATTCTTTAAAAAAAAACTCTATTGCAATTGGAGCTTACGTCCGGTTTGTGTCCACGAAGTAATGCCAGATTTGAACAGCAAGTGTCGGAGTAATCTGCCAAAAGGGAGATATTTGCCAGGTTGTATAGTCCAAAACTAATGTGAGTATCTGTGGAACTTGAGTGCAATTAACAGGAAGTAACTCAGATTGCGACATCTAAATGCTGTCGGTTGATCTGACAAACCGACTTAAGTGAGAGACTTCGTATGCATAAGATACAATAAGTTAAAATGTACCTTCTTAGGTCAGAACCGTCGTCCTCAACTTATAAAATATGTGTGCTTTTTGTCTGAAGACCTTTCGGAATTTCATTCCATCTTCAGCAGGTCTTTCTTCGCTATATTACTTGATGTGGTGGTGCTAATGTAGTGTTGTCGTGACTCAACATTACGACAACACGACAACACTACATTAGGACCAGCACATCAAGTAATACAGCGAAGAAAGACCTGCTGAAGATGGAATGGAAATTCTCAAAGACCTTCAGACAAAAAAGCATACATATTTTATAAGTTGAGGACGACGGTTCTGACGTAAGAAGGTACATTTTAAATTATTTTAGTTTATGACTATCCACATCCAATGGTATTAATAAGCTGTTAGTTTATGTTGATGATGTAGTACTATTGGCCGATAGCGAGGAGATACTAAAGGACAACACGCACATACTACTGAGTAACACTAAGAAATTAGGACTGGAAGTAAATATCAATAAAACTAAATATATAGTCACACGTAGAAATTAATTATATAATGGAAATGGACAGCTAATGGCAAATGAGGGAAATTTTGAGGAAGTGGCTGAATTCAAATACCTAGGAACAATAATCACAAATAGGAATTATATGCACAAAGAAATTAACATAGGCTCAATTCTGGAAATGCGTGCTATTATGCATTGCAAAGACTCTTGATGTCCCAACTCCTTTAAAAAAAACGTTAAACTGAAACAATATAAAACTATTATTCTACCACTTATATTATATGGGTGCGAAACATAGACTCTTACTTTAAGGGAGGAAAGAAGATTACAGGTATTTGAGAATAAAGTACTTAGGAAAATTTTTGGACCAAAGAGAGATGAACAGACAGGTGAATGGAGAAGACTTGATAACAATGAACTACATGGTCTTTATAGGAATCCAGATATAATAAGAACAGTTAAGTCTCGTAGACTGCGATGAGCAAGAAATGTTGCACGTATGGGGAATGAGAGACTTGCATGGAAGCTTCTTGTAGGAAAGCCTGAGGGGAAAACGCCCATTTTGTAGACCAGGAATGAGGTGGGAGAATAACATTAACTATGATTTGAGGGAAGTAGATTATACAGGGAATGATTGGAAAGCATTAGCTCAGGATAGGGATGTATGGAGAGTTTATGTCCATGCGGACATGAACCTACGGGTTCGATAGTGCCAGTGAGTAAGTGAGTAAGGTATGACTATCCACATCAGCGGTTTTAACAATGAATTTTGTTAGTTTTGATACAGTAGGTAGGTATTCTAAAATAACTTTTCCGGATCCATGGTCGTGCCCTGTAGCATTGTATTCTCGACATCAGAACATTTTCAAAATAATACTAATCATATCTTCTTATTACTATTCATCCACCCATAGTAATTCTGCCCAAAGGCAGGTCCTTCACTGCAATCATAGCATTTTTATGCTAAGCTTTGCAGCTTTACTAGGGAATCATACGTAGGTGTGGTAGCTTCCCCGATGTTTTCCACACCGGTGAAGGATGATGATGATAATGATAAGGATGATGGCCATATGATTTCGGCCTTAAAGTTTTCCTGACATTTGTCTTTAAAGGTGAGGATAAACCCCGATAAAAACCTCGCCAAGAAAAACTGCCCCGACCGGGGATCGAACCTGGGCCCGCTGCGTGACAAGGCAGCACGCTACCTAGAGACCACAGCGGTGGACATTAATTATTCATAATTTGAATATTTTTTATCCTCTTTATTTCCAAAATCACTCCTCGGAGGAAAACGTATTGGAAGTGCATTCACTGTCTATCCATCTCTTGGCTGGCCTTCCTCTTGTTCTTCTCCCGTCCATTTTTTCTATCTTCTTTAGCTCTTTTTGCAAATCGGTTGCCTTCCATTCTTTCTATATTATCTTTCCATATAATTTTATTTAATGACACTCAGATTTTATTGTAATGCCATACATTATTATACTGGATTGAACAGAGAAGTTATTCAGATATATAAACATAAACGACATTTTAACAGACTATTTAACTAATGCCCCAAATGGGAGTCAATTACCAATCACGTTACAATGATTTTTTATTTACAACCAATCATAGTCGTGTTTCGCCTAGAATTTACCAAGTAAAGTTTATCATAATAAAGGAAGCACCTCCTTTGTAACATTCTGAATAGGTCATAGCATTATTTTTTGCAGTGACTGACTCACTAAGAAATTCGGCTACCAGATTTAATATATAGTGCATGAATGTCAACACATACCGCATGCGGGAGTTAATATGAAAACATTTGTAGCAATTGATTATACCACCAAAAAAAAAATAAACCACTGTTTGCACTTTCTTAAATGTATTTTTTCCCAGAAAAATATAATTGTCATATTTACATTATAGGACATCAGAAATGAATTAATATGCAGTTTGATGTGTTTCATTTTTTCTCCACTAGGGTGCATTCTTACAATATTGCTTCCTTTGGCAATAAATAATATGATCTGGTTGCAGTGGCGAACAAAAGAAGCAAATGAAGCGTACCAATCGTTTCTAATTTTTTTAAAACATCGCCGTTTACATTAAATATATAAATATTTTGAAATAACTATATTTAAATAATGATTTGTTAGTAAACAGCTTAATTTTATTCGTTAAATAGTCCTAACAAATGCCACTCTTGATTTCCAAATTCTCTAAATAAATTCACTCCTCACTTCGCGAGTCGTGAATTTATCGATAATTTGGAAAACACTCGTGACATTACTTATGAAAGGGGAAGGCTTGAGAATTAATAAAACACGGTATCCTGCCCTAGAAAAGTGTCAAATAAAACCTTATTGACAGATATAGTAGAGTCATGACTCAAACAGAATTTTATTGTAAAGAAGTTATTTAATTTTTGCATTTCCCGTGAAATACAAAGGAACATAATAATGATTTAATTAAAATATACACCTGCACAATTCCAGGAAATTCAATCGCAGAGATGAATATACTTGTCGGAGTGCCTGTGGTAACCTTCTGATGAGGAAAGTTTCTATTATTAAACTTTCAACATTTGCGGATTTCAAGCGATTTCCCCAAGTTTCAAATTAATTAAAACGACAAAGATCTGTACAATGTTATTTGGAGTGTGTTTTAATCAAAATTTTGTAAATGAGTGGCTGTAAATAAATCATGAAAAAAAACTTCACCACGTCATTAGATAAATCGAAGTACGTAGTACAATTGGACGATGTTATGCATCAACCGCCTAAGCGCCATTCTTTATAAAATTGAGGTTTTGATGCCATATGTTACATTGGCATATGTTGCACTTCTGGAAAATATGCTGAGTTTTCCTCCGAAAAATCGAAAATTAAGCGACATTTTTTCATTCTTAATTGGACGATGTTATGCATCAACCGGCTAAGCGCCATTTTTTAAATTGATGTTTTGTTGCCATATTTTGCATTTGTTCATTTTTTACTTTTGTAAAATGTATTGAGTTTCCTTGCGAAAAATTATGGACTTTTTTCCATCTTAATTGGATGGTATGTATATAGGCTACCGGCTAAGCGTCATTTTATTTTTTAAAAAATTGAGGTTTTAATGTCATATGTTGTATTGGCTCATGTCTTACTTCTATAAAATATACTGGGTTTTCCTTCGAATATTAAGCGACTTTTCTTTTCTTAATTGGACGATGTTGTGCATCAATCGGCTAAGCAAAATTTTTAGAAATATTATATTTTCTTGTCATCTGTTGCGCTGGCTCATGAAGTAAGTGTACGCACACTTTTAGCGCCAAACCGTTAAATATAGCCATTTTTATTAAAGTAAAATATAAACGCCATCAGTCCTATCACAGATTTTATATTTTGCAACAAACGGATATGAAACCAGATCTTCATAAATATAAAATTTGTATCACGAAGCTAAGCGCCAAATGTTCTCACTCTTAGATTGTTGATGCATAACTGTCAAACAAGGAAAATAACTTACAATATCCAGAATTGTTAGTTTCGCGCTACAATAAATAATGAAGACTGACTTTAATTGTAACGTATTTTTCTCTTGACATACAAAATGGCGCATAGCCGGTTGATGCATAACGCCGTCAAAATGAAAATATGAAATATTTTTACAAGCATATAATAAAATATGAGAAAATAAAAGTTGCAATTAAAAAAAATTTGTCATGAAGAGGACGGGCATAGTTCTGACCTTTTAGAGACTGATAGCCGTACCGACATTAGCATAGGCTCAGAGTGTTGCAACCGAATTAAACAACAAGAAAGAAGATTGGAAACAGATGGAACAAAACTGTTCACGCCGCTAGCGGAATATACGTCATTGCATCGTTTCCCAACCTGTGATTCGCGAACTCCCAGGGGGTTCACAAAATATTTCAAGGGGTTCGCCAAAACGTTTCCGTAATGACGGTTTTCGAGGTTAGGCGTATTATTGTTTCCTTAATTTCTGTGGCATTTTCATAATAATAATTATAATTATCATTAATATTTTAAAGTTAAATTATCTCTATAATGCCCCTTGTTGCATGCAGTATGTGTAACATCGGGAATTTTTCACATTATTTCCACAATAAATTAATATTTACCCGAATGCCCGATTTACAGTTATGTAACAACGTTAGGAATGAATGTGATTTCGCTACAACTAGGTCTACACGTTGTGTAACTTGTAAGCCGTAACTAGAGTAACTTTGGGTTTTAGGGTCGGTTTCACCAACAGAGGTACCTGTATTACGTCAGTTTAAGCTATGCATTAGCCTATACACGGGGAAAACTGGCGTAATACAGTTACTTATGTTGGTGAAATTGACCCTTAATGGTTCAGAGTTAAGTTAATTTAAGGTTTTGAACATTTTGCTTGGAATTAAGTTGTATGCATCCATAGTTAAAAATCAGTGGTTCACCAACTCAGATCGTTGTGGAAGGGGTTCGCGAGTTGAGAAAGTTTGGGAACCGCTGCGTTATCGGACCATGAACAAAATGAATACATTCTTCTTCTTCTACTACAAGGTTTAGGCTATGCAGCCTGTTCCGGCGAAGTTAAAAGTGGAGTCCATCTTCTACGTGGTCGGCCAACATCTCTTGTTCCTCTGGGATTATACAGGAAGGTTCTTTTTGGTATTCTTTCGTTGTTCATTCTCATTAAGTGTTCTGTCCATTTCGTATTATTTTCGCTGAATTTATCTTCAATTTTATACATATTTAATTCTTATCGTATAGTTTCATTCCTTATTCTATCCGCTCTTGTGCATCCTTTCATATTACGTAAAAACAGCATTTCCGCAGTCTGTATCCTGCTTTTATCCCTTGATTTCATTTTCCAATTTTCACTTCCATACAACAACAAAGGAACGGCCATTGTTTTATATAATTTAAGTTTCGTATCTTTTCTTGTTTTCCGACCTAAGGTTCTTTTTATGGTTCCACAAATAGCCTGAAATGTATTTACTTTATTTTTCTATATCTTTATTTTCTATATAAGTGATATCACATCTAAAATATTGGAAAAAAATGTGATACTTATTCTATTATTGTTGTTATCAGTACAATTTTTGATTCTAATTCCATATTTACCAATAAATGTCATTACGTTTGACTTATTTATTGATATTTTACAAGGATATCTATTGGCTATTAATTTAAATTTAGATGCTAAACTTTGGAGTTCATTTTCAGATTCTTCTAAAAGTACAACATCGTCAGCGAACGCTAAAGCATTTATTTTAAACTTTATTATCAATTTCATATTCCTTCATTAGTTAAAACCTTCTTCCATTCTTTTAGGATATCGTCCATATAAATATTAAATAATATAGGTGAGAGTGAACACCCTTGTCGTACTCCTTGATTTATTTGAAAAAAATGTCTTATTTTTTGTCAACTGAGGGTCAATACAAATATTTGTTCCATAGTACAAGCTCTTAACAGTTTCTATAATCTGAATAGGGAGGCCTTTTTCTTTTAGGATATTCCACAATATTTCCCTGTTTACTCGATCAAATGCTTTATCTAAGTCTATAAATGAATACATCATATGCCTACAGGAATTTAACATTCTAAATACAGGAGACCTAACGCAGTTATATAAATATATGGCATAAATGTTCAGTGACTGTCACCAAACCAAATTTCAAGAATATTATACAATTATAAACCCTTAGAATGTCCAGATGACGGGTGGCCCAAACGACGATGGAGTGACCAGTTCTAGATTTCAGTTATTATTGATATGGAAGACGTCGAAGGCAGTAACACTTAGATCTAATGCTTATGAGATATTTTAAACGTGCAATACAGTATAATCCTAAATTTAATAACCCATTTGCATGTGGCGAGAAGGAATAAAAATAAAACTTCCAACTTGACCTAGAAAAGTGTCGAATCAGTAATGTTTAGCTTCAGTAAACTGATTGATGACCGAAAGACTTGATTAAAAAAATACCGGAAAAATGCGGAAACCATCAAATATTAGGTAAATTATATCAATATATCTTACAGGACAAACGAACTAATTCACTGACACATCGAACCCGTAGGTTCATGGCTATGCGAACATAAGCTCCCCATACATCCCTATCTTGAGCAAATGTTTATAAATCATTCCCTGTATAATCTACTTCCCTCAAATCATAGTTAATAGTATTCTCTCACCTCATTCTTTTCTGTCAACTGGGCGTTTTCCCTCTGGATTTCCTACAAGAAGCTTCCATGCACGTATTTCATTCCCCATTCGTGCCATATGTCCTGCCCATCGCAATCTATGGGACTTAGCTGTTCTTTTTATATCTGGCTTCCTATAAAGACCATGTAGTTCAATGTTATCTAGTCTGCTCCATTCACCTGTCTGTTCATCTCTCTTTGATCCAAACATTTTCGTAAGAACTCTATTCTCAAATACTTGTAATCTCCTGCCGTCCCTTAAATTAAGAGTTGATGTTTCACATCCATATAATATAACTGGTAGAATAACAGTTTTATATATTTTCAGTTTAATGTTTTTTAAAAGGGGTTGGGACGTCAAGAGTCTCTGTAATGCATAATAGCACGCATTTGCAGAATTGAGCCTATGTTTAATTTCTTTGTGCATCTCATTCCTATTTGTGATTATTGTTTCTAGGTATTTGAATTCAGCCAGTTCCTCAAAATTTGCCTCATTTGTCATTAGCTGTCCATTTCCATTATATGATGTATTTCTGTGTATGACTATATAATTAGTTTTATTGATATTTACTTCCAGTCCAAATTTCTTAGTGTTAATCAATAGTGTGAGCGTGTTGGCCTTCAGTATCTCTTCGCTATCGCCCAATAGTACTACATCAACAGCATAAACTAATAGTATCTTATAGGATATGTCCCAAATTTAAGGGTTACATAATGAATAAAACATATTTTGTAATCTATTTTTCATAAGTAGTGCCACGAGTGATTTCTAAATTATCGATAAATTCAGGACTCACGAAGTGAGGGGTGAATTTATCATAAGTAATGCCACGAGTGATTTCCAAATTATCGATAAATTCACGACTCACGAAGTGAGGAGTGAATTTATCTAGAGAATTTGGAAATCAAGAGTGGCATTTGTTAGGACTATTTAACGAATAAAATTAAGCTGTTTACTCACAAATCATTATTTAACTATAGTTATTTTAAAATATTTATATATTTAATGTAAACGGCGATGTTTGAAAACAAATGAGAAACGATAGGTACGCTTCTACTGCTTCTTTTGTTTATCACTGCAAACCAGATCATACTATTTATTGCCAAAGGAACGCAATATTGTAAGGAGGAGCTATCTTTAATATGGTAATTATAACACTGATAAATATTTGGTGAAACACGACTCTGATTGGTTGTAAAATAGAAATCATTGAAATGTGATTGGTCATTGACTCCCATTTGGGGCATGAGTTAAATAGTCTAGAGAATTTGGTAATCAAGAGTGTCATTTGTTAGGACTATTTAACGACTAAAATTAAGCTGTTTACTCACAAATCATTATTTAAATATAGATATCTTAAAATATTTATATATTTAATGTAAACGGCGATGTTTGAAAACAAATGAATAACGTTATGTTTCATTTGTTCATCACTGCAACCAGATCATATATATCGCCAAATAATAATAATAATAGGAAGAAGCGCGCACAAATGTGTCTCTGCTGTATGCCAGCAACGATTTTGTTCTCTTTAAACAGACGTTGAAATTATATCTTTGCATACGGTCTATCTCAGAGAGCTTACACACTCACTCCATTGACAGATCAGGATAGTTTGAAATGTTGCAGAGTTTGTGGTGATATCCAGTCTTATTATTGTACTGCCAAATAGAATCGCAATATTATAGGAATGCACCCTAGTGGAGGAAAAATGAAACACACAATACAGGTTATTAATTAATTTCTGATGTCCTATGATGTAAATATGTCAATTCTATTTTTCTGCAACATTAATTCCTGGGAAATAATACGTTTAAGAAAGTGCAAACAGTGGTTTCTTTTTTTGTGGTACAATAAAATACTAGGAATGTTTTCTATTGTATCTCGCAAGCAGAATCTGGTTAAATTCGTGCACTATATATAAAATCTGGGAGCCACTAGATAAAATGAAAGCGATAAAATGAAAGTGATAATATCGAGATGAAAAAAAACTGTGATTGGTTGTAAATCAAAATTCATTGAAATGTGATTGGTCATTGACTGCCATTTGGGGCTCGAGTTAAATAGTCCATGTAAACATTGCGCCAACCGTGTTATGTTATACATACTTTTAAATTTGTTAATTTTTGTAGACTATTTAACTCATGCCCCAAATGGGAGTCAATGACCAATCACGTTTCAATGAATTTTGTTTTACAACCAATAACAGTCGTGTTTCAGCTCGATAATTATTGAATGTTTATTACAAAAATAAAGAAAGATCCTCCTTTTTAATATTCCGAACAGGTCAGAGCATTATTTTGCAGTGACTGACTATCCAACAAATACATTGAATATAGCAAAGAATGAACAGATTTTTTCAACCTACACATTTGAGAGTTGTGGTATTCAATAATTGTGTTTTTAAATAATGATTTTACTGAGTTGTTTCCGAAAACAATTAGTTAACCGATAATGTTGGTTATAATATACAGTTTGATGTGTTTCACTTTTTTTCACTAGGGGAATTCTTACAATATTACGATCATATTTGGCAATACAATGATATGATCAAGTTGCAATGATTAACAAATATAACATAACCATACATTTCTCATTTGTTTTCAAACATCGCCGTTTACATTAAATATATAACTATTTTAAAATAACTATCTTTAAATAATGATTTGTGAGTAAACAGCTTAATTTAATTCGTTAAATAATCCTAACTAATGCCAATCTTGATTTTCACATCCTCTAGATATATTGGAAAATAAAACTCGTGTTTGGCAGTCTTTTTGAAAATCTTTAAAATATGGGATTCTATATAATATTGTTCTTTTTTTTCTATTTCCAAAAAAAAAAGAAAAAAACTGATTCATGTCAGTTCGTCCCGATTCAGGACATAGGTGCTTCCAAAGTGGGAAGTTTCTTAGCCAAATTAATTTAGTTACGCTTATTTCCCTACAAATATTTGAGAAGGAAATGTAGTTAGTACATCACCCCGAGTAGACATTGGATAAGAAACATAGGTATTACTCGACGGATGAAAGTCGGCATAATTTTGCTCAGATGTATTTTTATTCAGACTTGAGGTTCATTTGCAAGCCCGAAAGTATTCAGACTCGGGAGACGACGGTTTTAATATACGGACAGGCCATATTCTACCGTTATTCTGAAATTGCCAACGTATGCAATGAAATTTACGTTACAAAATGAGCTAACTTTCAAAACTATACCACCAACAGTTTCAGAGATATGACTTTTTTTTACGAGGTAAATGAAATGGTGTAAAATGATAGGTGTAGTAAAATTTTCAAAACAAAGTTGGAAATATATAAAATGCTCAAATAACAATAAGTCATGTATGAAAATGTGCAGGATTTTTAAATTTGTAAAACTAGAAAAAAATAAAAATTCAATTTTTTTTGGCAAAAGTAGCTATTTAATCTCTCTTTAAGTTCCTCCCGGAGGTCTTGTCTTGGGAATAATAGACAAATAGATATTATTGTATATATACCATCTTCTAAAATTGGTACGATATTGGATCCCACAATCGGTTTTGAGACAAATAGTGGTCAACCTGAGGAAGTTGACTCTGAAAGGAAAGTCATATATGAGCCAACAGTTGACTATTACAAAGACAATTATTTAACTCATGCCCCAAATGGGAGTCATTGATCGATCACATTTCAATGAATTTTGAATTACAAACAATCACAGTCGTTTTCCAACTCGATTTTATCAATTTAATTTTATCACATTAAGATCAAGCTCCTTCTTTTTAACATTCTGTATAGGTCAGAGCATTATTTTGCAGTGGCTGACTCTCTAAGAAATACGCTGAATATAACAATTTATATATTAAGATCTAAGAATCCTACAATTCAAGTGGCTGCCAGATTGTATATATATATAGTGCACGAATGTAACAAGATTCTGCTTCAGCTATAATAGAAAAACATTTATAGCAATTGATTATACCACAATAAACACTGTTCGCCTTCTTAAACGTATTATTTTCCATGTATTCATATTCCAAAAAAAATATATAAATGACATTTTTACATCATAGGACACCAGAAATTAATTAATAATCTATAATTATGGTTTTAAACAGTTTGAAGTGTTTCATTTTTTCTCCAATAGGGTGCATTCTTACAATATTGCGATCCTTTGGCAATAAAAAATATTATCTGTTTGCAGTTGATAAACAAATGAAATGTTTCTCGTTTGTTTTCAAACATGGCCGTTTACATTAAATACTTAATATTTTAAAATAACTCTATTTAAATAATAATTTGTGAGTAAACAGCTTAATTTTATTCGTTAAATAGTCCTAACAAATACCACTTTTGATTTCCAAATTCTCTAGATATGTCACTTCGTGACATCATGAATTTATTGATAATTTGGAAATCACTCGTGGCATTACTTATGATAAATACCAATTAGATAGTATAACTGTCACAGGATTGATGATCGGGGCAAGAAGTACTATACCAGGATTCTGAGCTAAATTTTGGAATGTCATAGATATGGGCAGAGTGTATCTTTCTAAAATTGCCATCGCTGCCATTTTAAATTTTAAGAAACCATCTTTACAAAATTTCGAATTTATAGAATATACTTCAATCACAATATTGTCTCTATCACTTTGTTCTTGTAGCAATCCTCTAATGAGGAAAGTTTTATATAATACATTTTCTATAATAAAAATGCATTGACCGCGACCGGGTTTGAACCCATTACCCTCGGAACTAGAAGCAAGGAACATAACCTTTAGACCATCGAGAAAAAATATTGTTTTTGAAGTATTATAATATGGAGCGTGATATGGTGGTGCTTGTTCACGGATCACTTCACGCTTGTCTAAGTTTCATTTGTGGAGGAAATGTTTCCTGTGAAAGAAATTGATTTCGTTTCCTGTCCAGAGCGATGCTACTTTGTCTGAATGTTCCGCTGACGAACCAACCGTAAAGCTACTGTCCGGTCTAATCGAACTTGAGAACTCCGTAAAAGCAGTCAAATGAAACCCATATTAACTTTCTCACACGGCTCCTGTCAAACCAGTCTGCAATTCACATTCTGCTTAAAATCCCAACACATACCTGATATAATTTGACAAATAAGTATATGATTGTGGAATGATGTACCTAATTGCAAACCAACTACTGAATAATATTCATAGTACAGAAAAATTGTTAATAATAGAAAGAAAAAAGAGTATAGAAATAAACAAATTAAAAATTAAATATCTGGAAATGAGTCCTAATTAATAGTATATTACAATGTGAGGTTAGGAAGTAGTTTTGACAGAAGCGAGGAAATAAAAACCTGGTTATCGCTCCGTTTTTAATTTCCTCGCTTCTGTAAAACTCTTCATAAACGTGTGCTGTACATTGCTTTTTGCACAATGCTGTTTTCAAAATAATAAATAATAGCAAAATCACATCTTTGTTGGAAATATTCACGTTCATTATAAACAACTGACTGACATTAGCAGTCTGGCCAATGTATATACGGTAAATGCCGAAAATAATTTAGTTGAGACTTCAGCAGGCCGTGACACCAATCAGGTATACCTACTGCATTTTGTGAAGTCAAATTGCAATATTGTTTCAAATAAAGTTCAGTTCATTTAAAATGTAGTGATTTGTTTCGTATAATGTATATTAACACTAACTTCTGGATATATTTTTTGTATATAATATATATATATATGGTATGATAAGAAAAATAAATGCCTGGACGGGATTCGAACCCGGATCTCTGAGATCCGGATTCGAATCCCGTCCAGGCATTTATTTTTCTTATCATACCATATTAAGCTTGCATTGCTCATTGTTAAACATTTAATTATAACATATATATATATATATATATATATATATATATATACACATTCTTTTTTCTTTTCATATCATATTTGCCTTCATTGCCAAATGTCAAAAATATATTTATAATATCTATATATAGAAGCGTTAATGCTATAAAGTAAATATTCTCTTTAATAATTTGCTTAACTGTTACGTTAGCCGCTAGAGAGCAGTTGAATGATATTTCCGCTACCTCTTGTGTGAATTGAGAATACTACATGTATAAGAAAATTGTATGTTTGTCTTGGAATTCTTGGGTAGCTCAGTTGATTAGAGCGCTAAAGGTACAGACTTTTGAGACTCGAGTTCAAATCCCGACTCAAGCATTCTTTTTTCTTTTCATATCATATATATATATATATATATATCGTACCTAGTACACATAAAGAGTTTTACTTCCCAACCTAGGTAGGTAATTTACAATATTACAGTATACTTAGTTATTTATATGTTGGCAACCCCGAAATTTAAGAAATTGAACTTTCAATCGTGGCCGTCATTCCTGTAAGTATGACAGAACGCACTATCGTGCAAAAAAAAAAAAAAAGTATACTACGCTGCACAAAAATTACGGCAATAAACCTAATGAAAAAATAAAAACTTTTTAAGTATCCCATACTTTTACTTAATTTGAGATGGGCATATAATGTACTGGAATGAGAAACCACATAAATCTCTCAAGTTTCTGTGAAATCCTTGTAAAAATGTTATTAGGAAGCTCTCAATTGCTTTTTGTTAACAATATAATATTCTTGAAAGATGTGCTTAAGAAAAATATGGTTTTAACACGAAAGGAATCTGCAGCATATGTCTTACTTCCAATCCGAAATTATACTACGGAATATACTGACTTAGGCTTTCACGGCCGGAGTTACTATGATGATCTTGTAGAAGATTTCCGGGCTGTTGGCCGTGGTCTTGAGGCTTGTAGTAGTTCCCCGACGTTAGCCAGAGACTGCGTCCGTCATCCTCAAGGGTTGTCTTGAGACTGGCAATTTTGTCGACTACCTGCCCTATTTATACATTTATCCGCGATGTGTTCTCTGCAGATAAATGTATAAATAGGGCAGGTAGTGGACAAAATTGTCAGTCTGAAGATAACCCGTGAGGATGCCGAACGCAGTCTTTGGCGAAACGTCGGGAAACTACAAGCCTCAAGACCACGGCCAACAGCCCGGAAATCGTCTACAAGATCATACTACGGAATATTACGAAAAATATGTTGGAGATTAACAATAGCTTGGCATATTCGTTTGGTGAAGGTGGAGTAACACTGCTAGTCTTGTAGCAGCGAAATGTAGTAATCTTGCAAAAAGGTGCAACAAATTGTGTTCATTTTGCTTCATTTTATCCTCCTCAAATACATACATTGGACTATTGGCATGAAAACAGCTAGGCCTATATATTTTAGAAAGTTTCCGCACCTCAAACTCCTTTCCCTAATCATAAACATTATCGTAATTTCTGATGCAATGACATTTATTGACTACTTGTTTCTTCCATCATATCCTGCAAATATCGTCATCAGAGGAGAGATTTTTTGTTTACTCTGTTGAAGTCTCTATTTCTTACATTAGTTTTTATCTTCTTTATTACTCCTTTATGCTAATTTAATAATATATGTAATGAAAAAGTCACTAATTAAAGTTCCTTGCTGAACTATTATGAAAAGATTGCTTACAATGACTATTTATCTCATAGACCGAGAATTTTGCCTCTTCCAGTTCGTCACGAGAAATATCTCCGTAAATTAACTTCTTTGACAAGGCCGTAGCCGAGTGGTTAAGGTAGGAAGCCTTGGCGCAGAGCTACGGGACTTGCGCTGGTTCGAGTCTCCATGGGGGAAGAAATGTTCTCATGGCATTTCGGCCAGTATGGGACCGGTGCTCACCCAGCATCGTGAGGCAATTGGGTAGCTACAATAAGTAGCGGTTCCAGGTTGAGGAACCAGCTATAACGGCTGGGGGACTCGACATGCTAACAACATGTCACCCCTACACTGGCTGTTGATCATCTACCTCTGTGATTGACACATGTGGGATGTGAAGGGTCAGCAGCCGGCTGGTAAAAGGGCAACCGCTGAAAAGTGGAAAGACCCTCAATCGGAATGACAAGGATATCGATTCAACAATATACGATCGATACGGTAAAGCAAGAAATGCCAAAAGGAAATACTTTCAAAAATTACCAAACAAAATTAGTTCTGTTGATCTAAAAATGTATTAAATGTTGTATAATGAATCTGCATTATTGTTAAAAATTATTTCTCATACAATCATCTGTTATTGATTTTCTCAAGTCCAAAGAGATTAATAGTAAATATATGCTATTTGTAACTATACAGCCGACTTAGAAATTGCTCGGAAGTAAGATCGGAATACACAAACCTCACATTTGGTAAATATTAAACATTATAATTATTTTTAGCTTCTGATGTTGTGTTATTCGCTAAACAGTCACTCCAAATCCAACGCGAGGTTGAGTTTTTCATTAGACAAAATCACTCACGATTTTGTCGCTCGTGATTTTTTTCAGAAGAACATAATCTGTTGTTAGATTACTGTTGAAAATGGAAATTCGGTAAGGAGTAATGGAGAATTTTAATATTCACTTGCAATTCAATATTTTGTATGCATACATACTGCAGAATTTAAAAAGCTTCCTATTTTTAATTTGAATAAATTTTGTGTGTCCATATCCTTGCTGTATTAATATTACACTGTATACTTTTTAAATTTCCATTTTAATTTTTTCAATATTAATTAATTTCTCTCTTTTAAAATATGTTTCTACGAAATGAAATTCCTTTTCACTTTTACATGCAGAACTCTTTTGACCGTGTATTTATCTTGGCTTCGCAGTTTGTTTGATTTGGTTTAAAGACTGTTTACTTATAGAAGCGTCCACAAATCCCTGCAAACCAATCTTTCTCTCTGAATTTTAATCCTTACAGCCAGATCAATATTACCGTCTCTCTCTCATGATACACAAAGAATATGTATTAGAGGAAGTGGGTACTAATTACTTAACGATCAAGCTATAATCGTTTTAACTAACTAACTGAGACCTGTGTCAGATACTCTCTCCACATCATGTTCTTTTTCTTCTTACTGTATGCTATTAAGAGACATCCACTGGCAGATAACTTTCAAATTTTAACAAAGTCTAGTAAACTGGATTACAACTAACTAACTGGTACGATCGAACCTAGAGGTTCATGGGTACGCTGACATAACCTATCCATTCATCCCTATCCTAAGCTAATGTGCCAAAATAATGTACTACACACCTTTGTGAAGTGTTTTACAGAATCTCGGTAAATTGAAAACGTCGCTATCGTCCGGTTTTAATAATTTCCTCACTTCTGTAAAAACCATTTCTCAACCTCGCATTGGAATATACTATTTTTTTATGAGGTGAGTCGTATTATTATCTGATTGTAATATAATTGTGTTTTATTTTTTGTTTTACGTTGTATCATTACCAAATGTTATTTTATTGATACGGACTGTAAACAGCACATACGGCTTACTGCCCGTGAGACCCATATTTGTAAATAACATTGTATTTATCTTACTTTTAGTCTAATAAAGTCCTGCTGCTGCTGCTCCTGCTCCTGCTACTATTATTATTTTCTTATTTATTGTCTATTGCCACCAGGTTGTCTTTTATGACAGTTCTGGCTTTCTCCCCTGGCATTGGCGGATTTTAATCCATTTTATAGGTTGGGGCGCCTGGAAGACAGAGTTACGTTCCCAAACGATATGATGGTTGATAAATTATAATGACGCGCCCGAAGAGTTTTTAATCTAAATTTAACCTAAATCCCTCACCATGGGCGGACACAGGAAAAATTCCTATCGTCGGACCGGGAATCGAACTCGGGACCTCATGAACTATAGTAGAAATTCTGACCATTAGCCCACGGGTCTGGTCGTGTAATATTTATATGTTGCCTGTTAATTGAATGCATTTATTATTAGTCTGTTGCTGTACCCAAGAATAGTACAAGTTAGCTGAAAAGAAGTGGCTAAATTCAAATACCTAGGAACAATTATCACAAATAGGAATGAGATGCACAAAGAAATTAAATATAGGCTCAATTCTGGAAATGCATGCTATTATGCATTACAGAGACTCTTGTCGTCCCAACTCCTTTCAAAAAACGTTAAACTGAAAATATATAAAACTGTTATTCTCCCAGTTATAATACATGTATGCGAAACACGATATGGAATACGAGTATTTGAGAATGAAGTTCTTAGGAAAAATGTTTATAGTTCTTACGTAGATGGAAGAGGAAAATTACGTCAGAACTATAATGGATGATAGGAATTTGGAAGAAGGGGATTGATGATAGAAATAAAAGGAAACTGAAGACGGCAAACCTATAAGTGGGGAAAGCCGAGGAAGAAGAAGAAGAAGAAAAAAATTGGGCCAACACAGATGAACAGATAAGTGAATGGAGAAAACTACATAGTAATGAGCTACATGATATATAGGAAGCTAGATACAATAAGAAAACGTATGTCTCGCAGACTGCGGTGGGCAGGACATGTGGTACGTATGGGGATGATAGAGGTGCATGGAAGCTTCTTGTAGGAAAACCAGAGGGAAAACTCGCTAGAGGTTTTGGTACTGTGCAGTTCTGGCTTCTTTAGCCGCATTTGAGGGGTCAATGGTGTATGGTGCGGTAAGGATGGGGGCGAGTTACAGGTACTGCCAGCAACTACACTCAGTTTAGAAAACATAATAGTTACTAAGTTACTTGTTGAATGTTCATATTTACTAATTCTGTGTTAGTGAATAGATATGTTGTCTACTAAGTTTGGAGTGTTTATTATAGAATAACGTTGTTTTTATGACAATTTATTCAATTATTATTATTTTATTATTATTATTATTATTATTATTATTATTATTATTATTATTATTATTATTATTATTAAGATTTTTTTGTATGGCTGCTAGTTACCTCCCCAGTCGGTAATGTTCCCTCCTGCAACGCACCTTTAGATTCACCAAGGCGGCTACAGTTACCAGAACTGGACTACAGACCAAGTTGGTAGACCAATAATGAGGTAGGATAATAACATTATCCATGATTTGAGGGGTCTTCGTGGAGTAGTTGGTAGAGTCCCTACCATCCGCCCCGGCGAACCGGGTTCGATTCCCGGCGAGGTAAGAGATTTTAAATCTCCACCTTAGGTCTGGGTATGTGTATGTCCTTGTGTCCATATGTGAGAATAAGATAAAGCTAAAAAAAAGGTAAAACAATAAGATAAAAAACAGTGAGTAAGCGAAAAAGAGGGGGAAAATGTATAAGAACAACGAATGTCATTTGTCCGTCGCCGTGGCGTAGTCGGTACAGTTCCTACCTTTCACTCCGGCGACCCGGGTTCGATTCCCGGCGGGGTAGGGGATTTTAAATCTCCACCTTGGGTCTGGGTGTGTGTCCTGTCTTGTGTTTGTATGTGTGAATAAGATAAAAAAGGTTAACAAAGGTAAACCAGAAAGGAAGAACAGTGTAAACTGTAAACGAAAGAAAACGACAAAGAAAGACATTTAAAAAAGAGGGAAGTAGATTATACAGAGAATGACTGGAAAATATTAGTTTTTGATAGGGATATATGGCGGGCTTATGTCCGTGCGGCCATGAGCCTATGGGTTCAACAGTGCCAGTGAATGTGTTACAGTTAACTGCAAAGAGAAGTACGCATATCTCCTTGAAGGTGTGGATTTAAACTTTAAGAAACAGGTGAGATGGTTTATATTGGTACGCATGTAAATAAAGTTTGTATTTGCATTTTAGTGTTGAATGTATATAAAGTTGGTAGTATTGATCCCAACTCTAGAAACAACAAGTAAGGTAAATGTGTTAGACTTTATCAGCCAGACTCTTTTGTCTTCGCGTTTCTCTCTCAGATGGCAGCAGTATCCGGTTTCCTTATCATTTTAAAGATATCAAAACATTACAAAACAAAGAGAAACCCAATTTATATTATCGAAACAACTGCTAGAAATAATGTAACACTTAAAAAAACAGCAAAAATTTTTTTTTGTTTATTTGCTTTTTAATAACTCTGATATTAAGAACAGAATAAATAAAGGTAGAGCAATAACAGCAATGATGATTGAGTCTTATGGAACAGACATATAACCAGGAAAAATAAGTTACAAATATATAATTCAATAGTGAGAAGTACTGTCACGTATGTAGCTCAAGTTTGGAAATTCAACAATAACTTAGAACAAAAACTTATATCGATGGAAATGGATTTCTTAAGGAGAGCAGCAAGATGTTCAAAATTAGACAAAATAAGAAATACTGTCATAAGGGAAAAAATGAATATTGATTATTCAATAGTATATTATATACGGTATAAGGAATTAAATTGGTATGGGCACGTACGACGAATGCAAGAAGAAAGATTACCCAGGAAAACATTGGAATGGTGTCCACCTGGAAGGAGGAGGAGAAGAAGACCTCGAAACTCGTGGATGCAGGAAATAAGAACTGGAATGAGAACAAGAGGACTGAAAGACATGGATTGGATGGAGAGAGACGAGTGGAGAAGAAAAATAAAACTTTAGGCACAGAAAAATGTGTAAACATTAAAATTCTGTATATAAATAAATAATAACTCTGATTCTTTAGGATCATTTTCATGTAAACATTTTTATTGTAGGTGCAAAATTGGGTCCGTGACGTAAGAGATTAAATACCCTTGCACGTGTGGTCAACATTATTACTTAAACTTTAATATGTGTTTTTTTTTTCTGTTTCCATTAATTTTTTTTGCATTTTCCAAAACTTAAAATGCTCCTTACGATGCAATTTTTATGCCATCAAAATGAAATTTTGTGGTTATACCCCCCAATAAAGGTAGTTTAAAATTTGCTATGTAGTTACTAGTGTAAGAAGTGTGATTTTTTTTATTGAGATGGGAATGCATGAGAGTGGATTTTTTAAAAAAATAAATAAATATGAGCAGTAACCTCCCTTTATGATTTTTTTTCTTAGAAAATGTGTTTAGTGGAATAATAGAGACTCTGAATCTCAAATTTCATGAGAGAATATTTAAAAATGCACCGTAAGGAGCATTTTGTAGAAAATATTTTTAAAAAAATTATTTTAAAAATCATAATCAGAAACAATTCTACTTATAAACACCAAACTTCACAGAAACACTTCTATAAGCACTTAATGTATGTGACAAAAATTTCAAAACAGTCAGACAAAATCTAAAAAAAAATCTAAATTCACCAGTCGGTCCACTTAAAAAGAGTTTCGAGAAATAAAGCATCTTGAAATGTTAATCCTGGAAGATTAAAAATGATAATAGGAGGCCTATTGTTCGACCACATTAACTAAAAGAATATGATAAGGATGAGTAGGGGTTGGAGGTAGTAGACCCTTGTCTTATATTGCAGTGATAGTGTTTATTTTCCGTCAGTCGTGTATAGTCAGTTGTTAGTGGCAACGTCAAGTGCGAAAGTTAGACCCTATATGCACAGTATATACACATTTAAGTCTGAGAGACAGTGGCTGGAAATCAGTGCTGATTTAATTTCTCTGTACGTAACGTTATCCAGAAACCCGTAGACATACAAACTCTGACGATCTTTCATTTACTTTATCTCCTATTTCAAGTAGGTCTACCACTATATTTTGCCACTGAATATACCACTTGCCCAGTCATTCGCTTGTACCAAAGGTAGAAGGAAACAGTTTCCACGTCTTCACCACTAGCGCCTTTGCTTCCCCTCACCGGCTAAAAAGTTAACGCGGTCGGGTAATAGGTAAGAAGATAAACATTAAGGGGACCGACTGGTGAAAATGTTGAAAAAAAATGGTAAAAAATGATTTTTTTTGTTTATTTGCTTTTAATGACTGTGATTGCTTAGGATCTTTTTATGTAATTTTTTTTATTGTGGGAGCAACATTGGTGGGAGCAAAATTGACCCCGTGACGTAAGAGTTTAAGTACCCTAGGACGATTGGTTAGCATTACTACTTAATTTTTTTTTTTTTTCGGTTTCCATTTTTTTCACATCTTCCAAAACTTAAAATGCTCTTTACGATGCAATTTTTTCTTTTTTGCTATCAAAGTGACATTTTGTGGTTAGACTCTCCAATAAATCATCATCATCATCATCATCATCATAGTACATTCACGAACTTAGGCCATTTGTTGACCTGTTTCGGCCTCAAGAGAAACACCATCCAAAAGTCTTTTGAGTGGACGTCCTGGTCTTCTTCTTCCTGCAGGTTGATATCATAACATTAGTTTGGGTATTCTGTGATCTTCCATTCGATGAACATGTTGCATCCATCTTGACTTATAATCAGAAATTTTGTTTTCTAAAGATTCCATGTGTAATTCTTCTAAGATGTCTTCATTTTTTTTTTGTGATCTAGTAGTGTGTATCCTGCAGTCCTCCGAAGATATCTCATTTCAGCAGATCTAAGTCTCTGTATATCCTTCTGATTGAATGTCCATACTTCGCTACCATACAAAAGAGTTGGAAGAGCCAGTGTTTTATACACTTTCAGTCTTGAATGCTTTTGGACTAACTGTGGCTTGAAGATAGAATTTATTAACCCTAAAATTCTTAAAAAATTAGATATTTTTGTATTTACATCCTTTTCTTCTCCGTATGGGATATTGCATCCTAGATATGTAAAATTATTCACCTGTTCCAAAATGTTATTGTCAAGTACAATTTTACTTCTGACAGGATCTACACCTTGAAATGCCATAATTTTTGTTTTTTCTGTAGATATCTTTAATCCATATTCTTATGTAAATTTGTTAAGTTCATACAGACCTTTCTGTAGATTATCTTCAGAATTTGCTATTATTATTTCGTCATCTGCAAACAATATGGTGTTTAATTTTCTATTTTCTGATATTATTATTCCAAATTTATATTTTTTGTTCCAGCAACATATTACTTCATTGATATAAATTGCAAAAAGTGTTGAGTATAGGGGGCAGCCTTGTCTCACACCACGATTTATAATTCCTTCTTCAGAAAATCTGTTATTTAATTTAATCTTTATGGTGTTGTCTTTGTAAATATTTTGTATGTTCTGCCGAAGTAAATTTGGTATATTTCTGTCTTCTAATATATTTAAGAGTTTTGATCTCTTGACTGTGTCGAATGCTTTCTCAAAATCTATGAAAGCAAAATGTGTTTCTAAGTTGAATTCTCTTCTTTTTTCAAGCAATAATTTAACAGAAAATGCTGAATCAATACAAGATCGTCCTTTCCTAAATCCATTTTGACATTCCATAAGGAATTTTTCACTCAAACTTTTCAATTTTCCATTTAAAATGTCTGCATAAGTTTTGTAGCATGTGTTTAACAAACTGATTCCTCTATAGTTGTCCATTTTTCTCTTGTCTCCTTTCTTGAACAGGGGTATAACAATGCTTGTCTTCCATTCTTGTGGTATATCTGCATTTTTGAATACATTATTAAAGAAGGACAACAGTCTTTCATGGAACTGTTTGCCTGCATATTTGTATAATTCAGAATTCATGCCATCTGTTCCAGTTGCCTTCCCATTTTTTAATTTCTTTAAACTATTGTTCAATTCTTCCAATGATATTATGGAATCTGTCTCATTATTATTTTGGAAAATTGTATCTTCGTAGCTATTGTCAGTCCAAAGACTTTTATAATAATTGAAAAAATCTTCTTTTGTTACTCCGCAATTAATTTTGGTAGATTCTTTAATATCTTTATTCAAATGTTTTAATATTTTGAAGGCATTAGGTTGGAGCTTATGCAAATCTGATTCTAAATGTGTAACAAAATTTAACCATGTTTTTCTATGTCTCTTCTTATTTCCCTCTTAACAATAGCTCTACAGAGTTTGAATTCTATTTCATTTTCTACTTTCTTTGTGTTCAAATATTTTTTATAAGCTGCATTTTTCTCTTCAATCAATTGTTTTATTTGATCATCCCAGATTTTTTAGAGTTCTATTTCTTCTTTGTTGTATATTTACTTTTCCTAAAGTTTCGTTAGCTGCATTTTGAATTATCATTTTAATGTTTTTCCATTCTTCTTCGACATCATTACTTTCTGGAGTTGTAGCCATATATTGCTGAATTCTTCTCGAATATAACCATTTATTGCTGTCATCATAAAATAATTTTTCCTTGTACTTTTGTTCTATGCTCTGTTGTTGTTTCTTCTTTTTTAACCATCTTGGTGGAAATCTTATTTTTGCTTCTACTAGGTAGTGATCTGAACCAATATCATATCCTCTGTAGGCTCTGACATCGATAAACAATTTAAAAATCTTATTATTTGCAATGAAATAATCAATGATTGATTTTGAGTGATGACGATGCCAGGTATACTTATGTATGTTTCTATGATTGTAAAAGGTATTCGTTATAGATAGCAAAAATCTGTTAATCTTGTCCCATTCCTATTGCTGGTTTGTTCGCCAAATGTTCCAATATTATTGTTGACTTGAGCATTGCCCACTCTGGCATTTAAATCTCCTATTATGAGAATGTAATCGTTTATATTAATTTTGCTATAAATTTCTTGTAATATTTTATAGAATTCTCCAATAAATGCTAATTCAAATTTGCTATGCGGTTACTAGTGTACGACGTATGTGTTCTTTTAAATTCAGATGCAAAAAATAATAGGAGTGATTTTTTTTAATGAAAAATAAGCAATATCCTCCCTATGAATATTTTTTGCATAGCAAATGTATTTAGTGGATTCATAAAGACTCTGAATCTCAAATTTCAACAGAGAATATTTAAAATGCATTGTAAGGAGCATTTTTAGGAAGTATTAAAAAATAGTTTTAGAAAATCATAATTCTGAAAATGTTATAAATACAAAACTTCACAGACACGCTTCTATAAGCACATAATGAATGTGATAAAATTTTCAAAACAATGAGATCAAAACAAAAAAAAAATATATATATATATATATATATATATATATATATATATGAAATTCGCCAGTCGGTCCCCTTAATAAATGTTAATAAACTTGTCTTACTCTTCCTTCCTTAATTTAGCCTTTCCTATTTTAGATGTCTCTAAGCGTGAATCCTCACGGGCCTTTAGGGGACATGACATGTCGGTACAGGATTTTTCACTCATATAGAGTGGGCCTATATAGCATCGCATTCATAAACACACACACACATGCAGGAAGAGGAAATGATCAGCTCAATCCCGTAGTAATCTCAGAGACATCAACAAATACAAAATTTACTCAAGCATTCATACTAAAGATGGAGAATACAGGATGTCTCCGACCTTTAGGATCAAAATTATACACACAATAGAGGACTCTATTAGGAGCATTTTGACATAAAGGACCAGCGGTACGAAATGAAAATTTTGGACGTCACGTCATTTTGAATGTATGTGAGGACGTTTTTGTAAACTGTTTAATTTTTATAACAAACTGCCTGGCACTTTCATTTGTTGTTTTGCTTATGATGCTTACATTCATTATAAATAACCAATATACAATGAAGAGCTTTGAAAATGGAACCGGTTCCGAAAGGCCTAGCTGAATATTTTATACAAATCTAATTTGTCTGAGGCGTATTTCAAATATAAGATGGCCGGAAATAGTATCAAATGAAGAACTGTGGAGAAAACCAATCGAACTCCAATATGTCACCAAATAAAACAAAGAAAGTGGAATTGGATAGGCCACACGTTGAGAAAACTAGACGGAGCCATTGAGAAGACTGCACTAATTTGGATTCCGCAAGGAGTAAGAAAGAGGGGACGACCTAGGAAAACTTGGAATTAATCAGTATAGGGAGAAGCAAAGGAAAGAGGGAAAAGCTGGAAACAAGTGAAATGGCTGGCTGGAAGCAGAGTGCACTGGAGGAACTTTACTGCTGCCCTATGTTCCATTTAGGAATTACAGCAAATCTAATATATAAAAATGTTTGTTTGTTTGTTTGTTCGTACTTTATGCACGGCCATACCGTTGATCCGATTGTGATTGGGCTTTTTGCAAAATGTTCAGGTGATTCCCAGATGAACATAGGCTATAAGAGAGTTGTGATATTCAACTCCTACATCCTTAAAAATCGCCATTTGTTGTGGAAAACGTGAAAAAGTAGCTCTTTGGAAGCTTAATGGCTTACGCTGCCTGAACCATAACAAATACACAAACTTAATGTACACAGAATTGAATATCTCAAAAAGCACTATAAAAAAGTTCGCAACAGTATATGTTTATCTCTTACGGATAACTCACAATAACCATTTTTGTCTTTCATTGATGCCAAGAAGATCGAGACAAGTACGTAGATTCCTGTGCAAGCGTAGTATCACATGGCGGATAATCTTTTACGGATAACTCACAATAACGAATTTTGTATTTGAGCTGATTGATTACAAAGAGATCGAGATAAGTAGATCCCGGGCAACACCGGGTAATCAGCAAAGGGAAACTTAAAATAACTACGATATACATTTACATCATTTTTATTACACGCTTTATATTAGCTTCACCTCTATCTATCTATCTATCTATCTATCTATCTATCTATATTTCTATCTATCTATGTAACGAAATCTTTCAACGCGATTTTCACCCACTTAAAATAGTTAGATCGACTTGAAACTTTGTATACTTGTAAAAGATCCGTGACAATACAATAATTTCATTTCTTATTTCCAAAATCATGGCCAGAATCATCAGATGATCAAAATAAATAATAGTTTTAAAAAAGTAAAAAACACACTTTATTAGAAAACCGAACTAAAAGATTGAAAAATAATTTTAATTTCGAACACGCTTGGGATAAATAATTTTACCATCAAAAAAGGTTGGGTGGTGTTTACCAATTAATATATTTCATAATAAACAGATATTGGTAAAAATAAAGTCTCTAAGAAGAAAATGTAAAAATCATAAAAAAACACCCCACGCTTTTGATGGTAAAGTTATTTATCCCAAGCGTGTTGGAAATTAAAATTATTTTTCTTTTTTTTTAGTTCGGTTTTCTAATAAAGCGTGTTATTTTAGTTTTTAAAACTATTATTTATTTTACTTATTCAACTAATCATAAGATTTACATTACTTTTCGTCTTTCAGCTCATTTATGCCAAGAAGATCGGGATGAGTAGATTCCCGGACAAAGCTGGGTAAACAACAGGGGGTATCTAAAAATATTTACGATATACATTTTTTCCATCGACTTATTTAACTGAACATAAAACACTTTCATTTTCGTATCTCAGCTCATTTATATCAAGAAGATCGGGATAAGTAGATTCCCGGGCATTGCGGGGCAATCAGCACGGGGTATCTAAAAATACACATTTGTAACTCTTTCTCCTTATACTTATTCAAGCAAACATAAAAGCACATTCATTTTCATTTATTTTGGTGTAGCAACGCACGCCGGGTATTAGCTTATAAATAAATAAAAAAATTAAGGACTGTCACAACAAGTACAAATTTAATTGTTTAAACATTAAAATTCTGATTACAATTGCAGTTAAAATATAAAATTTTGAATCCTGCCGATGATGGGAAAAGTCCCGAAAGCGCTACAGTTAAATAATTAATTAAGTTGAGAAGACGAACCTTTCAGGTGAATATTCCAAATTTTATATTTTAATTTTGAATAATACCTCAACGGAACACATCATGAATCTTATAAAAGTTAAAATTACAGTACCGAGAAATTCTTCTTCTGATACTAAAACATATATTGATTGTAAATATTCAAATGAATTCTTACTTCCATTCTGAAGTTAAAAAGTGTAAATCTCTCTTCACATTTGCATTTGTATGAAGCAAATGAATGTCACTTAAATTAAGATAGGTGCGATATTTTAAAACAAAATATATGTTGTACATTACAACACTGTGGGTTAATTTTTATAATTTTATACAATTTGCTTTTTTATACGAATTAAAATATAATGAGTACAATTGTATTTTAAATTAACTCTAATTTGAAGTGAATACTGTCATTTCATGAAAAAAAATACATTTCAACTGATGCATATCGTAATTACAGGCAGCTAATCTAGTTTCCACCATTTTGATATACGTGCCTACACCTGACAGTTTCAAATATAATCAATTTTTAATTCACTTAAACTGAAACTGATATAACATTCTGTTGCATTCACATTAAATAGTGCTCATATTTGACGCAATAATCATTATGTTATTGAAGAACTCAATTCAATAATGTGTTATGTCACCCATAAAATATACTATTATATAACGATAATGCACATATATATACTGCCATAATTTTTGTATTATGCTGTAAAAACGAGGCGAACTGGAAGCAAGTCGCCGCCACGTCGACCGTAATATTCTAAAGTAATTAACTGGCACTATCGAAGCCGTAGGTTCATGGCCGCGTGGACATGAGCTCTCCATACATCCCTATCCTGAGCTAATATTTTCCCTGTATAATATATTTTCCTCAAATCACGGTTAATATCATTCTCCCACTTCATTCTTGATCTACCAACTTTCATTTTCTCTCAAGTTTTCCTACAAGAAGCTTCCATGCACGTCTTTCATTCCCCATTTGTGCCACATGTCTTGCCCATCGCAGTCTACGAGACAAAACTGTTATTATATTTGGCTTCCTACAAAGAACATGTAGTTTACTGTTATGAAGTCTTCTCCATTCACCTGTCTGTTCATCTCTCTTTGGTCCAAAAATTTTCCTAAGAACTTTATTCTCAAACACTCGTAATCTCCTTTCCTCCCTTAAAGTAAGAGTCCATGTTTCACTTCCATATAATATAACTGGTAGAATAATAGTTTTATATATTTTCAGTTTAACGTTTTTGAAAGAAGTTGGGACGACATGAGTCCCTGTAATGCATAATAGCAGGCATTTCCAGAATTGAGCCTATGTTTAATTTCTTTGTGCATCTCCTTCCTATTTGTGATTATTGTTCTTGGGTATTACGTACATTCTAATGTAGGTAGAAGAATCCTCAATTCAAGCGCATGGATTTGTCAATTTCATTTAAATTCAATAATAACATACTTTATCACAGATCATGTTGAAAAAATATATCCCTGGACACCCATCACATTTCTCACTGTTTTTAACTCATTCACTTAAAATTTCCAACAATTTTTATTGAAATTGGGAAAGAATGGGAAATTAATTTGTTGTCAAATTTTCAATCACTCACCATCGACTTCTTATCATGTCTTCCTTTGGGAAGGTTGATTACAAATATACCTCCAACCATTTCTATCTTCCCATGCTTTGCTTCTATTTAGTTCTTCCCAGTCGTATCCTCTTTTTTGTAAACTTTTCTTTTTTTCACTTGGTTACTCCATCTTTCTCGTGGTCGTTTTCCCATGTATCTTGAGATTTAACAGTCTTTGTGGTAGTCTTTCCTTTTCTATTATATTTTAATATCCAAACCATTTTAGTCTGCTTTTTTCTATATCTGTTGTTAATTTTTCTACACTTAATGTCTCCCTGATTTTGTCGTTTCTTATTCTATCCCTCCTTGTTTTATGTACCATTTCACGTAAGAATTTCATTTTTGTAGCTTGGATTCTGCTCAATTCCTTCTTTGTATATGTCCAAGTCTCAGCTGCATATGTTAGAACTGGTTTGAAATAAGTTTTATACATTGCCATTTTACTCTGTAATTGTCATTATCTTCATTTCAGATTAATTGTGTAGTTAAGTTATAGACTATTTCCAATCATTATATTTACAAAATAGGCATGCAATGTACTAGCTATAAGAGTTACCTAAAGTTAGCATTTTTATTTAACCAAGTGTTTAACAGGTCAGTTCATTCGCGACACAATTAAATCAGGAAGTGGAAGGGTTGATGAATCTTGCTCACAAGCCTCTCATTTTACGCATAAGGTTCTTATACGTTCCACAAATGTACGACACAGAGCTCACAGCATTATTTCTCTTCCTAAGGAAATTATACTCTAGATTTTTATGCCCTTAAAGAGCCATCAACCACGAAACGATTTGAACCTATGGACCTCAGAAAGTGAGCTTGATAATCCCTAGTCCACATCTTAACTCTCAATGAAAATATAATATATTATATAAATACTCTTCTTTAACCTTGAAAATGTACAAGGCTATTAACCTGGCACAAAGCTTAAAGGAGGCAAATGCTGTAACTATATGCAGTTGCGTAACTCTTGATAGGCGCGTTCTCATCGCGGAGGTGAACACTAATTATTAGTGACAAAGTTCTGTCAAGGATCCAGTCTCTCAGGGTATAACAAGAGCCCCTGCCCAGGGATACGGGTGAAGACCACAACCGATAGTATAACTATGCGGAAGAGGCACCTATTCTTCAGGGGACAAATGTGAAGATCCATCTGCGGGTTAACAAGGAGAAAATTCTCAACGATTAGCAAAGCGGAAGAGGTACCCCTTCTGTTGGAGTTAATACAGCAGACGGCTTGATGCCGAGTCGAAGATGGCAGTCCCATCAGAGATCTTACCCTGCGAGACGCCAGTAATATCTTCAGGGAACAACAATATTTATACTTTCAAGTCTCATGGTAGAAACAATAGAAGTCTGAAACAGATACTTCATTACAAACTATTAGAACGAAGAAATTTTGGAAAACCCAGTATAAGATGGATAGACCGATTATAACATGAGATCGGAACAGACCTGCAAGTCTAATTCTTGATGATGATGATGATGATAAATATTCGTATACTTAGATTTGATGCGGACATATACGTAGAATTGGAGAAGAAAGAATACCCATGATTGTACAAGAATGGGGAATTTAGAAGAGAGGAGGAACAGAATGACTTGCTGCTACCTGGATACAGAATGGAAAGATATGGTGTAGTGGAGGATGAAGTACAAGATGCCAGTGTATGGGTGACATGTGGTCAGCATGTCGGGTTGTTATAGCTCGTTTTCTCAACCTAGAGTCGCTACTTATTATTGGCACCCAAATACCTCACGATGCTGGGTGAGGACCGAAACCATACTGGCCGAAATTCCATGAGAAAAGTTCTTGCCCCATGGAGACTCGATCCAGCGCAAGTCCCGTAGCTCAGCACTAAGGCATCTTACCTTAACCGCTATACTACGGCGCTGAATCTTCCGAAGGAAGCCATACTTATCATTCGTTACCGCCTTAAAGATCACTAAACTCTGATGGATTTGGACCATCGAACCTTGGACCCTAACACGAGCAAAATGACCGTCAGTCTACAGGGACCTACAAATTTGCTTAGGGATAACACAATGGATTTAAGTGAAATGTTAACTAACTAACTAACTAATTAACTCACTGGCACTATCGAACCCGTAGGTTCATAGCCGCGCAGATATAATCTCTCCATACATCCCTATCCTGAGATAATGTTTTCCAATCATCCCCTGTATAACCTAGTTCTCTCAAATCATGGTTAATGTTATTCTCCTACCTCGTTCTTCGTCTTCCAACTGGGCGTTTTCCCTTTGGTTTTCCTACAAAAGCTTCCATGCATCTCTTTCATTCCTCTTTCGTGTCACATGTCCTGCCCATCGCAATCTGCGAGACTTAAATGTTCTTATTATATCTGTCTTCCTATAAAAACCATATTGTTCCATTCACTTGTCTGTTTATCTCTCTTTGGTCCAAAAATGTTCCTAAGAAATTCATTCTCAAATACTTGTAGTCTCCTTTCCTCCCAGATGAAAACAAAAATAAATGGAATTCAAAAGTCGGTCCCCTTAAGTCAACGCGGCCATGAACCTACGGGTTAGATGGTACCAGCGAGTTAGTTATAATCCACTTTATTAGACCTTGTTAGAATTTGAAATTTATTTGCAGGTAAATTTCTCTTGAATAGCGTACGGTAACAAGAAAAAAAAAGAGCATGATGTCTGGTGAGTATCTAACACTGTTATAATAATGTGACGTGGTCTACAGGGACGCGTCTCAATCTCAAGTTGATTACACACGATATCCCCCTCGTGACAAATACAAGCATCGGTTTTCCTGATTAACTGAAGAGAGAGAGAGAGAGATAGAGAGAGAGAGAGAGAGAGAGAGAGAGAGATCACTTTCTCAACCTAACAATTCTATCTTCTACAAATATACTCTCTGACACCTGTAGGTAATTATAAAATGTTATTACTAGGGAAAGGATTTTGAGGTGCGGCACCTTTCCAAAAAATGCTGTTTTCATAACAATAATTCAATATATGTATTTGGAGGGATGAAATGAAACGAATTAAACACAATTTGTTGCACCGTTTCGTGAGATTACTACATTTCGTCCCTTTCCCTCTTTTTTAGCTTTAGCACCTTTTCCTCCGCGTTTTTAAAAGAGTGGACAGAAAAATGACATTTTTCTTCTGGACAGCTTTATAATATCTGTATCAGAAGTCAACAATATTAAATAAATATTAAAATATAATTTATGTAATTTATACCCCATAAACAATGGCCAATCTGCAGTGTGAAGTCAACAATAGTAAATAATATATATTTTTTTTTTTGCAAATGCCCCAGGTTGTCTTTTCGACATTCCTGGTGTTCTCTCCTGGCATGGCGTACTTGTAACCTACTTCTGGGGTTGGGACGCCTGGAAGGCGGGGTTACGTTGCCCCGATGATATGATGGGTGATGATGATGATAGTGGTGCGCCAGTAGAGTCCCTAATCCTAAGCTTAATCTAAGATGAATATGAATGATGATGATACCCCCAGAACAAGCGTTTGGTACTCATTTCATTTAGAGGCTGAGTCAACCCCAGTGCCTAAGTGCCGCCAGAGGGTTTGGGTCAGTTTAAAAATCCTGACCCCAACGGGACTTGAACCCTCGACCCTCCGGCTTGTAGCTCAGTGCCTTAACCACTACGCTACGGCGTGCCCCCAAGTTCAGTTAGTACATGACAAATGTTAAGAAGGATAAGTTGTATGCACTTTCAGAATTCAAAACGCAGCTTATCGAAAATTATAGCATCATTCTTCGATGTTCCATCTGCGAAGCAAATATTGCAATAAAATAAAGAACTATGAATTAGCTCTTTTGGACTCAATAAAGAAGAACAATTAGGTGCATAATGATATGCATATTATATAAACTGAGTTCCTGTGACTGATTTAATCCTCAATTCAATTTTTTAAGCCGTACATTTTTTTAAAACTTTTTTGTATGTATTTTCAAAACTTTTTTCCTCCTTTTACCACTGAAATTTGCACCTTAATATCCGTTCCCAAGTTATTATTATAATTACTACCATTATTAAAACAATAACATTTTATAAAATAATGGTAGTCCCTATCCTTTTATATGGGAGCGAATCTTGGATTATCACTCACAAACAGGAAAGTAAAATCCAAGTAGCCGAGATGAAATTTTTAAGAAGAGTAAAAGGGTGTACTAGAATGGACCAGATAAGAAACGATGATATTCGTGCAGAACTGCAGATCTACTTCATAAAAAATATATCTTATAACAAGAAAAAGTGGAAAGAACGCGTAGAAAGAATGGAAGAGAGTAGATTAATAAAGAAAATCTTACATTATTTTCCGAGAGGATATATTAATTATTATTATTATTATTATTATTACTTTTATTATTATTATTATTACTTTTATTATTATTATTATTATCGTATAAAATGTTGTTTGTGCATGAAATTTACAGTGCAATATTTAATATATTTTAACTCTTTTTAATTATTATAGTGTATATCCACATTTGTCAAATATTTATTTGCATTTGTGCTGGTTGAGTGGAAGAGATAGCCTTATGGCCTTAACTCTGTCAGAATAAATAAACCATTATTATTATTTATTATTATTATTATTATTATTATTATTATTATTATTATTATTATTATTATTATTATTATTAAAGAGATATCGGCCGTTGTCGGAAGAGATGATCTTAGATCTATTAGTGAGATGGAACAGGCAATCAATGCCTAAACAAGAAGTGAATAAGAAGAAGAAGAAAACACCTAAGACTTCATACTATTCATCCATAATATATTGGGATAGCGCAATATAATTGAAATAGACATCTAATTACAAATGAAGGAAATTTTTAAGAAAATGCTGATTTCAAGTATCTAGGAACAATAATCACAAATAGGAATGAGGTGCACAAAGAAATTAAACATAGGCTTAATTCTATCCATGTGTGCTATTATGCATTACAGGAACCCATGTCGTCCCAACTCCTTTCAAAAACGTTAAACTGAAAATGCATAGAACTGTTATTATACCAGTTATATTATATAGATGCGAAACACGGACTTATTATTTTAAGGGAGGAAAGGAGATTGAGTATTTAAGAATAAAGTTCTTAGGAACATTTTTGGGCCATAAAGAGATGAACAGATAGGTGAATGGAGAAAACTACATAATAATAGTGAGCTATATGACATGTAGAATAATAATAATAATAATAATAATAATAATAATAATAATAATAATAATAATAGCTTTATTTTACCTGCCAGAGTTAAGGCCTTAAGGACTTGTCTGCCACTCAACCAGATTAAAAAAAATACAAAAAATAGTCTTATATCTAAATTACAATAAACATACACATGTTATATATATATATATATATATATATATATATATATATATAATATATATATATATATATATATATATATATATATACACACAATAGAATTATTATTTACATGTATAGGAAGCCAAATATAGGCTAATAATAACGGTTAGGTCTCGTAGACTGCGATGGGCAGGACATGTGGCACAAATGGTGAATCAAAGAGGTACATGGAAGCTCCTTGTAAGAAAATCAGAAGGAAAACGCCCAAGTTGGTAGACCAAGAACGAGATGGGAGAATAACATTAACTAGATTTGAGGGAAGTAGATTATACAGGGAATGATTGCAAAATATTATCTCAAGATAGAGATGTATGGAGAGCTTATGTCCGCGCGGCCATGAACCTATGGGTTCGATAGAGCCAGTGAGTTAGTTAGCGCAATATATATTTCAGATCGCGGGGCTCAGAGCAGTATGCCCGCCAAGTTTGAATAAAGAACTAAAAAAAACAAAATCTCTTGTTTCTCGTTGCAATGATTAAAACTTGATACTTTACTTTGTTTTAATGATATTTGTAAGAAGATTTAGTATGTTCGCAAAGTAGATTATTTCCAGCATTTTTATGAAATCCTTGTCAGATTCTTAGCACTAAAGGCATAAAAATGAAACTGGAGATGTTTTTAAGACAAGAAAACTTCCTCTACTACTTGCAGAAGTAAGTTTGTCAAGACTAATACCGCAAAATCTTTTAAAGTACTTTGCACATACCCCCGAGCGGAGTTCTGTCTGCTTGTGGTCACAACTTGAACACAACACTACATCTCCAGTTCACAAGTTTGTTTTCTCTTAATGTTCAAACTGCAATTTATTCAATACTAGCTAATATCCGGAGTGCGCAACTAACTAACTGACTCACTGGCACTATGGAACCCATATGTTCATGGTCGCATGGACATAAGCTCTCCATATATCCCTATCCTGAGCTAATGTTTTCCAATCATTCTCTATACACTCTACTACCTTCAAATCATAGTTAATGTTATTATCCCACCTCATTTTTGGCCTACCGACTGGACGTTTTTCCCCCGGTTTTCCTAAAAGAAGCTTCCATACACGTCTTTCAATCCCCATTCGTGTCATATGTCCTGGCAATCGCAGACTACGAGACTTAACTGTTCTTATTATATCTGTCTTCCTATAAAGACCATGTAGTTCATTGTTATGTAGTATTTTCCATTCACCTATCTGTTCATCCCTCTTTGGACCTAACATTTTCCTAAGAACTTTATTCTCAAATACTCGTAATCTCCTCTCATCCCTTAAAGTAAGAGTCCATGTTTCACATCCATATAACATAACGTAGAATAACAGTTTTATATTTTTTCAGTTTAACGTTTTTTGAAAGGAGTTGGGACGACAAGAGTCCCTGTAATGCATAAAGGTATTCATTTCCAGAATTCAGCCTATGTTTAATTTATTTGTGCTTCTCATTCCTATTTGTAATTATTGTTCCTAGATACTTGAATTTAGACACATCGATTATTTCCGTCGTTTGTCATTAACTATTTCCATTATATAAAGTATATATTATATGTATGAATAATAATAATTTTAATATAATAGTCTATCTATCTTCGGGTTTTTACAGCTGCTGCCGTCTTCCCGTGCCAAACCTCCAAAGCCTACGGTCTTGGGCATCTTCGATGCTTAGCCCTCTAGCTTGCATTACTGTCTTCATGTTTTCCTTCCATGTTAACCTTGGTCTTCCTCTTTTCTTCTTTCTGTTCGGATGCCATTCACATAGTTGCTTCGGCCATCGCTCATCTTCCATTCTTAAAACATGTCCTAACCACTTTAATTCCTTCTCCTCAATTCTTTCAATTATGCTTTCTTCTGCTTCCATTATGTTTCTAATTTCCTTATTTGTGACACGTTCTAATTTAGACTTTCTGGCACTTCTTCGTAAATAATCCATTTCTAGAGCTATTAGTCTATTCTTGTAGTACTTATTGATTGTCCATACCTCACTTCCGTACATTGCAACAGATTCCACCAATGTTTTACCAATATATTTTTTTGTGTCTTTCCAAATATTAATATAATAGTAATAGTAATAATAATAATAATAATAATAATAATAATAATAATAATGTTGTATTCTAAACATTTATAGCATTCTCAGTGTCGTAAACTCTCGTTAGCACGCTTGACTTTGCTAGACAGTCTCAGTGATTCCGCTCAGTTTTAAATATTTGTGAAACAAGTTCAAGCACTTTATAGAAATAAATAATTCAGCGCAATCTTTAAAGCACACCATCCTCCATTTAAAATTTTCATAATCAAATCTACCTTCCCACATGTCACCACACACAGAGTACATGCAACTGTGACCATACACTGAACACAGCACTTCTCAAACTAATAGTGATCAATCGAATTGGCATTTACTTGATGAAAATGTATATTCTCTGATGTTTTTATTATTAATTTAACATTTCTCACTGAAAGATAAATTATACTTGAAGAGAAAAATTTTCGCATAGACCGAGACTCGAATCCGGGACCTTTGGCTTGCCGGGTCAAACGCTCTACCAACTGAGCTACCGAGGCGAGTTGCGATCTAGACGCAAATTTTTCTCTTATATACGTTGTAATTCCCTCACACCAAATGCTTTTGAAACCATTGCTTCTATCTTTGCAAACGGCGGCTTCTTAGTTAAGAAGACATTTACTTATCTTTCAGTGAGAAATGTTAAATTAATAATAATAAAATCATTAGAAGCCTTACTAGCTTTATAAAGTAATGTTAAATTCCCAATAAATGTCTTCTTAACTAAGAAGCCGCCATTTGCAAAGATAGAAGCAATGGTTTCAAAAGCATTTGGTGTGAGGGAATTACAACGTATATAAGAGAAGAATTTACGTCTAGATCACAACTCGCCTCGGTAGCTCAGTTGGTAGAGCGTTTGGCCCGGCAAGCCAAAGGTCCCGGGTTCGAGTCTCGGTCTATGCGAAAATTTTGCTCTTCAAATATAATTTATATTCTCTATTTACTGAATAAAACTATCTAAGTTTTATTGATAAGTAGATATACTATATTGATGTTTTATAAAACATTGGCAGTTCCTGCATTACTTTATGGGAGTGAAACTTGGGTAATGACCAAAAAAATTACAAAGTATAAAACAAAGCGTAAAACTGAACTTCCTTAGAACAACAAAATACTACACAATAATGGATGGGATAAAGAATGAAGATATAAGAACAGATTTAAATATACTGTGAGATCAGTATAGTATTAGACAGCAGACGCGGGGTTTGCGCTGTGCGATGGCGAAGGCTTGCATATGAAGATACGGGACTTGGCAATGTGCGCTGACTAGGCAGTATGACTTGAAATGTGCGCTGACTCAGCAGTTTACGAGTATATCCCACCAGTTAATAACTTTACTTATCTTGGCTGCAATCTTTCCTACGACACATGTAAAGACATAGACAAAATTGGTCAAATTTCAGAAACTTATAAGGAACAATAAAAAGCATTCTTTTCCGAAAAGTACGCCCAGATTTAATTCTAAAATTTTGTAAAACAATGGCTCTTCCAACTCTACTTTATGGTTCTGAAACCTGGACTCTTACTACAGGTAAATTAAATAGGATTGTAGCTGCAGAAATGAAGTTATTAAGACCTTTAGCGGGTTATACGCTTTATGACCACATGCATAATGAAGACATCCGCAAAGCTCTCAACACACCAGCAATAACTGAAACCATTCAAAAATATCAAAATAATTGGCATGAACACCTTCTTAGAATGTCAAACAATAGACTACCTCTGCAGCTATTGAACTACAGACCCACAGGGCGAAGAAACCCAGGTAGACCTAAGAAGAGATGGAGGGATCAATTTATTTCCTGAAATGGAACAGGCCAATGGCCTAATCCATGCCTGTCATTGATGATGATGATGATCCCACGCATTCACGGTCACAGTCAGATAGTGTACCTCGAGTAGATAAAGTGCTTGGTCGCTTTTCCTTGTGAACTGGATGGCGTGTGTATAATGCAAACTGAACGGCGTGTGTATAAGTGTAAACTGTATAATGGCATCATTTTTCTATTGATCAACGTGTATTTATTTATGATCAATATTTGTTAACTCACTCTGCCAGCCTAGTACGAAGACTTTTTGAACACGATTCCCGGGTGTAAAAATTCCGTCGTGTTCATAATCTGTAAAACAAATGTTATAAAGAGATGTCAAAAATGTATGGACAACGAAGGTGAACAGTTCCAGCATCTGCTTCAATAATGTTGGCAAGTACGACAATTTGTAAATTAGTTACGATAATGTGTGTGGTTGTATAACTGCGATCCTACGCTGTCCGTTCCCCGCCGCGAGTTTGTCTGCAGTGTATAGTGAATTCCCCGCGACTGCTGTCCAGTACTATGCTGATCGCACTGTATATCTACTGAATGATAAGATGAAGGAATATAGAGATAAATGGTTTAGCATGTAGAAATAATGAATGTAACAAGATTACCAAAAGCAGCATCTAACTATAAGCCAAGAGGTTCAAGGAAAGTAGGAAGGCCAGTGAAAGCATGGACAAAACACTGCGAGGCGGAACAGGCTATTTGCCTAGCCCGTGAAATGAAGAAGAAGGAAAAGTTTTATTGATTTTCATAAATATTTATTTTAATCAATATATAATACAAATATGTTCCAAAGTCAGGTCTTGCTGTACCACCGTAGTATAATTCAAAGTTTCCTGATTCCTGACTACCTTCTCCTGGCCAACTAACTTCCTGTAAAGGGACTATATCCTAGGGTAATATATCTAATTCCCGCGTTAATACCTCCAGCGCCCCGCTATTGTATAAAGTCCTAGGAATATGTCCCTGTGTCTGAACCTTTGGCACGGATTCCCTGAAGTTGTCCCTGCGCGGAGAATCGAATGGAGGACTATTTTACCTCCGGGTAATTTTACCCCAGTGGAACCCACGTCCGCGTTTCCTGACGGTTGTATTTTTACGGAGAAAATCGTAGCTCTTTGGACCAGGTATTTTTTGTCTGGTTTATCACCTTCGACCTGTTCAGCATGGTACCCTTTCGGCAGCAATGCTACCGCGGGCATAACTCTCGGCATCATTTAAGAACGCAAGCCACACCACCACGACAAGGTAAAGATACCATGGAGGGATAATAGAGTCCTTAGGAAAATTTTTGGGCAAAAAAAGAGATGAACAGACATGTGAATCGAGAAAACTACATAATAGTGAGCTACATGATATGTATAGGATGCCAGACATAATAATAACAGTCAAGTCTCGTAGATTGCGATGGGCAGGGAATGTGGCACGGATGGAATGCATAGAAGCTTCTTGTAGAAAACCCAGAAGGAAAACGCCCGGATTGTAGACCAAGAAGGAGGTGGGAGAATAACATCCATTATTTGAGGGTGTTGAATTATAAAGTGGGTGTTTGGAAAGCATTGGCTCAGGATAGGGATGTATGGAGAGCTAATGTCCGCAGAGCCAGTGAGTTAGTTAGTTAGTTGATTAGTAGGCTATAATAGAAATCTAGATACCTCAAAATCACTAACCATTTACTTCAATATGATCAGTGTTTTAATCCAAATTTTAAAGATATACACGTTTTGTAACAAAGGAAAAAAGCTAGATCTTTCAGAAATTTTAGAAGTAAGTAAATTGAAGAAGAGCAATAAGTTATTGAATTCCCAATTGGATTTAAACGAATCATATCTTCTAAATGTATTAAAAATATATATTTTATTCGTTTGATAAATATTATTCACTGAGTAGTTAATAATAATAATAATAATAATAATATAATAATAATAATAATAATAATAATAATAATAATAATAATAATAAAAAAGTAAAAGTAAAGTGATCCCACAACAGACCCGGAGGCCCTTGGGGTAGTAGGAGGTTAGGGCTCCCACTTTAGCTAGACAATCGGCACTTTATGTCAGCCGGGTTGTCAGCCCTGCGTGACGGCCGCCTTTACCCCCAGAACAAGCGTCTGGTACTCATTTCCGTTAGAGGCTGAGTCGACCCCAGGACCATAGTGCCGCCAGAGGGTTTGGGTCAGTTTAAAAATCCTGACCCCAACGGGACTTGAACCCTCGACCCTCCGGCTTGTAGCTCAGTGCCTTAACCACTACGCTACGGCGTGCCCCACAATAATAATAATAATAATAATAATAATAGTAATAATAATAATAATACAAGAAATTTGGGCTCAAAGAAAACGCCTCTAAGAACTTTGCGTAGTCCTACATGGGCTCATCCGCAATCAAAATAATAATAATAATAATAATAATAATAATAATAATAATAATAATAATAATAATAATAATAATAATAATAATAATAATAATAATAATAATAATAATAATAATAATAATAATAATAATAATAATAATAATAATAATAATAATAATAATAATACATCAAGAATTATACTCGTTATCTCAGTCAAAAAATTAATTTACTAAGTGGACGTTTCAATCTCCTTGTGTGAGATAATTTTTAAGACATTTGACATGGTTGTTTATAATACACTAGCTAATACTCGGCACGCGCTGCTACACCTTAATAAATGAATAATTAATATGATTTTATGTTTAGTTGAATATGTAAGAGGGAAAATTTATTACGTAATTATTTTTAGATACCCCGTGCTGATTACTGGCGCTGTCCGGGAATCTACTTATCCCGATCTTCTTGATATAATTGAGCTGAAATAGGAAAATTAGTGTGTTTTATGTTCAGTTAAATAAGTAATAGGGAAAATTTGTAGCGTAATTAATTTTAGATACCCCATGCTGTTTACCCGGCGTTGTCCGGGAATCTACTCATCCCGATCTTCTTGGCATAAATGAGCTGAAAGACAAAAATTCATGTACTTGTTGTGATTAGTTGAATAAGAAAAATGAAAAATAATTATAAATGTACTAGCTGGCCCGATGAACGTCGTATCGCCTTTAAATATTTTTACGTTAATTTTGCCGATGTTTTAATAGTTATCTGCTATTCGGGGCGGAAACAAATCAAAGATCTTAAAAATCGGTCCACCCGTTCTTGAGTTATAAATAGTGTAACTAATCCAACTTTGTTTTATATATATATAGAAGTCCCGGCCACGTGTTGCTGTGGCTAAGGTGTACATTAAATTATGTTGTAGTAAACTAAGTGAGAAATCTAAATCAGAAAATTTTTGTTTTACACAAAAATTTTTAGTTCTGGTACGTTAACTACACCCGGTATAAATATGGGTGGTGGTTTATGTGGAAGTGGTTTTGTTGATTGAGATGAATTTATGTTGTCTGAATTCTCAATATCATCCATAAGTGTATCATAAGGATTATATACATTTATTGATGGAATATTTTGAGGAGGCTTGCTGATTTCATTATACTTTCGTTTTTCTACGAACTGATTGCCAGTTTGGATTCTCATCATCATCAAGAAATCTCTGTATAGTAATATCATCTTGTGATATATTATAGTCATCTTGTTTTTCATTTAATAGAGGCATGGAGATTGTTTCTGTAATATTAGGCATATTATTATAACTAACAGACTTACTTACAGTTCTGTTATTCCGTTCCTTAGGACCTTCATATGTTTTTAAATTGACATTCTTCTTAAATGTAAGATTTATGTCACATAGACCTATACCAATTTGCGGAAGTTCACTTGATATCTTATCATTCATGGTCTCTAGAACTGATTCGCCATATTGTTCAATGTGTCTTCTCGGTCCAGTTAAATTTAAATTAAGTTGCTGTCTTTCAGCCAGATTACTTAAAACTAATACTTACACACGAAATTAATATAATTAATGAAATATATAGAAAATAAAATAAACACACTTAAATTATGAAATAATCAATATTTGTAATTCAACTGAAATTCGCGATTGCAACAAAGAGCACAGCCACCTGGTTAAATAATAAACCAATTACCTTACACGGCCATCCGTTAGAATCGTATGGAACTCACAGATAATTAAAACTCTCTGTTAAATAATAAAAAAATAATTTACAATAAAAATAATGCGACTATAAATTTAGTTATAAATAAAGGCAGTATTAGGAGTGTCAAAAGTAACGCATTCAAGACTCGCATACCTACTGGCGAAGGAAACTTTCCTCATCGACGACCTCAGAACAAACATACTCTTACCCAGCACAAGCGCATCTGGGCAGCTGCTAGCAACATTGAACAGGAAAAGAGAAGAAGAAATACATCCAGAATTCTACAGCACCGGGGCCATGGTTGACCGTGCGTGGACAAAAGAAAATTTCGAAATGAGACACGTCATCACTAGGCTGGCAATCCACGGATTCCACCACCTGATATGCAACAACAAAAAATTCCATGAACCAAACATAGACTGTAAATATATGCTATGCAAAAAAACATGTGACCGATAGCACATTGGGCTATGCACAAAAAGAACAAAGACAATTTGTGAATATGCAAAAATGTAAATTTAAAATTTATCCTACTTTAATCCTGGCTATTTGGCTGCAATAAAATTATTAAATTTAGTTATAAACTTCCCTAAGTCTCAAGTGGGATCAAACTGCACACAGTGTGCAAAATTTAATAAAATCGGTTCAATAGTTTAGGATTCCATCGCGGACAAACAACGTGACACGTAATCTTTATATACTAAGATATCGTAATTATTTTAAGATTCCCCGTGCTGAGTACCCGATGTTGCCCGGGAATCTACTTATCTCGATCTTCTTGGCATAAATGAGCTAAAAGACAAAATTCGTTATTTTGAGTTATCTGTAAAAGAATTACCCGCCAAGTGCTGCTATGCTTGCACAGGAATCTACGCACTTGTCTCGATCTTCTTGGCATGAATGAAAGACAAAAATGGTTATTGCAAGTTATCCATAAGAGATAAACATATGCTGTCGCAGACTCTTTTTTAGAGATTTTCGAGATATTCAATTCTGTGTACATTAATTTTGTGTATTTGTTATGGTTTAGGCAGCGTAAGCCATTTAAGCGTACAAAAAGCTATTTTTTTCACGTTTTCCACTACAAAGGGCGACTTTTAAGGAGTAGTTGAGTATCACAACTCTCTTATAGACTATGTTCATCCCGGGAATCTCCTGAACATTTTGCAAAATCCCCATCACAATCGGATTAATGGTATGGCCGCCCATTTAATACGAACAAACATACAAACAAACAAACATTTTTATATATTAGATAGTTACCATCACCAACACATTTTTTTTAATGAAAAAATTTAAGATTCAAATTTATAATTAGAAATATTTTTACAAGGAATCATATGAAGGGTCCAGGGGAAAAACGATGAATGTCACATTAAACTCAAACTGAGATAAATGAATTTTAAGTTTTGTAACGCTACATCATTTCCCTGTACACATTATTTTCAAAGCCTTATAAAACGTAACCCACAGCTTCTTTAAACAGTTTTCGCCTTTTAAATGTTACTAGGGAACAGTACAAACACTAATAATATGAAACCTCAGTTTTTGTGATTTTGTGACATTCGTCGTTTTTCCCCTGGACCCTTCATATGTTTCACACTATTAAAATTCATAAAATGAAATGGGATGACCTAAAAAATTTTACACGAAGAAAATAATTACCAAAAAATAGATTAATAGCAGAAATGACCCATATAAAAAAGAAGAAAGTAAAGCATTAAATAAACAAAAATATTTAAATGAATGGTGTGAAAAGTATGATTCCTTGTTAAAATATATTAAATTATAAATTAGTTCATTTAAAATTGTAAAAAACAAAAAAAATGTCTTGGTAATGGTAACTGTGCATCATAAAAACCAAGTCAAATATCTTGAAAATGATCTCACACAAGGAGTTGAAACGTCGCGTCGACTTGAAGAAATTAATTTTTTGACTGAGATAACGATTAGTTCTTGTAATTATTATCAAAAAAGTATATTTTATACATTGCTCTTGTTTTGCTTAGTTACATTTATTTGAGGCGGAACGCTACGGACCACTCAAATGACATCTATGTGAAAACAAGTGTAACTAAATTAGTATGATTCAAATTCTTCCCTATAAGGGGAAACTGTTAAGAGAAGACATTTGTTTATATAAGTAATGAAATTTTATTTGTATTTGTGGCATACATCTGAAAAAGATACAATGTATCGAAACAGCTGCCATGAATATTGTAATAAATATTTATGACTATTTAACTCATGCCCCAAATGGGAGTCAATGACCAATCACGTTTCAATGATTTCTGTTTTACAACCAATCAGAGTCGTGTTTCACCAAATATTTATCAGTGTTATAATTACCATATTAAAGAAAGCTCCTCCTTACAATATTGCGTTCCTTTGGCAATAAATAGTATGATCTGGTTGCAGTGATAAACAAAATAAGCAGTAGAAGCGTACCTATCGTTTCTCATTTGTAAACATCGCCGTTTACATTAAATATATAAATATTTTAAAATAACTATAGTTAAATAATGATTTGTGAGTAAACAGCTTAATTTTATTCGTTAAATAGTCTTAACAAATGCCACTCTTGATTTCCAAATTCTCTAGATAAATTCACTCCTCACTTCGTGAGTCGTGAATTTATCGATAATTTGGAAATCACTCGTGGCATTACTTATGAAAATCTACAAATCTCCCTTCACCCACTGTGTCTAGCACATTATAAAGGATGAAGAAAAGGAATTAAACAATCGGAATATTTGACAAAGGATTGTTGATAGAAAGAAGGGCAGTTACGCACATTTACAACTTATGGAACCACATAAAGCGGCTAGACAGACATGCGAATATAGACTTTACACGACGCCGTGATATTGGACCTCCAAGGAGAAGATGGATAGATGATTTGATTCTTGGGCTAAACTTCATATCCTCGTGACGCGACTTTTTCAAGTCCTTCATAAACTAGTATCAAATTTTATTCTTAGGATTTTATTTTTCGAATTATTCCCCACCATTTACAATGTTTTTTACAGTTTTTCTACGATTATTATATTTTCTATGATGTTTAACTACATACGTAGCACGAAGGACGTGGCAGCCATATTGATTTTAACGAATATGCTATGCAAAACAAATAAGTGAATATTCCTATAAAATAGGTAAGACCAACTATAAACATCGTCAATCCACAAATAATTAAAAGAAAAGTGTTTAGTTCTTCTCCAAAAGAGGGACTAAATCGAATCAATAAATATACCCCTGCCGTAATCCAGTGCAGCCAACATAGAGTAAGTTATGTACTAATTAACTGTGCACATATACTTCAAAATTTCAGAACTTGCTTCTTATTTTTGGGCGTTGCATTCCTTCACAGGTTAGAGTGCTTAAATTGCGTTAGGTTATATTTTAGGTTCGTTAAATATCGTGTATATGTTGGCTGCATGCCGTGATTCCATAATGTAAACCTACTTCGCGATGATTGACACATGCGCATAGTGTATGATTGGAACTTAGAAACATTTTTCGCGTGACATGTAAAGAATCCCTGATTCTTGTATGATCGAAACGGATCTTAGGATACATCATGAATATGAAGAAATCCTATCAGCATCCTATATTTACTGTCTTATATTTACAAATATTTCTATTTACTGTACATTCGATCGGTAGCACATCCTATAAAGTAATAATCTCAAGAGTTTTATGCATTATGTAGTTCATGTTATGATGACATCATAACGAATTCATGTGACTCCCTCGTGGTCAAAGAACATGGAACGCGCAGTCAAAACCCGTATACCTTATCCGCTATTACAGTCATCCTAACATAAACACCAATTATATCTTTCCGCCATTCGCGCAACAATTACTGTCACATTGACAGGGAGCATGTGTGAAGTATATAAGGCATGGGATCGTTGAATGGGGTAGATTACAAGAAAGTAGGTGAGATTTTTCACTGAACTTATTAAATGCATTTAAAATAACTTTTTTAACATTAGGCAAAGGTTTACCAGACTCGTGTTTTAAAAATTTAGATGACAACACAGCAACATATGACTCAACACCTTCAGCAATTTTGTTTTATCAGAATCAACTGAATCATAACTCAAATGCATCATCCTTATGTAATAAACTATTTTAAGTAGTAATTATTCATTAGGTATATTTATAATATTTTCTATGTTTTGAATGTTATTATTTTCATTCACAAAGAATAACAAGCATATTCAGAGGACATATTTTTAATTTAATGAAAGGAAACTAATGTTTCGTGCACTTATTGCTTCTACATCGTACGTCGGTGTCAATTACCAATGAAAAGTGAGCAGGTCACGTGGTTTTGTTTTGATGAGGATCATTTTAAGAGCGAGAAGCCTTTAGTATACAGTACATCCAGAATCACAATGAAAACAACACATGCTACTGCATAACTAATAAATGAAGACTTCTACTGACAATTTTATTTTTAATCAATATATTTTGATTTTATATAATAAGAACAGTCAAGTCTCCTAAACAGCGATGGTCAGGTCATGCGGCACGAACTGTATGGGGAATTAAAGAGGTGCATGGAAGCTTCTTGTAGGAAAATCAGAGGGAAAACGCCCAGTTGATAGATAAGGTGGGATAATAACAATAACTATGATTTGAGGGAAGTAGGTTAAACAGGTAATGATTGGAAAGCATTAGCTCAGGATAGGGATGGATGGCGGGCTTATGTCCGCGCGGCCATGAACCTACGAGTTCGATAGAGCCAGTGAGATAGTTATTTACTAACCTATCTATTTACTTACACACACACACACACACACACCACACACACACACCACATATATATATATATATATATATATATATATATATATATACGGTATATAAATGAATGTATGTCTGTCCTATATGAGCTGTCATACCGTTCATATGATTTGATGGGGCTTTTTGCAAAATGTTCCGAGTTTCCCCAGGAGCGTTTTAGGCTATGTAGGAGTAGCAACCCCTCCACCGCTAAAAATCACACTTTATAGTAAAAAACGTGTTTTTCGGAACTTTTTTAACGCTTAAATCACTTACGCTGCCTAAACCCTAACGTATACACCAAATTAAAATACACAGAATGGAATATCTAAAACAAATCTACAAAACGTCCGCGTCAGTATGTGTTTATATTTTTCGGATAACCATTTTTATCTTTCAGCTCACTGATGCCAAGAAGATGGGGATAACTAGATTCCCGGGTAAGCGAGCAGCGCACAGCGGGTATTCTTTTACGGATAACTCTCAATAACCATTTTTGTCTTTCAGCTCACTTATGCTAAGAAGATCGAGATAAGTTGATTCCCGGGTAACGTCGGGTAATCAACACGGGGTATCTATAAATAATTACGATATAAATTTGTAATTATTTTTTTTACTTATTCAACTAAACATAAAAACACATTTCATTTATTTGGGTATAGCAGCACATGCCGGTTGTTATCTAGTATAAAATATGTTTGTACGATAGTGCAATGGCGAACACGATTGAAAGTTCAAACTCCTACATTTTGGGGATGCGAACCTAAATAACTATACTGTAATATTACACATTACAAACCGAGTGTGGGAAGCCTAGAACTATCCCGGCCCACAGCGGGGGCATGTGCCGCTGTTGGCGTGGCGGTGGGAGACTAGGGGATCGTGCCCCCCTATCTCCTGGTTCATTGAACCTAAGACCATCTGTGGGGGCACCATGGGAGATGAGCTCCCTGGATGCCTACATTGCTCAGTGGGCTACCTCACAGCAGCTACACGACTAGGCCTAGTCTTGCGAACGGGCTGGATGGGACAATACCGGGCGTAATGCTGGGAATTACCACCAGGTCAATAAGCTCGGGAAAGGAGGAAGCGCGGTCTTTTGGGTCGGAGACTTAGCGCCGACTCTGGAACCGAGTGACCCAAGGACAATCTGTGAGGTCGTCAGGAGTTGAGCGACCTGACGTACTAATGCTCAGGCTGGACCCACTTCAGCAACCAAACACGTCCCCAGCTGGTGCACTGGGGGAAAGATCGGTGGATCTGCTAGACAGTCCTCCCGGTTAAGTCCATGGGACTCGTGAACCATTAGTGGGGTAGGCAAGAGTTGAGCGCCTTGTCTTACTAGTTGCTCATCTGTTGGAGCTTGCGAGCTCCGTGCTGGCCCACAACAGCTGCAGAAGGCGTCCCTGGGGGCACACCAGGGCTCGACCCGGACCAGTCCAGAGGGGAACTACTGTACTGGTTCCTGGCTCGGCCTACGGGCCCGTCGACAAACTGTGGGGTCGCCAGGAGATGAGCACCTGGATGTACTAAAAGTCTCACACTGTTGGGCTTGTAGCCCTAGCCGGTCTCACAACGGCTGCAGGACACGTCCCTGGAGGCAGAACAGGGGAATGGTCGGTGGATCTGCGACAGCAGTCCTCCCGGCTAGGCTCATGGAGCCCGTGGACCAACTGTGGGGTCGTCAGGATTGAGCGACCTGACATACTATGTAGCTCAGCAATTCCCAGAACTGCAAACTCCAACACTCTCTCCCTAGGGTGTTGGTGTAAGGACCGTGAACTTGAACGTGGACGTGAACATAGAATAGGGAGGACTAGAACTAGGACTTGGGAGTATGGTCAGGACGACCGAGGTATCCCAAGGGGTGGATGGTTGGGCCTAGATGTGGGAAGAAAACCACTGCCCTCTATGTATAGGCTACTATATACAATGTATATACAAAAAATATCCAAAATGTAGTATTAATATACATTATACGAAACAAATCACTGCATTTTAAATTAACTTAACTTTATTTGAAACAATATAAAACAATAGAGATACGTACTTGCCACCATCTTATCACTACTATTATCTCACAGCCTCCTGTAGTTTCTACTAATAAATATTGCTCACGTTAGTCAATTGTTTATAATTAACGAAAATACTTCCAACAAAGATGTTATTATTTTGAAAACACCATCGTGCAAAAAGTAATGTGCAACGCATGTTTGTGAAGTGTTTTACAGAATCTCGGAAATTAAAAACCTGGCTATCGCTCGGTTTTTAAACGTTTTCCTGGGTTAAGTAAAAAAACAACTTCCCAACCTCGCATCGTAATATACTATTAAGGGGACTGACTGGTGAAAATGTTAAAAAAATTCGCAAAAAATGAATGTTTTGTTTATTTTCTTTTTAATAGCTTTGATTCTTTAGGATAATTTTCATGTAAAAATTATTATTGCAGGAGCAAAATTGAGTCCGTGACATAAGAGTTTATATACCCTTCCACATATGGTCAGCATTACTACTTAAACTTTAATATGGGTTTTTTTTTCTGTTTCCATTCTTATTTTTTTGACATTTTCCAAAACGTAAAATGCTCCTTTGGATGCAATGTTTATGATATCAAAGTGAAGTTTTAAGGTTAGACTCCCCAATATATGCTAATTGAAATTTGCTATGTAGTTTCATTATTATCCAGTGTAAGGTATATATATTAATTGGTGTTTCTCGTATAATGTATCATATTTATATAATAGTAATAATAATAATAATAATAATTATTATTATTATTATTATTATTATTATCGTATCAATGTAAAATGTTGTTTGTACATGACATTTACATTGCTACATTTAATGTATCTTTAACTGTTTATAATTAGTATAGTGTACATCTATATTTGTCAAATATTTATTTGTATTTGTGCTGGTTGAGTGGAAGAGAGGGCCTTATGGCCTTAACTCTGCCAGAATAAAAAAGTATTATTATTATTATTATTATTATTATTATTATTATTATTATTATTATTATTATTATTGTACAGAAGTGAGGTATGGACAATCAATAAGTACTATAAGAATAGACTAATAGCTCTAGAAATGGATTATTTACGAAGAAGTGCCAGAAAGTCTAAATTAGAACGTGTCACAAATAAGGAAATTAGAAACATAATGGAAGCAGAAGAAAGCATAATTGAAAGAATTGAGGAGAAGGAATTAAAGTGGTTAGGACATGTTTTAAGAATGGAAGATGAGCGATGGCCGAAGCAACTATATGAATGGCATCCGAACAGAAAGAAGAAAAGAGGAAGACCAAGGTTAACATGGAAGGAAAACATGAAGACAGTAATGCAAGCTAGAGGGCTAAGCATCGAAGATGCCCAAGACCGTAGGCTTTGGAGGTTTGGCACGGGAAGACGGCAGCAGCTGTAAAAACCCGATGATAGATAGATAGATTATTATTTATTATTATTATTATTATTATTATTATTATTATTATTATTATTATTATTATTATTATTATTATTATAAGAGACACGTGTTCTTTTAAATTGAGATGAAACAAATAATGAGAGTGATAATTTGTTTATCAAAAATTAAAAATAAGCAGTATCTTACCTTTATGAATATTGTTTTCGTAGTAAATGTGTTTAGTGGAATCATAAAGACTCTGCATCTCAAAGTTCATCAGAGAATATTTAAAAATGCATCGTAAGGAGCATTTTTTAGAAAATATTTAAAAAATCATAATTCAGAAACTATTCCACTTACAAACACCAAACGTTACAGGAACGCTACTATAAGCACATAATGTACGTGGTAAAAATTTCAAACAATCAGATGGAATTAAAATAAATTGAAATTCACCAGTCGGTCCCCTAAACATTTTTCTGTTTGTATTAAGATATTACGTGTATCAATGAAGTCTGATGTTGTAATTAAAATAGCTTTTCTATATTAAGTTTATAAATGAAGGGAGTTAACAGTAGGCCTGCACTTCACAATCCCGCTTTTATAATCAATCTAACAAATGTCCTAATAAATCACCAGAAGATAAACGACTTACGCCCTTCTAGCTCTCCATGTAAGACTAACAACATATGTAGTTTGGAATTCTGTTTGGTTGCTTTTCAATAAGTGCACTGGTACAAATTTTCCTCGTTGTGCCGAAACTACAACTTTCTTAATACAATTGAGTCCCTTGTAAAACTTTTTTTTTTACAAGAAAGATGTAAGTCTTGCTGACCTACAGGTTTTCTGCAGGGATGAAAAAGCAACTTTTTTTTCTTTCCAATCGACCTACCTCCTGCGAGGAACTCCTTCGTTCGATACGTAGCATACTGCTGAATTGTAATTCAATGATGACGGGTCCAGTGGCGTCCATTTGTTTAGTAATAACAGTAATAATAATAATAATAATAATAATAATAATAAATAATAATAATAATAATAATAATAATAGTAATAATAAATAATAGTAATAATACTAATAGTAATAATACTAATAGTAATAATAATAATAATAATAATAATAATAATAATAATAATAATAATGTGTCCACCGCTGTGGTCTCGAGGTGGCGTTTTTGCCTTGTCACGCGCGGGTCCGGGTTCGTTCCTCGGTTGGGACAGTTTCCTTGGTGAGGTTTTCATCGGATTTTTTTCCTCACCTGTTAGAAAAATGTCAGGAAACTTTAAGGCCCAAACGGTCCCTGAAATCATGGCCATCGCAATCATCACCATTCATATTCATCTTAGATTAAACTAAGAATTAAGGGCTCTCCTGGCGCACAACTATCATCATCACCCATCATATCATCGGAGAAACGTAACCCCGCCTTCCAAGCGCCCCAACCTCAGAAGTGGGTTACAATTACGCCAATGCCAGGAGAGAACACCAGAAATGTCCAAAAGGACAACCTGGGGCCGAAACCAAAATAGAGGTATATCACTGTTAATAACATAATTCAATAGTCATTCCAGTCGCATTAAAAATTAATAAATAATAATAATAATAATTCCAGTCGGTTAAGTCGCGCATCTACCACAACAGTAATGCTGATGAAACTGCTGCAACGTCTCATCTTTAATATTAATTTACAAATCTCTGTGGAAAATAAGATTTTCATTCTCCTATTTGAGTACATCTACGGAACATATCCAATAATCAAACTATATTTCGATCTAGTAAACTTTGAGGTGCAGATAAGTTAGAGCAGGGATGCCAACACCGAATAAGAAAAAGTGGCTAAAACTGACTCCTAGAAATGGCTAAATACAAGTTTTATCCTTGGCAGAATCTGTATTTGCTAAGTTAGAAAATGGACGTACCAATCTGTACTTTTGAAATACAACTTTTTTCTCCCCTTTTACTTCATTGGAATTACTACAATTATAATATAATTGCAAAAATAGTAATTAGAGACGAAATTATTGAACAAGTATCCCACTTTAAATATTTAGGATGTGACATGAGCTATGGGTATGATAAAGACATTGAACACAAAACACATCAGTTTCAAGCTATTTGTGGTGAAATAAATAGAACATTGAATAATAAAGCCCATAAAGAAACAAAATTAAAATTTTATAAAACAATGGCTGTCCCTGTCCTTTTGTATGGGAGTGAATCTTGGATTACCACTACCAAACAAGAAAGTAAAATCCAAGCAGCCGAGATGAAATTTTTAAGAAGAGTAAAAGGCTGCACTAGAATGGACCAGATAAGAAACGAGGATATCCGTGAAGAACTGCAGATCTACTCCATAAAAGAAAATATATTTAACAACAAGATACAGTGGAAAGTACATGTAGAAAGAATGGAAGAAAGAAGATTACCAAATAAAATCTTCCATTATTTTCCAACAGGAAGAAGAGATGTCGGACGTCCTCGGAAGAGATGATCTTAGATCTATTAGTGAAGACGGAACAGGCAACTCTTGCCTAAACCAGGAAGTGAAGAAGAAGAAGATGATATAATTGACTAAATTATGAACATAAAGTCTATTTTAAAAAATAAATACATTCTCACAACGAAATATTCTATAATTCTGATTTTTTATAATGTAGTATTTAATTTCTTTCTCTTTAAGTTTGCTCGAGTTATATTTTTATTCTCTTCTCACCAAAAATTGTATTTCAGTGGGATGTTCTTTGTTTACAACTTACTTCCACTGAGTGCTGGGCAGAATCACTATCTACTCCCTTCTTATTGTAGGGTCTATATTTAAAATTGTAGACATGAGCCTGTTCTGCATTAATACATGGTTTATCTGATTAGTAATGGTATCACGGGATATTAAATTTTGTATTTATGTTCTTCCTTGGAAAGGAAGTTGTTCATTATGCTTTTTTGTGGTGGCGAAATCTATCAATCTCCATCAGTTATCAGTACAGAATATTTATAAAATAATAAAATTAAAATAAATAGCTAAAAGTGGCTAAAGAAAGATAGAAAATGAACAGAAAAACTATTAGTGTTTTTTTTCATAAATCTGTAGCTAATTGTTTTTAAAATGGCCAGATTTACCTACAAAGTGGCTAAACTGGCAACCTTGAGTTAGAGTACAAACAGTTAAATTGTCATTGTACTAACCCTAAAAAAAAAACAATGCATTTCAGCTACACCTTATACAGAATATAATAGCGCGTGGTTTGACTGAACTGAACTGTAATAAAATATCCTATTTCGGGATTTTTGTATGCAGTAAAATCTGATAATAATGAATACTCTTAAATATGGTTTAAATTTTGTGGAAATGTGCCGCGCAGGCCTACGTCAATTACATAAAAAATAATAAATTTTCAGCTACATCTTTATCTAGGTCATAACTATTATGTATCTTATCCGATCGTAAAGTGATCCTAAAATAAACAAACGCCAATTGTATCCTTCCGCCATTCAAGCCACAATTACTGCCACATTGACAGAGTACGCGTGAATTATATAAGACTTTGATCGTTGAATGGGATAGATTACAAGAAATCTGGCGACGTTTTAACTGAACTTGTGAAATACATTTAAAATAACTGTATTTTGACCACTATCCACAGATTTGCCAAAGTTGTGTTTTAAAAATTTAGATGGCGACACAGCAACAGAAGACTCAACACTTTCAGCCATTTTGTTTCATCAGAATCGACTGAAGAATGACTCAAATGCACCATCCATATGTAATAATAAACAATTTTCAGTTGTAATCATTGATTAGGTGTGTTTTAGAATATTTTATATGATTTGAATTTCATTATTTTCCTTCACGAAGAATACCAAGTATCTTCAGAGGATATATTTTTAATTTAATGAAGGGAACTACTTTTTCGCATACTTACTGTTTCTACATCGTACGTATGTGTCCATAGCCAATGAAAAGCGAGCAAGTCACATAGTTTTGTTTTGACGAGGATCACTTTAAGAGAGGATTTCCTTTAAATAGAATGATTATTTTTAACTTATTATATCTAGAAGGGTTGAGATGTAATTACCGAGGATTGACGTGAATATAACAATTTACTTAATAAAGAAGTGAGCTAATAATAGGATGTAGTTTCAAGGGAGAAAGAAATGAAAACTCTGTAAGAAAATGAAAAGAAACGAAGTCGAGTAAATCATAGCAATTAGAATACGTAAGGAAATTTTATTTCCTTAGAAGACAGAAGAGAGAGAAATTCTGACGAGAAAAAGGAAAAAAAAGGAGGGATGATTAAGTTAAAAGAAAAGAAGTATATAACATCAGAAACGGAGATGATAATGATAGTCTTATGAATAAAAAGGAAATTTCTTTCACAGTTACCTGAAAGAACGTCTGCTCTACCATGTTTCCGCGAAAAAAAACTTACTTTTTCTTTCCATGGGAAACATAATGTGCTTCAAAACCCAAGTTCTGACGTCATTCAAAGAATTGGCCGAGAAACGGAGTAAGGAACTCGACTAAATAATTGCGATGCTGATGTTTAACACATGTGAAATATCACACATATTCAATTCGCCAGGGAGTGGCAAGCTTAATCAAATCAGCATAAGTTAATTATATAACTTTTACCATTAAATATCCGTGTGTAGGAGAAGAAAGGGAAGATATAAATTTCAACAACGGAGAAGAACTAAACCTAGTACTGATTGCGCTTATTTATGAACAAAATTAAACCGTTCAGGCGATAACACAGTGGAAATTAAAAATAGAGTCGCACAAACAAAACAAGCAATAAATACACTAAACTCTGTTTCGTGGAGAAAAAATATTACAAAACATAGAAAACTAAAAGATATCAAACTATAGTTCAGAGCATTTTAACAAATGGTGCTGAAGTTTAGCAAATTCCTACCAGGGAAATAAAGAGAATTTTCAGTATAGAAATGGATGTTTTGAGAAGATCAGCCGGTAAATTTAGAATGGATAGAATACGAAATAAAGAAATAAGGGAAATTGTGGGTGTGCAAGAGGAGCCGGACATTATATATATATATATTATAGAAAAGAAAAGTTTACAGCGTCAAAAGAAAGCCCGAGCAAACATGCCTAAACTTATTACGGAATGGATCCCAATGGAAAGCAGGAAGAAAGGAAAAAACCAAATAAAACCTGGATATGAGTAATGCAAGCTGCTATGATTATCAGAGGATTGGAGGAAGATCAATGGATGGACAGAGAGGAATGGCGTTTGTTTTCCGGAAGACGGCGGCAGCTGTCATGATACCGGATGATGATGACCATTATATATTTCACAAATTCTACATACACTGCTCAAATATCGTAGGCCTACATACAAAATTTAAAAAAATAGCCTATCCAAACGTCTCAAAATAAAAAAAACTACTTAGGTCATAATTCTTTGTTTAGTTCATCAGTATCATCACAGCCCATTCACTAATTTAGGCCATGTGTTGACCTGTTTCGGCCTCAATATAAACACCATCCAAGAGTCCTGCAGGTTCATACCTTAACATCTGCTTGGGTATCCTGTGATCCTCCATTCGATGGACATGTTGCATCCATCTTGACTTATAATCAGAAATTTTGTTTTCTAAAGTTTCCATGAGTAATTCTTCTAACGTCTTCATTTTTATAATCCAGTACTGTGTTTCCTGCTGTCCTTCGAATGGCTGTTTTAAAATAAAGTTATATGTTAATAGAATGAGTATCAAAACACATTTCAATACATAATAAAAATATTTAGGTCTATCTTCAAACATTAAAAATAAATTTTATTCGGAAGCCCATCTATGAGAAACGAAAAAAACTATTTGGATGTCATAACTAGATTTCCACAAAATTGGTAATAATAATAATAATAATAATAATAATAATAATAATAATAATAATAATAATAATAATAATAATAATAATAATAATAATAAACAACAATAATAATAGTTATATAGTTAGTATTAAAGTTATTATATATTATTATTATTATTATCTAGCTTTTTATATGTTTCCGCTGTTATTGGGATTGTATTTATCTTGTTTGTAATTCCTTGTTCGTTCCAACATTCAGTAACCTTTTACTGCTAGTTCGTTGTAGGTAATTCCGTCCAGCTTTCTTCTCTTTAGTTTTTTTGAGCATTGTATATTTTCAGTAGAATATGGGGCTAACCCATTGCTACAACCCCCAATTTGGAGGACTAGATAATTTTTAATCAAGGTTGTCTTCCTCTAGCCTTTAGTGAATCAACTCTGAACTACAAGGCAGTAGCCGTTAGTTTTGGTTCGCCTGGTATTTAATTTCCCCGATATCACCCATATCTGGGAAGCATTCCCCTATCCACCACCTGGGGAGGCGCCCGATGGGGGACTAACAACCCTACATGGCCTAGAGATTTGAGGGAAGAACATGCTTTAGACATGAACCTCTAGCGACAAATCACTTTGGGTTGAAGGAGAAACAATGTATTGTGGAATATTCCTAAAAAATATATTATTAATATTAATAATATCCAACTCGTGTTCAACTCAGGATGGGATCGAGGGATGAGATGAGATGAAGCCCTGATACTTATAAAGGTCTGTGAACGACAAAGGAGCCGGCCGACCACACCTGACGCTCCCTCCAATATCGCGCCTTCCTCTTGCTTCATAATTTCTTGCTAACAATGGATATCTCTCCTTACTCATTCCTTCCATTCATGTGATCAATCCACTTTTGTCTTTAATTCGTGACTTTGTCCATTAAAGGCCGCACTTTTAATTCTTCTCTTATATCTTCATTTAGTCCACCGCTGTGGTCTCGAGGTAGCGTGCTGCCTTGTCACGCATCGGGCCCGGGTTCGATCCCCGGTCGGGACAGTTTTTCTGGGTGAGGCTTTTATCCGGGTTTTTCGTCACCTGTAAGACAAATGTCAGGAAAACTCTAAGGCCCAAACGGTCCCCGAAATCATATGACCTTCATCATCATAATCATCCTTATCATCATCATCCTTCACCGGTGTGGAAAGCAACGGGAAGCTACCCCACCTACAATTCCCTAGTAAAGCTGCAAAGCATAGCATGAAAATACTATGATTGCAGTGAAAGACCTGCCCTCGGGCAGAATTACTATGGATGGATGGATGGATATCTTCATTTCTAATTCTATCAAGTTTTGTACATTCATTAACTTGTCTGAGGAACCTCATCTCCGCCATCTGTATTCTGTCTTTTTGTTTTTTAGTCGGAGCACAAATTTCACATTTATACACTACTGTGGAAATTGCCATAAATTCTAATGCTAATTTAGTTACCCTTATTTACCATTACATGTCAACGAGTAATACGCGTATAGGGTCGGCATATCGCCTTAATCAGACACCTAGTGGGCAACTAAGGCATTATTTGGAAGTGTAATAGTCGGTAATTTTTGCACAGATACCTTTTTATTCAGGCTTTCGGATCTTTTACGAGCCTGGAAATCTTCAGACTTGGAACCCACAGCTTACGACTTGTTGCTTGGATTTTTGCATCATTAAAATTGATCGACCCCGTTCGGCTTTGAACCCGCCCTCGGAAATATAGGGAAAAAGCATAACAACTACCCCACTGCGGTCGATATATATATTATGATAAGAAAAATAAATACCTGGACGGGATTCGAACCCGGATATCTGAGTCTGTACCTCAGCGTGATATCCATTACACCACCAGGCGAATCCAATTCAAACACTTATTTTTCTTATATATGTATTATATTCTCCATTATTACTAGATGTCGCGAGAACTCGGTCTTCACTGCCATCTAGTAGCTGACTATAAGAAGTAAGCAAATTAAAGAGAATATTTTTTACTTTATAGCAGTGACGCTTTATCGATGTTATAATTAAATGTTTAACATTGAGCAATGCAAGCTTAATATGGTATGATAAAAATAAATGCTTGGACGGGATTCGAACTCGGATCTCTGAGTCTGTACCTCAGCGTGATATCCATTACACCACCAGGCGAATCCAATTCAAACACTTATTTTTCTTATATATATATATATATATATATATATTAATACCCTTAAACAATTTTGTTCTAAACTGTATGATTTGTTACGTTGCATGTGTAATATGAAGAAGTAATTCTTTTCCCACGTTGTGGTGGCATTTTGAAGCAGTAATTCTCTTCATGCCGCTGTAGTAGTAACATTTTGAAGAATGATTGGTGTCCCAAAAAGAATTACTGGTTCAGGTTAGGTTTAATTTTCGGTAGAACCGGATTTTCTTCTTAGGGTCGGTAGTTGGTACACTGGATAGGAAAACACTTTAAAAATCACTAAAAACTGTTTCTTGTAGAAATAATTTCATATTTATTCACTTTGAAGGTTCGCAGCAGAACAAGTACACGTAAATGGTATTATTCTTCACTATCAATTAAAATAAATTATTTTCTATTCTGGAATTAATTATTCTTGTATTAAATATTACATTTTATCTTGAGAACTCTTCTTGCTTCTATCTTTGAGGAAAGTTATTTGCAGAATGACTAGTGTAATTCTTTTATAATTTTAAAGAACATTATTATATCATATGATGTTAATTTTAAATTCTATTGGTTATTAGTCCATTAAATATACGGTTTAAATTTGATTTGTTAAATCAAAAAGTTAATTGTTTTAACATCCAATCAGAGTTTAGTTTACTTTCATTTAAAAATATGAAGTAAAGCAGGTGTTCTTATCACAGTTATAACAGAAAGCTTTATAATTCTGACAACAATGACTTAAAACAATTTTAAAAGCATTATTTAGAAAGACTGTTATGTAATACAATTTATTTAATTGTTACTGAGACATTTTTATTCAACAATGAACAACAATGATTTATTTAGACGCTTTTCTTTATTTAAGTTATATTTAAATATTAAAAGAATTTTAAAGTATAAAATTGTTAACTTAAACTTTCATATTTATTATAATATTAAAATCCTGCTATAAAAAATGAATTTGACATTACAAATAGAACAGTAAGCAGTCTCTCTCGAAAGATATTATATTCCTAGGATTTGTTTAAGATTTAACATTCTTTGAATCTCCTTGTTCTATCTTTCAAATGAACTTCCTGATTATCTATAATTCTCTATTTTTCTTCTTAAAACAAAAAGTCAGCATTGTCCTTTGTGTCTTGTTTTAGATGCCAGATTTTTTTTCCTTTTTAGGGTGCGAGGAGCAGCTTTCATCTGTTATCTCTCGTGGATCATCTTGTGTACAATTCCTTCCCATGGGACATTCTGAGTTGTTTTCTTTTGAAGTATGCAATCGTATCCACACAAAATCCTTCCTAACTAGCCACTTTCTGTCATACGTCTAGCACAGTTGGCAGTTTCTCTATGTACTTGCCCATGACGTCATGCACAGTAGGGTTCTTCATGGTCCTAAGTTCGCAGTTCAAACCATATTACGCCAGCGAATTATCACTGGAAAGGAGGAATTCGTACAAAGTAAAAATAATAACATTTCTCGATAAGGAGCCAACGGAGTCCATGGGTTCCTTACATCAAAACTCCTTGAACAACCTATGAATGTCTCTCGGTAGAGTTCCGTTTGACAATGTATGTATGCATATATAATTCTTCTGTATGTGTGTATGTCACTGAAATCCACCTAAAAGACTGGGCCGATTTTGATTAAATATCTTAAGTGAGTTCGAGAGGATCCCTGGATGGTTTAGATTCACAATTGGTCCCTATAAAACCATTAGGAGTAGGAGTACACCTGAAGAGAAATTTTAAATATCTCACTAGAGGTCACATTTTTCGATGTTTCAAAACCAAACTCAGTATATCGAACTAAAATAAACTGAGGTAGGTATTATCCAAAAATGAGCTAAATTCGACAATTAGAAATGGAGGTTTACTTGAAACCCGAAATAAAAAACTGTCTAAATAACTGGACCGATTTTGATGAAATTAATTGTGTGCGCTTGAGTGGGTCCATGGATGGCTTAGATTCACAATTGGACTCGATAGGTGACGCTGGTATCGGGTTATAGGAATGTTTTTGTCAGATGTGTAGTCTTCTGAATTATCTACATTTCGCGCGATACAATGTGACATCATAATACACGCTTCTTGAGACACAACAGATGGCAGTGAGGAGTTTTCTTGCGAAATTATTATTTACTAAATTTTATAGTAAAAAAAAATACTTATATTTTTATTGTCCGGCAATGACACGAGAATTGAACGTTCGGGCAGGACAACGCCGGCCGGGTCCGCTTACTTACTTACTCAATGGCACTATCGAACCGTAGGTTCATGTCCGTGCGAACATAAGCTGTCCATATATCCCTATCCTCAGTTAATTCTTTCCAATCATACTCTGTATAATCTACTTCTCTCAAATCATAGTTATGTTATTCTCCCCCCTCATTCTTTGTCTACCAACTGGGCTCATTCCCTCTAGTTTTTTCCCTACACTCAGCTTCCATGTACGTATTTCATTCCCCATTCATGCCACACGTCCTGCCCATCGCAGTCTACGAGACTTAACTCTCCTTATAAGACCATGTAGTTAACTGTTATGTAGTCTTCTCCATTTATCTGTCTGTTCATCTTTCTTTGGTCCAAAAATTTTCCTAATAACTTTATTCTCAAATACTCGTAATATCCTTTCTTCCCGCAAGGAATGAGTCCACATTTCACATCCACATAATATAACTGGTAGAATAACAGCTTTATATGTTTTCAGTTTAATGTTTTTTTAAAGGAGCTGGAACGACGAGAGTTTCTGTAATGCATAATAGCACGTAATTCCAGAATTGAACTTATGTTTAATTTATTTGTGCATTTCATTCCTATTTGTAATTATTGTTCCTAGGTACTTCAATTCAACCACTTCCTCAATATTTCCCTCATTTGTCATTAGCTGTCCGTTTCCATTATATAATGCATTTCTATATGTGACCATATATTTAGTCTGCCGCCGAGTCAGCTAGTATATTTTATAAGCAACTGGCTAATACCGGAGTGCGTTGCTACACCTAAATAAATCATAATATGTTTTTGCATTTAGTTGAATAGGTAAAAGGAAAAGTTCGTTATTATGAGTTACCCATAAAAGAATACCGCCGTGCGCTGATATGCTTCCCCAGGAATCTACTTACCCCGATCTTGTTGGCATCGATGAAAGACAAAAATGATTGTGAGTTATCCTTAAAAGATGAACATATGCTGTCGCGGACTTTTTTGTAGAGATTTTTTTTTTGAGATATTCAATTCTGTGTACAATAATTTTGTGTATTTGTATTGGTTTAGGCAGCATAAGCCATTTATGATTACAAAAAAGCGACATTTATTTCACGATTTTTGACTACAGAAGGTGATTTTTAAGGGTGAAGGGCTCGAGTATTAAAATTCTCTTATAACCTATAACCTTCCCGGAAAACTCCTGAACATTTTGCAAAAATCCCCATGACAATCGGATGAATGTCATGGCTTCCCATGGAATCTAATTAACCTGATCTCGTTGGCATTAATCAGAGACAAAAATGACTATTGTGCGTTATCTGTAAAAGATAACATATGCTCTCGCGGTCTTTTGTATAGAGTTTTTTGAGGTATTAATTTCTGTGTACATTAATTTTGTTTATTTGTTATGGTTTAAGCAGCGTAAGCCATTTAAGGGGAAAAAATGACTTTGCCACGTTTTTCAGTACAAATGATGTTTTTAAGAGTGTAGGAGTTGAGTATCTCAACTCTCTTACAGCCTATGTTCATCCCGGGAATCTCCTGATCATTTTGCCAAAAAAATCACAATCATATCAACGGTATGGCCGCGCATAAAGTACGAACAAACAAACGAACATTTTTATATATTAGTTAGATAATTAACGTTTGAACTGAAATTTCTGGACAGCGAGGTCGATAACGCACTAACGTATAGAGTTAGAGGTTCCCGGTTCAGACATTAATTGTTCTTCTCATGATATATACGCAAAATAGATGAGAGTGTGGTATATACAATAATGTATGTTTAAGAGTATCATATTAGAACATGTTGATAACCCGACTACTTTGAAGCGCCAGATTTATCCAGATTACAATCTAAGAAATATTTTTTACAATTTTAAGATAATTGTATGTTATGGAGAAGATGGAAGGAACCGCTAGATAATGATGTGAACTGTGTCATTTATAAAACTGCGGGAGACACTTGGGGTGAAGTGAAAGTAATAAATTGTGAGGAACCCGGAATAATGGTCAGCTGAAAGAAAGATTTGTGGCACGAATACCTGCTGGCAGGTCAATAGGCCCTTCTCTAACCTATCTATTACAGCTTTCCAAGTCTCAGCAGCAGTAATGCCACATTAGACAGTGTAAGTGGAGTCATTTACAAAATCGATAGCATAGTACATCCCACATATTATAAACACCTTGTCATGCAATTTGCAGCTATCCTGAAAAGTACCACAGTTGAATAGTTGCCCCGTAATTAGAAATTGTTGGGAAAACGAAAAAATGCATGGTGTTCATTTTGAGGCTAATATCTTGATTATATCATACACAGAGTGTAAATGAATTACACCGCATAAATTTAACTAAGTATAGAGGGGTATTTTATAAGCATTTTGAGACAATGAACTAATGGTCAAAGAATAAAAATATCCAAGTTATGATTCAATTTGTAAAATGGTTGGCACGTCACTGATTATTTCAAATTAAAATGGAAATAATGTGATACAGAGACTGTAACTTGCCACAAGCATGCGTCTATAGCTCAGTGGTTATAGCAGTCTAATACCGAAGCAAACGTAAGATTTATGCATCACGTTCGAAACTCCCTACAGTACGTGTACACTTTTTTTTTCATTTCTTCCTTTATTAAGTACGTACTGTAAATTAGATACGTACGTAGATTTACTTCTGATTTAATTGTTTATTCACTATTTTACAGAATACGGCAATGAAATGTCGGAGCAGTATACGAGTTACAAAACTGTCTATGTACGTATTGTACAATTGTTTGAAAAGTTGTAATAATAATACACAAACTGTAGAGTACAATAGGTTTCGCAAATAAAATGTGTGATTGTACTGTACGGTACTTATGTACTTAGATAAATGATAGTGAAGTGATTAATACAATGAAGAGGTATAATGTATGTACATATGGCATACATAATGTTATTGGGAAATAAAAACAATGCATTTGAGTAAAACAGAAAAAAAGTAAAGCACAAAGCATCTGCAGATTCATTAAAGAAATAGTTCAAACTGGCGACCTCCATTATCACAACACAGACATCGGCGACGAAAGGATTCTCGTACCCCGTACAAGATACCAGGTGTCTCACGGATCACATCACATGCTGTGATTATATGTGCAACTAACAGTTCATCTGTATCACCAGGGGTCGCATTCACCAGTGTTTTCAGATATCCCTACAAAATATGTCTTCCTATCCAACGGCCACGATACACTCCATCCAAATGATTTTGCATATTCCGGCAGAAATGAGGAGGCGTTCCATCGTGCTGAAACCACATGTTAATCCTGATGTGGAAAGGAACTTCTTCTAGTGATGTAGGTAGGATGTGCTGTAAAAATGTCTTCTAAATGGCACCATTTAATCTCAGGGAAATAAGGCAGGGGCCAATGATGTGGTCAGAAATAATGCCTACCCATACGTTCACTGAAAATCTCTGTTGGTGACTCCTCTGGAAGATGGCATGAGGATTTTTATAATCCCACACATGACTGTTCTTCGAGTTCAGAACCAGCCCATCCCTATTAGATAGTGCCTCATCAGTGAATAATACCGAGGAAATAAAGTGCGGTGGCCGCAGCAAATCCTAATTGCAAAATTGGGCCCATTGAGCGAAGTCCAATGGCTGTAAGACTTGTACTTTTTTCAGATGAAAGGGACAGAACTGGTCTTCGTGCAGGACTTCCCATACACTTTGATGGTTCGTACCCATTACACGTCTGAAAGCACGAGTACTAGCAGAAGGTTCCTCTTTAACCCTATGAAGGACATTTTCTTCAAAATGTGCAGTGCGGCGCGTACGTCTTGCACCGGCATCTACTCTGTTCACCTTCAACGTCTCATGCTCCCGCAAACGCCTATCAACAGACACGAAGGTTGTTCGGTGAGGATGGCATCTATCCGGATACCGCTCCGCGTACATGGCAGCAGCTCTTCACCATTACCTTGTGCTGCACCATAAAATCATATGCGTATCGGTAAGTTCAGCATAACTGTAAAGATGTTCCATGATGCTTTCATGTATTGCAACTGAACTGATACTGAAGTAACTTCTAATCAGATGTTAATGTAATCACCGATAGAAGAATTGGAATTTTGCGCATGCCCATACTAAACCAATTTCAGTGTCAACATATCACAGTATACACGCAGTGAAAAATAGGAGAATAGGAATTTTCGCAAGGCCATACTGAACAAATTTCAGTGTCAACATACTACAGTGAAGAAAGAACGAAAGAAAGAGAAAAAGGACGCCTGCAGTGATTTGAACCATCAGTGTTCGAATCTTAAATTCATCACTTTGACCATTAAGCCACAAGTTAACCACACAGATTCTGCGTGTTTTACTCTGTTCTAAGGCTCACATTGTACCGATTCTACTGTAACTAGTGCAGTGGCGTGGAATCGTCTGCTCAGGTTGAAATTTTAAAGAATTTGATAACCCAATATTTCATAAACGTTGTTGATGAATTATTAGCAATCAGGATCTCGGAATTAATACTAAGATATAAAGTTATTCTAATAGAATTTTCTCTCCTAGTATGCACTCCTATTGATTTATCTGTTTCTAATATCGTTTCGTTTTATTCTCTATAACTCGCCCATTTTCCCTCGTAGACCATTAGTTGATTATCTCAAAATTCTTATAAAATACCCCTCTAAGCAAAATTTATCTAAGAAGCCGTAGATATATGGAAGAGTTTCTGGCCGTCACAATGTCTGCAACAGATACTATCCTACTACCTTCTTCCATGAAACGTTCTGATGGGAGCAGGATCTAATATCACATCGCCACTCAGCACTAGTAAGTCCGGTTCTGTATTGTTTCTACCCATGAGCGATCCTAGCGGTTCTGATCATATAGTATTATTCCTTTGTCATGAATTCGTATTTAGATCCATTCAGTGTATGCTAGTGTTCCCTGAGGTCAACAAATTCCTTCGTAATCAACATTTTGAAATCAGCCAGTCTTAAAAGAGTCTCAATGATTTGTATATTTATAGAATTATTTTAAAAATACTTCGAAAGTTACCTTAAGTACTTGTAATTTTATTAGAAAAGACTCTTGCTCAAGCACATATTAAACTCGTTTAATTCGATTTACTGGCTGTATATCATGCATGCGTTTATACAAAAGTAAATACAATAAATTTTACTTTAAGGGGACTGAATGGTGAAAATGTTAAAAAATGGAAAAATGCATTTTCTGTTTGTTTTTTAATAACTCAGATTATTTAAGATCATTTTCATGTAAACATTTTTATTGTAGGAGAAAAATTGAGTCCATAATGTAAGATTTTAAATACCCTTGCACGTGTGGACAACATTGCTACTTAAATATTAATGTGTGTTTTTTGTATTTACATTTTTCGACATTTTCCAAAACTTAAAATGCTCCTTAGGATGAAATTTTTGTGCTGTCAAAGTGACATTTTGTGGTTAGACTCCCCAATATATACTAATTCAAATTTGCTATGCAGTTACTAGTTTAAGACATATGTATCCTTTTAAATTGAGATGGAAATGCATGAGAATGGATAATTAAAAATAATGAAAAAATAAGCAGTATCCTCCCTTTATGAATTTTTTATAGCAAATGTGTTCAGTGAAATCATAAAGGCTCCGAATCTCAAATTTCATGAGAGAATTTTTAAAATTGCATCGTAAGGAGCATTTTTAGAAAATATTAAAAAATACATTTAAAAATCACACTTCTGAAGCTATTCCACTTATAAACACCACACTTCACAGAAACACTCGTATAAGCTCATAATGTATGTGATAAAAATTTCAAAACAATCAGATGAAAACTAAAAAAACAGAAATTGAAATTCACCAGTCTTAATTATCCTTAATTTTCATAATCTCTGTGTATTATACTTGTAGCTAATTAATTTATCAAATAATATCACTTCGTTACAGTTCCTTTGATTAGCTCTTGTCTAAAGATTTGTATCTAAGATAACTTATAATATATTTTTAAAACTATTAACTAATCTATAACAAAACTATCTTTTTCAATTCGATTAATAATTCTAATGCCCTATTAGTTACAGGATAATATTTTGTCGTTATCAAATAATTTATTTTTGTATAGAACAGAACCAGTGATATGGTGACTTGGATTCCGAACATAGTCCTAATAATGAGACACATTTTGGCCGTCTTCTAATAAACTTATAATTTTTTGAAGTGTTTTGTTTAGATAGCTAACAACAAAACATAAAAATGA
>JASPKZ010007627.1:0-261811 GCA_030220185.1 Diploptera punctata
GTATAATATAATTGCTTTATATGTAAGAAAAAATGTAATTTATATATTTTTAGAACTCTATTACATATTAAAATCAATATTGGAGAGTCTAACGTGATATCCCTCATACAGTCATTTGATTACCTCCTTCTCCTCAACTCATTTTCAACACAGGGCCGGGTCGACGGGTGAGATGCGATGAAGTCCCTTACATAGAATATCTGTGAATTACAAGGATACCGGCCGACCACGCTTTGGAGCACCATCACAGGGACATATAAAATTAAATGCGACGAAGTGAATGAGATGATGTAGAAATGGTAAAATGAAATTAATGGCAGGAGAAAACGAGTGAAATTCGAAGGCCTAAATTCCGTTTCATTCACCACGAATACCCACATGACCTGACTGAGAAGCGATCTTTGGAGTTCAGCGATTAGAGGTGAATGTCTAACGGCTTGCGTCACGGAGCCGCCACGTTCATTTGATAAAGATAAAATAATTCTTGGAAAATAAATGGAAGAAACAGAAAGAGGGCGAAAATGAAGTTAGAGAAATTTGGAGAACAAGTTTAAAACAGTAAACACTTGGGACCGGAAATTACTTTTGTACATTTATAAATATATTTAATAATAATAGTACCAATAATAGAAATAATAATAATAATAATAATAATAATAATAATAATAATAATAATAATAATAATGTTGATGATGTAGTACTATTGGGGAGTAGCGAGGAGATACTAAAGGCCAACAAGCACACACTATTGAGTAACACTAAAAAAAAGGGATAGGAAGTAAATATAAATAAAAATTAAGTATATGGTCACACATAGAAATCCATTATATAATGGAAATGGACGGCTAATGGCAGATGAGAGAAGTTTTGAGGAGGTGGCTGAATTCAAATTCTTACTTACTTGCATACTCACTGGCACTATCAAACCCGTAGGTTCATGGCCGCGCGGATATAAGTTCTCCATACATCCCTACCCTGAGCTAATGTTTTCCAATCATTTCCTGTATAATCTACTTCCCTCAAATCATAGTTAATGTTATTCTCCCACCTCATTCTTGGTCTACCAACTGGGCGTTTTCCCTCTGGCTCTCCTACAAGAAGCTTCCATGCACGTCTTTCATTCCCCATACGCGCAACATGTCCTGCTCATCGCAGTCTACGAGACTTAACTGTTCTTATTATATCTGGCTTCCTATAAATACCATGTAGTTCATTGTTATGTAGTCTTCTCCATTCACCTGTCTGTTCATCTCTCTTTGGTCAAACATTTTTCCTAAGTACTTTATTCTCAAATACTCGTATTCTCCTTGCCTCCCTTAAAGTAAGAGTCCATGTTTCGCAGCCATATAATATAACTTGTAGAATAATAGTTTTACATATTTCCAGATTAACGTTTTTTGAAAGGAGTTTGGACATCAAGAGTCTCTGCAATGCACAATAGCACGCATTTCCTGAATTGAGCCTATGTTTAATTTCTTTGTGCATCTTATTTCTATTTGTGATTATTGTTCCTAGGTATTTGAATTCAGCCTCTTCCTCAAAATTTCCCTCATTTGTCATCAGCTGTCCATTTCCATTATAGATTAGATTAGATTATATTAGATTTATTTAGCCTGGTGGAATTAAGGCCATGTGGAGTTCTCTTCCACTCACCAGGACAAACATATATTACATCAGGATATAACAATCTTAATTAACTCTAATATTAATCACTAAGTAAAAAATTTGATCAAAAGATGATATCTAATATACGTATTTATGATCTATAATACCAGTTAATATTAGTTAAAATTAAGACTAAAACTAATAATAAAATGTATACAAGCAAGGCATATTAAATTGTCCCTGTCTAGTGTATATAATAAACAGGAAAATAATGAGATATAGAAAACTAATTTTACGATTATACAATATTTAAAACAAAACAAATAAAAATATTTGTTATTCTTAATATTATTTTCATAAATAATTAAATATATTAATATTGCTAGAAGAATACTATCAGTGAGGTGTATAAGTTAGTTTGTTATTAAATAATTCTTTAGTTTGTTTTTGAAGGATGTTATAGTTTGACAGTCTCTGACATAGGGCGGAAGGGAATTCCATGTTTTGGTAAGTGACACCGTAAAAGATAATGAATAATATACGGTGTGATGAGGCGGGATATAAAGGACAATGTGCTGATGGGATCGAGTGTCAATATTATGTGTGTCGGATAGTCTGATGAAGCGGCGTGATAAATAATTAGGCGATGATGTGTGAAGTATTTTATAGAGAAGGGATAGGGAATGGACAGTTCTACGATCTCTTAGACGAAGCCACGATAATTGTTCCAGGGACGGTGTAACATGGTCAAATTTGCGAATACCACAAATAAAACGTGCACAAAAATTATGAACACGTTGAAGTCTTTGAGTGGAAATAATATTTAAGTCTGTAAAAAGAGTGTCACAATAATCAAAATGGGGCATTGCAAGTGTTTCTACTAACATTTTCCTAAGGGCGAATGGCAAACAATTTCGTACACGATTTAATGAATGTATTATTGAGAAGACTGTTTTGCATGATTGGTTTATTTGTGTATTCCAATTTAAGTTTTTGTCAATAAATACTCCTAGAATTTTTACTGTCTCACTATAAGGGATTTGAACTCCATTTAGTGACACATGCGAAACTGTGTTTAGGTTAATTGTAGATAATAGTCTCTGGTGACCCATAATGATTGATTGTGACTTTCTAGGATTTAATTGCAGTCCATATTTAACTGTCCAAGTCATTAGTGAGTCAAGATCCTCGTTAATTTTGGCAACAGCGTCATTTAGTGAATATTTGTCTGTGTGGATGTAGATTTGCATGTCGTCTGCAAATAAATTATGTTTGCAATGCTTTAGGGAGTTATATATGTCATTTATGTAGATTGAAAAAAGCAAAGGTCCAAGTACCGAACCCTGTGGAACCCCAGCTTTACGGAAGGACCAAGAAGTACATAATGTATGATTTCCTATAACAGATTGCTGGCGCTCATGAAGGTAGGAATTGAACCATTTCGTGGCACTATCAGAGAGTAAGAGATTTTTAAGTTTATGCAACAATAAGTCCAAGTCTACCGTGTCGAATGCTTTACTAAAGTCCAGTAATGTAAGAATGGTAAGTTTTCGATTATCAGCAGCTTCGCGTATGTCTTCGCAAATATTTAGTAGAGCAGTATTTGTATTGTGTCCTGTCCTGAAGCCTGACTGAAATTGATCTAGAAGGTTGTATTCATTTAGGTATTCAGTCAGTTGTTTATGGACTAATCGTTCCAGAGCTTTTGAAAGGGTAGGTAAAATGCTAATGGGTCGAAAGTCGTTCGGGGTTGAGGGCGTTTTAACTTTAGGCAGTGGGCGTACGAGGGCTTGTTTCCACAATATGTAGAAGTTTGTAGTGAGGAGTTAAAAATATGAGTTATAGTAGGAAGTATAGCTTCGATTATTTTATTCAGTAAAGTAATATTTATACGGTCAGTTCCTTCTGCTTTGGTTTTTATTCGCATGATGGCTTTCTTTACGTCGTAATCTGTAACATATGAGAAGTGGAAATGTTCTCTGTCGGGTTGATTTGTCAGTGATAATTCATTTATTGTTTGTTCTTTATCCTTTGGAGTAGTAGTTATACCTTAATTTTATATACTATTAATAAAATGTGTAAAGTGATAATTATCGGTTATTCACTGGCCTGTTCGCACTAATTATATTTCTGAGGCCCGGAGAATGAAGCGTTTGTTATCTCCATCTTTAACATGGATTGCTCCGTCAATTGTCCACACATTTGTTACACCATATTTAGAGATGCATTCTTTTAATAGCTTATACCTCATTTGAGTTAAGTCTTCCCTAATTGTTATACCACTCCCTTTCAGCTGTTTTTTGTTCTGGAAAACTTCTCTCCTTTTCCTATAGCTTACGAATTTGACGATAACCGGGCCGAGGCCGGTCCGCCTTTCTCCCCACACGATTTCTCCTATCAATATCACTTGTTTCTAATTGAATACCTATTTTAGACGCCACATCGACAGCTATTTTGTCTGTATCCTCAGCGTCCATCTCAGGGATGCCAAAGATACGTAAGCATTGGCGGCGTTGGTACTGTTCAAGGGAATCAGTAGGCCCTATAATGAATTTCTACGTGTGACCATATATTTAGTTTTATTGATATTTACTTCCAGTCCCAATTTCTTAGTGTTACTCAATAGTGTGTGCGTGTTGTCTTTTAATATCTCATCGCTATCGGCCAATAGAACTACATCATCAGCATAAACTAACAACTTATTAATACCATTGAGTTGAAGGCCTTCCTCATCCTCTAAAGATTTGATGGCAATACTTAGGAACAATAATCACAAACAGGAATGAGATGCACAAAGAAATTAAACATAGGCTCAATTCTGGAAATGTGAGCTATTATACATTATAGAGACTCTTGACGTCCCAACTCCTTTCAAAGAACGTTAAACTGAAAATATATTAAACTATTATTCTACCAGTTATATTATATGGGTGCGAAACATTGACTCTTACTTTAAGGGAAGGAAGGAGTTTACGAGTATTTGAGCATAAAGTTCTTAGGAAAGAACATTTTTGGACGAAAGAGAGATGAACAGACTGGTGAATGGAGAAGATTACATAACAGCGAACTACATTGTCTTAATAGGAAGACAGATATAATAAGAACAGTTGAGTCTCGTAGACTGCGATAGGCAGGACATTTGGCATGTATGGGGAATGAAAGACGTGCATGGAAGCTTCTTGTAGGAAAACCAGAGGGTAAACGCCTAGTTAGTAGACAAAGAATGAAGTGGGAGAATAACATTAACTATGATTTGAAGGGAGTAGATTATACAGGTAAGGATTGGAAAACATTAGCTCAGTATAGGGATGTATGTAGAGCTTATGTCCGCGCGGTCATGAACCTACGAGTTCCACAGTGCCAGTGAGTTTAATAGTAAAAATAATAGCAATAATATAATAATAGCAATAATAACAGTAAACAAAACAACAGTAATAATATTAATAATAATAATAATAATAATAATAATAACGGTAATAATAATGACAATAATAAGAGTAACGATAATAATAGTAATAAAATAATTGTAATAATAATAATAATTCGAATATGTAACTTGATTTGTTTTTTATAATATACTAGCTAATACACGGCGTGCGCTGGTATGCCTAAATAAATTATTATGTGTTTTTACGTTTAGTTGAATAAGTAAAAAGAGAAATAGTTATAAATTTATATAATTATTTTTAAACACCCTGTGCTGAGTACCCGGCATTGCCCAGGAATCTACGTATTTAGCATAAATGAGCTGAAAGACAAAATTCGTTATTTTGAGTTATAAGTGCTGCTGCTCTGCTTGCTCGGGAATCTACTTATCCCGATCTTTTTGACATCAATGAAAGACAAAAATAGTTATTGTGAGTTATCCATAAAAGACAAACATATGGTATTGCGAGCTTTTTGAAGAGTTTTTTGAGATATAGAATTCCGTGTACATTAATTTTGTGTATTTGTTATGCTTTGGGCAGCGTAAGCCATTTAAGCGTCAAAAAGGATATTTTTTTCACGCTTTTCACTAAAAAGGGTGATATTTAAGGGTGTAGGAGTTGAATATTACAACTCTCTTAGAGCCTATGTTCATCCCGGGAATCCCCTGAACGTTTTGCAAAACACCCATTACAATCGGATCAACGGTATGGCCGCGCATAAAGTACGAACGAACAAACAAACAAACAAACACACAAACAAACAAACAAACATTAATTTTTATATATTAGATTAAATTACCATTTGTCAAGGGAAGATACAAATAAGTGCCGGCAGTTTTAAATATTCAGATTGAACTTTATAGATTTGTAGCTTTATTGGTGATGGTTTGTTAAATGATAGGCTTTCTTTTCACTATCAATGAGAAAGGTTTGATTAATAAAATATTAATATAACATTATGGAATATTCACCTGAAAGGTCCGTCTCCTCAACTTAATTAATCATTTAATTGTAGCGCTTTCGGGACTTGTCCCATCATCGGCAGGATTCAAAACTGGTGTTTCACTGAAGATCTGGTAGAGGGGGTTGCATGTATTGGGTTCGTTTCCGTTTATCAGTCTGTCGTGAGCTGCTTTTATGATTTCCATCTCTTCGAGTACGTTTATCTTCGCTGGATTATTTTCTCTGTACATTACTGTTAGGGTGTTTTCAATATTTAACATGCGATGTCCTTCATGGATAACGTGTTTTGCATAGCTTGATTTCCCTTCTGCCTGAATGAAGTCTCGAAAATGTTCTTTGAATCTGATGTTAAAACTCCTGTTTGTCCTTCCTATATAAAATGTGTTGCAGTCCTTACATGTCATGAATCCTGCCGATGATGGGACAAGTCCCGAAAGCGCTACAGTTAAATGATTAATTAAGTTGAGGAGACGGACCTTTCAGGTGAATATTCCATAATTTTATATTAATTTTGAATAATACCTCAACGGAACACATCATGAATCTTATAAAAGTTAATAAAATATTGTTGATGGGTATGTATTTATATACAATTGGAATTATTTTAATGTACTATTATTATTTAGTCCACCGCTGTGGTCTCGAGGTAGCGCGCTGCCGGTCGGAACAGGCTCCTGGGTGAGGTTTTCTCAGGGTTTTTCCCCACCTGTAAGACAAATGTCATGAAGCCTAAGGCCCAACGGTCCCCGAAAATCATCGGCCATCATTATAATCCTTATCATTTCACGGGTGTGGAAAGCAACGGGAAGCTACCACACCTACAAATCCCTAGTAAAGCTTCAAAGCACAGCATGAAATGCTATGATTGCAGTGAAAGACTTGTTCTAGCTGTTCTAGGGCAGAACTCTACAGAATTATTTACTTTTTAGCTACTTGTTAAGATGTCTGCAGCTATGATTACTGGTTTCTGAGTATGCCTAAATCAATACATTCAGCTACTTAACTATTTATTTACTTATGAAGTCAGTGAACTGGTCTTACGTTTTCCCGTATTGTGTATAACTTCCTTTCACTTTTCTTCCTCTCACTCTCCCCGAAACATATGGTTTCTATAGAACCTCAAATCGCGACATGTACGTATTTGCTTACATTATGAAACAAATAAACTTGTGCCATTCAGATATTAGCAAGAACCATCTGGAACATTCAATATCAGTCTTGTACACTAATACTTCTAAGAAAAATACTTTCCTTTATACATAAAAAGCAACTTTAGGATGGGGAAAGAGACATTTTAAGGTAGGAATCGAGAAATCCGTCATATAATCCTCATAGAATTTTCAGAATTGCTAGAGAAAAAAATATATCCACCGCTTTTAAAAAGTTCAGTAATATGAAAATTGTTTGGAAGCATAAACACATAATAAATGATTAACTAAGTAACTCAATGGCACTATCAAACCCGTAGGTTAATGATCGCGCGGACATAAGCTCTCCATACATCCCTATCCTGAGCTAATGTTTTCCAATCATCCGCTGTATAATATTATCTTCCCACCTCATACTTGGCTTGCCTATTATGTGCTTTCCCTCTGGTTTTCCTTAAAGGAGCTTCCATACTCCACTTTCTTTCCCCATTCGTGTCACGTGTCTTGCCCATCGCAGCTTACGAGACTTAAATGTTTTTATTATATCTGGTTTCTTATAAAGATCATGCAGTTCACTGTTATGTAGTCTTCTTCATTCATCTTTCTATTCACCTCTCCTTGGTCTCTAAACAAATAAATAAATAAGTAAATAAATAAATAATAATAAAAATAATAGTAATAATAATAACAACAATAACAATAACAATAATAATAACAATAATAATAATAATAATAATAAAAATAATAGTAATAATAATAACAACAATAACAATAACAACAACGACAATAATAATAATATTATTATTATTATTATTGTTATTATTTATGTTGGCCGCGGTGGTCTAGTGGTTATGTTCCTTGCCTCTAGTCATGGGGATCGCGGGTCCAAACCCGTGTGGGGTCGATGGATTTTTGGGATGGAAAAATCCAAACGACATATCATCCAAAAGGGTCTCTATCCCCTGGATCCCGAATCTGAAGATTTTTCGTGCACGTAAGAGAACATGAAATCTGAATAAAAAGAGCTTCTTTCACCCGAGTAATACCTTAATTTCCTAATAGATGCCACGTCGAGGCGATGTACTAACCACCTGTGGCTTGACAAAATCTATAGGGTGATAAGCGTAATTAAATTCATCTGGCTTAGAAATTTTACCCATGTTTTGCAGTGTGACGAACATGATTCAATCAGTCAATCAATCAATCAATCAATCAATCAATCAATCAATCAATCAATCAATCAATCAATCAATCAATCAATCAATCAATCAATCAATCAATCAATCAATCAATCAACCAATCAATCAATCAATCAATCAATCAATCAATAATCTTCTTCTTCTACTGCATGAAATTAGGCCTTTTTACTTGTTTTCACATTAAGTGGGATTTAATTAATCTTCCTATCTTGTAAATGAGACTCCAACACTTCTATGTCATGTTGGTTTGTACTTTAATAATAGCTGAGGGATTTTATCTTTAATGACCAAGGAGCGGGGTTCTATTCTGTATTTCAAACCAGTTGATAGAGATCCTCCCTTCACTCACTCCACTAGCAGGTACAGGCAGCTAGTGAAGGGGAAGGTACTACTCTCTGTTAAAAATACATGTCTTCAAAATTATGTTATGAAAATAAAATTATGTCGGATTATATACTGAACAATTCGAAAATTTATAATAGTAATATAATATATAATATTTATTTTTAAAACTTATACCTATCTATACATTTTTTTTGTTTCTACTTGTTTAACATCTCCTTTGTATGCATATTTAAATCACAGCTTCTACTGTGTCTAAATTATATTCAAATGTATATCGAAACTAAAATTTATATATATATATATATATACATATTCAAGCGTTTAACTGTGTTTTCCTTATATCTATCACACAATGACTAAGCACTAAGTATTCCTAAAAAAATTATCTAAACATTTTTAAGAAATGTATAAAAACAATCTATTAAACGCTAACTAAACACTTAATTCTACTAAATAAATTATGTATTAACTGAATTATCAGGACAATTCTAAAATCCACCACACTGCTAGAACTAAGAACAGTCTACTGAGAAAGACAAATGTTTTTTGTGCTGTCAATACAATGTCTGTACTGAACTACACTATTAACAATAGACGGCCCTCCACCGGTCTGCCACCCCGAAAATTATCATACTAAAACTGTGTGTTTTTTTATTATATAGTTATATAAATCATCATCATCATAGTACATTCACGAATTTAGGCCATTTGTTTACCTGTTTCGGCCTCAAGAGAAACACCATCCAAAAGTCTTTTGAGTGGACGTCCTGGTTTTCATCTTCCTGCAGTTTGATATCTTAACATTTGTTTGGGTATTCTGTGATCTTCCATTCGATGAACATGTTGCATCCATCTTGACTTATAATCAGAAATTTTGTTTTCTAAAGGTTCCATGTGTAATTCTTCTAAGATGTCCATTTTTTTTATCTTGTGTGTATCCTGCAGTCCTCCGAAGGTATCTCATTTCAGCAGATCTAAGTCTCTGTATATCCTTCTGTTTCAATGTCCATACTTCGCTACCATACAAAAGAGTTATATAAATCTTAATATAAATTCAAAGTACAACAAAGTAAGTCAGGAATCAAAAACTATATAACATTTTACAAAAATCCTCTGAAAAAGGATAAATCATAATATTTTATTTTCCGGTTTTCACAGTTTTGGGGGAGTTGGTTTATAACTTGTAACAGCCACATTCCTAACTCTGGCCTAGTTATTGTATGCACCACCACAGTAGTGGGGGTAGTAAAATGACGTCCCTTCTATCAACTTCGTTGACATAGATAATAGTAAGTATTCAATGAAGTTAAGAATGCACGGAATATGAGGGATGACGTACTTGTGACCATGCAGTGTTCAGTATAAACAAAATGATGTTCGGTGGAAGGCATTACACACTGGCTCAAAAACAGTTATACCAGGATAAGGAATTATAGAAGGAAGCAAACAATCGAATGCTTAGTTATTTGTAGTGCGCATTAAAACTACTTCATTTTGAATAAGGGTTTAAAGTACAGAAATATTTTCTTATTCATCATGATTGCAATTATTGCAATGTACAATAATGCACTTCCAAAATGCATGAAAGTAAATCTCATGCGATTAGCACGTAGACAATTTTTATATTTTTAAAAACTACGTCCCACGTCGCACGGCGTAACAGGAGCAAATACAAATTTCCAAGTATCACGGTTGCTTGAGATTTCCTGATTGATCAACACGTCCCACATTTTTCACATTTATGCGTACCCAGTATTCTTCTCTAAACTCTTTTAAGTTTGTTTGCTACTCTTTCTTTAACAATTCCCACTTGTGCTTCACTCAATGTTTCTGAAACTTGTTCTATTGTCTCGAGAGCTTCCAGTATTGTTAGTTTAGATTATTGTAAATGTTATATTGTAGTTGCAATCTTACTGAAATTATTTGGAATATAAGAAAGGTCTTCAAACAAAGCTGGTGAAATTATTTGCTTCACTGCACGTATAGCGAGATTTTTTGTATCGTCAAATACATTAATTATATGCTTACTATTTTGTGTAATACTGGCATAGTATAGTGCAGCCTGTAGCAATGTTCCCCACCGAGTTACAATTGACTGTGGAGGCAGGGAATCTCAGGTGCCATTTATTTAAATGATTTAATTCTTGATAGTCTCTTGAGAAAAATAGTCTGCATGTTGTTTATTAAAGTATCAACATCCGAAAAACAGGCTCTAATTTCTGCCGCAACTCGGTGGAGACCATGTACTAGACATTTTAAATGTATTAATTTCGGATATGATTGCTGTATTGTTGTAGCAACTTTTCTCATATATGCTGCCCCATCCGTAACAAGTAACAAAATATTTTCTTTCTTAATACCGGCAGGCCACAGGAGGGACAATGAATAATTAAACAAGCGAGTAATTGTAAAGTGATTAACTTCCTCCATCTCTTCGGATGTTAAGAGAAATGTTTTAGGTGGACCATCAGGCGTTAGGGTACCTACAATAACATTAACGACTGACCTATGAGCGGTACCTATTGATTCGTCTATAACCACAAAAAGCGTTTTATCTGCTACTTCATCCCTTATGTAATTTAGGCATTTTTCATAGGCTGTTGGTGATATGTTCTTCGTAATTGTGTTTCTGAAGGCATTTTTCTGTTAGTATATTTGTTTACGAAAGTACGAAACAAGGATGCTGTACTTATTTTAAAGGAATATCGGTTCTTATAAATGCATGACACAAATCATCGAAAAATTCTTATCTGTAGTTTGGGTCTGCGGAGGTTGAAGCTACACATTCTCCCCCTTTTTTATTTAATTACAGTGTTGTTTAACACGATGTTTGAAACTTCCTTTGAGCTCTATGTGACATACCTTACATTTGATGGTTTAGCCATTACACACGATGCCAATTGTGATGATGATTTTGAGGTATTACTCTATTTTACATTAGGCATATTCCCACAGTTCTTTACTACTCTGTATGCAGCGAATGAATAAAACAGTCGCTACGAAACACTCTGTTGTAGAGGAAGTGTCCTGCCCTGTACGTAATCCGTGTGACATGTAATATGAAGCGACTGTTTACTTACTCATTCGACGATCACGATATGCGAATATGTCCAATGTGCGAGAGCTTTGAAGATGAGATAACGATTTGGAATATTAGAGGCGTCAGTTATTACCGGAAAGAATTCTAAATTCAAATCGTGAAAGATTGCGATGCTACGAGTTGTTGGCAAGCCCAGAAAATTGGATAAACGTGGGTAGATTTCTGGACAAAACGCGGAAAATAAGAACAGCACTCATTTAAGAATAAATAAATATGTTAAATTGCAATACCATTAATTCTTAATAATTCTACATAACCAAGTTAATGTATAATGTAAATATATTGTTATCTAATTGTAATATTATTACGTTTTCTTTTTTTGTTTTAAGTATATTATTACCGAACATCAACTTATTGTAACGGACTGTCAACAGCACGTATACGACTTATTGCCCGTGCGACCCATATTTGTAAATAACATTGCATGTATCTTTCTTTTAGTCTAATTATGTCCTTATGTGACGCAATCGGTTAGACGCTCGCTTCTCACCGCTGGGGTCACGAGATCGACTCTCGGTGACTCCATTGACTCCATGTGGGTTTCGTGTAGGACGAAACGGAGCTTGGGTAGGTTTTTCTCGGGATTTTCTCCCGTTTTACCCTGTCACAATTTAATTTCTCCATACTCATCTCATCCATTTCGTTTCATTTCGTTCACCTGCCCCCGTAATGGTGCATCGGGCGTGGTCGTCGGTACACCCGTCGTTCAGTCCTCTATACAGGTTGAACGGTAATTACACCGACAAACTTCAGGAACTGATTCCTGACTGGAAATGAAGGAAAAAAGGTCCTATAAAGATGTGTCCGGAAATTAACGATGTGCGTGCAACGAAAACAAATCGTCCCGGCACAGAGTACATAACATAATCGCATCCACGTCAAAACAAATATTCAACTTGGCCTCCATGGGATGAAATGCACGCGTTCACACTTCATATTGTGTATTTCCTCGCTCTTTCGCATTTTCCTGCCTCTCTCCGAATAGCGTCACAGGCGACGTGGACACGCTGTTGAAGGGTATGCACATCAGGAACTGGTTCAGCATACACAACGCTTTTCAGATGCCCACAGAGGTAAAAATCCAGGAGGTTTAAGTCCGATGATCTAGCAGGCCATGCAACAGATCCGAAAGGATAATGTCATTCGCCAGTGCCATCTACTGTGGCAACGATGCATCTACGGACACTTATTCATAGGATCTTTTTCCTCAATTTACAGTCAGATATCAGTCCCTGCAGTTTGTCGGTGTAATTATAACTCATCCTGTATAGGAGCTTCAACTCATCTCATCTCTCGACCCGACCGTGAGTTGGATACGAGTTGAGGATATTTATTTTTTAATTTATTATAGTTGTAAAATCCACCGTTGTGGTCTCGAGGTAGCGTTCTGCCTTGTCACGCAGCGGGCCAGGGTTCGATCCCCGGTCGGGGCAGTTTTTCTGGGTGAGGTTTTAATCGGAGTTTTTCCTCACCAATAAGACAAATGTCAGGAAAACTTTAAGACCCAAACGGTCCCCGAAATCATATGGTCATCATCACCATCATCATCATCCTTATCATCATCATCATCCATCACCGGTGTGGAAAGCAACGGGGAGCTACCACACCTACAATTCCCTAGTAAAGCTGCAAGCATAGCATGATTGCAGTGGAGGACCTGCCCTCGGGCAGAATTACTATGGATGGATTATTGTAAAAATAACGATAATAATAATATTAATAGTATGAGTAATAATAATAATAATAGTAATAATAATAATAATAATAATAATAATAATAATAATAATAATAACAATAACATTAACAATAACAACAACAATAATAATGGAATATCCATTCATAGAATTAGATGCTCATGTTACTGACTCATATAGACGAATCATCAATCCTTACAGTTAGCTCACGTAGAGTTTTCATTAGCTACCCTTCACGCTCGCTGGAGGCATTAGCCCTTAAGTGATGATGTAGGCTAATTTCTGAATTCTGACTGAATGTAGGCTAATTTCTGACTCAGTGCGGTTGAAGCAACCGCATTATAATGTGTAGACCGAAACAATCACTTTTCTGTTCATGTTACTTGGGTATGTGTGTATGTCTTTAAAGAGACTATTTAACTCATGCCACAAATGCTGGTCAATGACCAATCACGTTTCAATGAATTTTGTTTTACAACCAATGACAGTCGTGTTTCACCTCGCTCTTTATCGATTTCTCTTTATCAGCTCCTGCTTTTGTGATAAAGAAAGCTCCTTTTTAATGTTTTGAACAGGACAGAACATTATTTTTCTCCAACAAATACATTGAATATAGCAAATAATAAACAGATTCCTTGATTTTACTGAGTTGTTTACTAAAAAAATTAATGAATAACCCGTAATGTTGATTATGCTATATAGTTTGATGTGTTTCATTATTTCTCCACTTGGGTACATTCTTACAATATTGCGATCTTATTTGGCAATAAATAATATGATCTAGTTAATAGAGATGAGGGGGCACGCCGTAGCGTAGCGGTTAAGGCACTGAGCTACAAGCCGGAGGATCGAGGGTTCAAGTCCCGTTGGGGTCAGGATTTTTAAACTGACCCAAACCCTCTGGCGGCACTATGGCCCTGGGGTCGACTCAGCCTCTAACTGAAATGAGTACCAGATGCTTGTTCTGGGGTAAAGGCGGCCGTCACGCAGGGCTGACAACCCGGCTGACAAAGTGCCGATTGTCTAGAAAAAGTGGGAGCCTTAACCTCCTACTACCCCAAGGGCCTCCTGAGGCCTGTTGTGGGATCACTTTACATTTACCTTTAATAGAGATAAAGTTGCAGTGAATGAACATAACCTCACATTTCTGATTTGTTTTCAAACATCTCCGTTTACATTAAATACATACATATTTTAAAATAACTATAGTTAAAGAATGATTTGTGAGTAAACAGCTTAATTTTATTCGTTAAATAGTCCTAACTCTTGATTTCAAAATTGTGTAGATAAATTTGGAAATCACTCGTGGCATTACTTATGAGTATTTGAAATTAGCGTGAGACATACATATGAAAATATCATGAATATAAAAAAAAATATACATCGAAATCGTATTTATATTTCTTCAAAATAAATAACTTTATATCAAATTTGGAATTGTAAGTATGATATGCTTTATTTAAGGTAACGAATTTGAATATGTATTTCAACGATTTTCCTTTAGGTAATAATCGATATTTCCCATGTCGATTGTAAGCTGATGCTGTTGGATTATTCTAGTTCTACAGTTTCCCAGAGATGGCAGCTGCAGGTTAAAATTATTAGCAGGAAATGCTGAGAGTTCTTGGTTACAATTGGATCAGGTTTAAATTAAAATCGGGGGGGGGAGAGAAAATTCACAGTAGAATTAAACATTCCCCAAGAATTTTAAATACACCGCAGTTTTAATAATTACATATTTTTATTTTAAATCACAGAAAAACAAAAGAATGGGAAAGGTTGACAGTTTACTATTGTATGTGGAATATCGTGCAACATGTTTCGGATCTGGCCGATAATTTCTAGGTGAGACGTTTTAATTGTATTGCACAGCTAATATCACAAGATTTTTTATCATAGAAGAAAACTTTCGTTAGCCTTTTAAAATTCAACCTTTTAACTTTAGTATTTCATATGGGCCTTTCAATCGTAATGAATGTCATTATGTATATATATCCATCCATCCATAGTAATTATGCCCGAAGGCAGGTCCTTCACTGCAATCATAGCATTTTCATGTTATGCTTGCAGCTTTACTAAGGAATTGTAGGTGTGGTAGCTTCCCGTTGCTTTCCACACCGGTGAAGGATGATGACGATAATGATAAGGGTGATAATGATGATGATGGCTATATGATTTTGGGGACCATTAGGCCTTAAAGTTTTCCTGATATTTGTCTTACAGGCGAGGAAAAAACCCCGATAAAAACCTCACCCAGAAAAACTGCCCCGACCGGGGATCGAACCCGGGCTCGCTGCGTGACAAGGCAGCACGCTACCTCGAGACCACAGCTGTGGACCATTATATATATATATATATATATATATAATCATCATCAAACTTCACGGATTATATCTTTGACTCTTCCGATCTCACATCTGTTCAGCCCAGCGCTTTCTTGGTCTTCCTACCGATCTTCGTCCTCCAGGATTATACATCAGTGCAATCTTTGGTATCCTATCCTCTGTCATTCTTTGCAGATGTTCTATCCAATTGTTCCTGTGTTTTTCTATTTGTTAAAGAAGTGTTTGTACTTTTAGTTCCTCTCTGATATTCTCATTTCTAATAGGCCTATGTTCTTCTCTTTTACAACCTTTCACAGCCCGTAGGAATCTCATCTCCGCTCCCTGAATTTTACTTATTTTCTTTTTCCTTTAGGACCCAGACCTTATTTCTATACATCGCCAATGGTAGTGCCATCGTTGAGTAAAATCTTAGCTGCGTACCCTTTCTTACTTTGTAAGGGTCAAGGGGAAGGTAGTGGTAGCACCTTTGTTAGGGGTAGACCCTACACTGGTCCTCACCAACCCAGCGTTAAGTGGAGGAGATATGCAAGACCTTTCTCTCAGATGAAGCTATAACCAAGACCGTCCGTACGTGGTGAAGAACCACATCCTGAAAGAGGTGGCCCTGCTTTAACTGAATACGGCGCATATAGACATGGCTGTCGAAAAAAAAAACCCAACACACTTTACCTAAAGTGTGAGTATTGGTAAGGGTATAGGAGAAGGAATACTCCGAAAATAAACCGGGGTAGAGGACTCACGTCAGCCGAGGAGAAGGCAACATTCTAAGGGAAAGGGACCCCAACAGAAAACCTCCGGTCCTCCAGTTTGAGGGTTGTGCGTCGGGCATGAAACCTACCACGTAAAACGAACTTTCTCAAAAGTCACACAAGATTAAGCAGGACGGAATTATAAGATGACGACATGGATTATGGAGTCCACCGCTGTGGTCTCGAGCTGCCTTTTCACGCAGCAGGCCCGGGTTCGATCCCCGGTCGGGGCAGTTTTTCTGGGTGAGGTTTTTATCGGGGTTTTTCCTCATCTGTAAGACAAATGTCAGGAAAACTTTAAGGCCCAAACGGTCCCCGAAATCATATGGCCATCATAATCGTCCTTATTATTATTATTATTATTATTATTATTATTATTATTATTATTATTATTATTATTATTATTATTATTATTATTATTATTATTATTATTATTATTAATATTATCATCATCACCATCATCATCATCCTTATTATCATCATCATCATGCTTCACCGGTGTGGAAAGCAACGGGAAGCTACTACACCAGCAATTCCCGAGCAAAGTTGCAAAGCATAGCATGAAAATGCTATGATTGCCGTGAAAGACCTGCCTTCGGGCAGAATTACTATGGATGGATATATATATTAATGGCACTGTGCGTCAACTATGTGTATAAATCAAAAAGGCACATGATTGAATTAAGAGGGATAAGTTATATCGTATCGTGCTGGAGTTCGGTATTCCTAAAAAGTTAGACTTATTCGAATGCGTCTAAATATTACAAAGCATAGAGTGCGTATGGGCAAACAGTTTTAAGATACTTTTCAAATTCATAATTGGTTAAAACAAGGAGGTGCATTCTCTCTAATGCTATCCAATTTTGTAATAGAGCATGCCATCAATTTTTTAGAGGATGTAGAAGGCTTGTAACTCAATGGTATTAGTAAGTTGTTAGTTTATGGTGATGACGTAGTTAGGAGATAGCGAGGAAATACAAAGGGCCAACACGCACACTCTATTCAGTAACTCTAAAAAATTGGGGCTGGAAGTAAACATCAATAAAATTATATATGGGTACACAGAGAAGTACATCGTATATTACAAATAGTTAATGACCAATGCGGGAAATTTTGAAGAAGTGGCTGAATTCAAATACGTAGGAACAAGAATTAAAAACGGGAATTAGCTGCACAAAGAAATTAAACATCAGCTCAATTATGGAAATCAATTCTGTATTACAGGAACTCTAACCGTCCCAACTTCTCTCAAAAATCATTAAAATGAAAACAAATTTATTCTACCAATTATATTATATGGATGCGGAACATGGATTCTTTCTTTAAGGAAGGAGAAAAGATTACGAGTATTTGAGAATAAAGTTCTTAGTAAAACATTTGGACCAAAGAGAGATGAACAAATAGGTGACTGGAGAAGACTACGTAACAGTGAATCACATGAAATTTATAGGAAACCAAATATAATAAGAAGAGTTAAGTCTCGTAAGCTACGATGGGCAGGATATGTGGAACGAATGGGGAATGAAAGTGGGACACTGAAGCTCCTTGCAGGAAAACCAGAGGGAAAGCGCCCAGTTAGCAAAGCCAAGAATGAGGTGGAAGAATAATTTTAGCCATAATTTGAGCGAAGTAGATTATACAGGGAAAAATATAGGGATGTGTGTAGAGCTTATACCCGCACGACCATGAACCTACCTGTTCGATAATGCCTGTGAGTTGATTTACATATAATGTCATGTACTTTAAACTTCGAAATCCCGCATTTCATGTATGTGGAAGCAACAAAGTAAATTAAATAACAGCTTATTTAACTCGGATGAGTAAGCGTTCTTATCCAAATTTAATTTATTATTTTTTTACTTTATCTGCTTGAGATTATACTTTAATTTAAATTTTGCAAAGAACATAATTTCAATCGGATGTCAAATTTATATGCACTAATATTAATAATACATACACATCACACAAAATATGATACTGTGCATATGAGTCCTCTTTTGTCTGAGAAAAATGAGCAAGTTTTTTATTTTCAAAATTATTTAAAGAAAGAAGAATAAGGGATGAAAAAAGTAGATTATAAAAGAACCATAGATTAACAACTAAACATATCCATCCATAGTAATTCTGCCCGAAGGCAGGTCCTTCACTGCAATCATGCTATGCTTGCAGCTTTTCTAGGGAATTGTAAGTGTGGTAGCTTCCCGTTGCTTTCCACAACGGTGAAGGATGATGATGATAATGATAAGGATGATAACGATGGCCATATGATTTCGGGGACCGTTTGGGCCTTAACGTTTTCCTGACATTTGTCTTACAGGTGAGGAAAAACCCCGATAAAAACCTACCCAGAAAAACTGCCCCGACCAGGGATCGAACCCGGGCCCGCTGCGTGACAAGGCAGCATGCTACCTCGAGACCACAGCGGTGGACACCAAACTAAACATATAACATGATAAAAAATAAATTATTTATAAACACATACACTAGAAAATAATAAAATATTAGATACAATTTCAATAAACGCTGACTACTTTAAGATATCGTAACAATTGAAGAGCTCCCTCGAAAAATGTTGTAATTATCAATTTCTCGTAAATCGGTATGAGGTGTTTATATTGATGCAATTTTCACTGTTTTTATATAATTTTCCCCAATCAAGTCAGTAAATAGGCGGTATAAACCTCCCGCTAAATGTATGACATAAATTACCATACAGTTAATGTATAGGACAGTATTCCACCTAAAAGAATGTCACATAGAATTGCTGATTAAACCCTTATTCGAAGGTAGTCTTGATAGCGTAAAATTCTAACAATACTGAAAAAAAGGACCAAGTGTTATTTGTTGCAACATCAATATTTACAGAAATATTGTAGCTGTATTGACACACATTTTTTTTTTCGTTTACACTGTTTTTCCTTCTTGTTTTACCATCTGCTAACTTTATTTTATTCTCACATATAGACGCAAGGTCAGGACACACATCCAAACCCAAGGTGGAGATTTAAAATCCCCTTCCCTGCCGGGAATCGAACCCAGGTCGCCGGAGTGGAATGTAGGGAGTCTACCGACTACGCTACGGCGACGGACATTTATTTAAACACCAGCAGGAAACATGTTTATGTTTTCAAGAAAAAAATTCATCTTAAGAGCTGGAAAATTACTAAATATAATATGAAGAAAGTCGGTAAATAATTGTGTAAACATTTCAATATTAAGTCTTTAGAGTCCCAACTTAGGGGAAGGGAACTAGAATTTAAAAAATACACTTTAAACAATTCCTCACAATCAGTTATATCTTTACACAATATCATAAAACTGGAATACTAATTTAACATGGTATAATGTTAAACAAATCCTTCAAATATGCCATTAGCAAAATTAGCAAAATTGTTATGTTTTTAATTAATCGTACAGGCCTGGTAATAGTTTGTATATAAATGTATATTTTGGTATAAAAGACGAAAGAGTTGTTGCTTTGAAGGTAACAGATCCAATTCGGAACATGAGGGTCGCGGATTCGACCCTGGCCAAGAAAAATGTAATCATTAGGATGGAAAAAAATTCGAGAACCTGTCTTGAGGTGGAAGCTGAGATTCGTGGGTCCTTTGTGACAGTTCAAATACATTTCTAACATAAAAACCCTAATATCATTTCCAGGAATGGAAAATCATCCCCGACTGTATGAAATGGCTGTACTACTATTTTGTATATTTTATACACATTTAAATTATTAGGTAAATTTCACAGGTAATAGAAAGTTGATAACTAAAAATACGTTAAATAATCAAACAAATGTAACATCCCTATCTTGTATGCACATTTGTTTGGTGTACTTACTCGAAAATTGACATTCGGTAATCATTGTCAAAATATACTAACATAATTAAAAATTGACACTGGCTTTTCGTCACTTGTTTAATAATTAACCAGCCATTAGCCAATATTTAAATATAACGTACAGTGCATTACCAAAAAGTCACTTAAATTATGTACATGTGGATTAGTCTGCAAAAATAGAGACCCATTTGTACTGAATCCTCAATATTGTAGGTTGTCGTACATGTTAAATTGAGAAATTGGAATATTCGCCCTAAAAAGTACTAGCAAAATATTATTACTTGTATTGGCTAGGTATGTTATACAACAACGCTCCTACACATCTCAAATCATTATCGACGCGATAATGTGAAAGTTAAGAACACACACACACATATTTCTCCTCTCTCTCTTTCTCTTCCTCTCTGTTTATCAATATCTCTGTTGCTTTAACCTCTCGCATTATGGATTCTTTTACATGCCCTAAGCAGAAGTTATTATACCGGGTGTACATGAAAGAATATAGCGGTTTTAAAGATGTTGCATTATACGTTAACTATGATAAAACAAAAGTCATGTTAAATGAAAGAGTAACATCTCCTGTTTACATTATAAGTTCATATGTGTTCAATGTGAGCCCCGTTTGTTACACAACACACATCCAATCTGTAGGATAATTATTCCCATACATTAATAAGCATATCTGGATTGATGGCAGCAACAGCTTCTCGAATCCTGACTCTCAACTGGGGCAGTTTATCAGGCAATAGGGGCACGCAGACTCTGTCCTTTACAAAACCCCAAATGAAAAAAAATCGCATGGGGTGAGATCCGGCGATCTAGGGGGCCACTGGAGGTAACGCTGTCATCTGGACCATGACGACCAATGCAGTAATGACAGTGTTGAAGGTCTTACGAAAAAGCTTACATATGCGTCCCTATCGTTTACAATTGTTACGAAATGGACGTTGAACTGTGACAACTTATTTACAACTCTCAAACTGCAAAACACAAAACGCTTTCTTTTGAGGAATTGCCATCTTTGTTATTATTGTTGTCATAGGGACAAAAGAAAAGAAAGCTATCCGCTCACTCACACAACTAAATCAATCTTCTTTCCTGTTTCATTTCATTCTACACAAAACTTTCTACGCCTCATCTAATATTATTACTTGAAACTACTATGTTCTTTTACGTACACACTGTATTTACCTTAAATCTTCGATACGGACCCCTATATTTACTTACCTTCTGAAAAATCGGTAAAAAAATATTTCTGAAACATGAAAATACCTTTTGACCCCGCCCTGATTTGATCTCTAATAGCTCTAATATAGTGAATAGTTTTGCAGCCACTAGACCACCGTGACTGACTAAATCTTCAGGGCTTTCTAGTTCTAGTAACTCAATAGTAATACACATATTTATTGTATGGAGTCCCAGGTTTTAGTATAACTTTTTTTAATCAATCAGTATCCAAGGCAAATGCTGGGTTGGGATTTCATTTCCCGGAACTATTTCATCGTATTCACCATTGCCATTGCCTAACGTAGGTAACGTCATTTCATAGTATCACTAATTTTAATATCAGCGAACTTCACAAAGAACATGACAAACAACAATAGAAACTCAGCTTACATGCTACACCTAAAGATTCTAGACGCTATTTACCTTAGATGTTCAATATGTCTATAACACTAGGTAACAAATTTTGGGTAACTTCTTGCTCATCTCAGTTTTTTTCCAGTTATTATATAATTCAGGCCTCCTGGGTTAATAAATGTCAATGACATATCTATAACATTACAAGTTCTCAAGGAAAGTAACACACATATTTAGATAAATATACATACTGATTATACACAGAGAAAAATGGCAGATACGTTGGGTATCCTATTGTTTGTCTCAGTTTTTTCATCGTTATTATATTTTCAGGACTCCTGAATTTAAAAATAAATCTATGTCATGTCCATAACATCAATAGTTCTAATGGAAATTAACTTATATATTCGAGAAATATACGCACTATTAAATACAGAGAAAATAGGCCAATGTGTTGGGTATCCTATTGTCCCAGTTTTTTTTCATATTTCCTACATGAATCAAGCAAGAATATAAAATGGGATTTGTTTTAACATCGCTGAATTGGCAATCAATTAGTTAAAAGTGAAGTTGTGATCGTCGTCGTCTTTTGTGTTCCTGTGAACTGTCCCTCACCAAACTACAGATGTATCATGATTGCATCCCATCTTCCGTAATACATTGATGTCATGTTCTCATATCTTGATGGAATCTTTCTCCATATTCTTAGCTCACATCGCCCAAATTTAGTATAAAAAAATCCAAATGTGAGTGTAAGTAATGCAATTTTGTTGACATTCTGTAACTAATTTAATGATATATACTCAGCAACTTCTGAATCAATTTCAGCAACTGGAGCTTTTGTTGTTTCCGAGGAAATATTATGAAATGCTTAGCAGGTACTTTTATCGACTTGTGTCATTTTTTGTTCTAAGTCAGCGAACTCCAGCATCTGTCTAATCTGAGGCCCTGTAAAATTTCAGAAAATACTTTTTCACCAGACAAACGTGCAAACACTGGAACGAATATGTTACAAAGCATCAGATGATTTAACCAAAAATTTGACTTACTGCTTTACTAGTCCCAGTTTAATGTGCAAAGGTGGTAGTAAGACCTATTTCATGTCAACTAGAGATTCATATAGAACATTATGCTGTCCTGGAACTAGTTCGTTCGTTGGATGTAGTGTTTGTCAGTTGCTCGGCTGTACCATAGGCACAGGAAACATGGATACTTAGTGAATCCACCTTGGCGTCCTGCGTCCGTGCAAAAAACTAGTATCTTAAAGTCATCACAAACATCCCACTTATAATGATTGTACTGAATCGTTTATAATAAGAATTTAGCACTGATGTAATCCTCTTTAACTAAAACAGAATGGTCAACAGGAAGATATGGATACAGGTTGTCATTATACAACAAAACAGTATTCAAACTTGTAGCTGAGCTATCTGTAAAAAGACATCATAGAGCGGGATTGTTTTCTATTCAAAAAGTTTAAACATGCTTCTCTTTTTAAACAGTAATAGAGACAATCATCATATTTGTAATAATATGCAACTGTATGATGTCACTTCCTATATTTCGAAGACCTTGCAGCTGGTGTCCACCAATTTTCACTCTTGGAGGGGGGTTGCTAGGAGATCTGCTTTTGATTTAGACAAATCAATATCCACGTATTAGATCATTAATTTCGTAATGATTTGAAAAATTATACTTCTTGATTGCAGCACCAACATAGAATCACTGCTGTCAGATATGTGTACAAGTTTAATTGACAATCGAAAGTGTTTTTTGTATCACTGGCAGGTGGTTCAGGAATAAGACGTTCTGGCTCATGTGGGACAAAAGGGATGGACGATGGAATATCTGGATACTGCAGTCTCTCTCGACGTTTTATATTTTAAAAAGATGACACATCAATCATACAGAAATAGGAATCATCATGTTAGTTCGTTGGCTCTCTCCAATTTCTGGGAATTGTAAATAGCATGTATTTCCGAGATCCTCGTAGCCATACCTCAAAAGTTGATTTACAGGAACTTCAGCAGACGTGTGGAACCCGTGATTTGTCCTGATCGCCTACTGGATCTTCAAAGTAAGCACCGTAACGTATGTGATACTGCTGTCAGACATGTGTACAAGCTTCACTGGCGACCGAACTTGCCTGGAATTATTTTGTACCTTTTCTGCTATGAACTTGTATAATATCAGCAGACATAGCAGAAAGAAACAAAATAAATCTTACAGTTACTTCTGGAAGTCATAATCATCCACTAAATTAGTGTGAAACCAGAAAACAAAAGAAAAATTGTTTTCCGATCGAACGATTATATTTTGGAGAAAATTATAACATATATGAATCAGCGTAAAACCTGAGTCATATCTCATAATCATCATATTTGATGCTACAGCCTACTGCAGGCCTCGACCGCCCCAACTATTCGCTTCTACCCATTTTCATCTTCTGCCTTCCTGTTCCACGCTGTCTAGCCTTTGTCATATCTAGAGGAACATTTTCATTGTTGGTCAGTGTAATAAGAATGAAGTAAAAAATTCAATCCACATTTCCATCCGTTAATTACCAAGATGATTGTAGTTTATGAAAGAGTTTGATGTACTTCAATACTAAGGAATCCCCTTGTGTATAACATTCACAGTCTCTAATGGGATATAAATATTCAACCATGCGTACCGTAAAATTCATTATGTTTGTGAATATATATATATTAAACACGTAACAATGATAAATCAAGCAAAACACGGTCATTAGGTCAAACCACTCATCACATATGCGTGTTCATGTTAAACTAGAAAAGTATAGAACTATTTCCATGGGATTTTCATTAACGTTTCAAAAAGTAATGTCTCTATCCCCATAGTTTAACCTCTCCCTCTGATAATATTGTAGCAGTTTGCCTTGGCGTCGTCTTCACGTGCTTTATGTCATAAATAATTCACACAGATATCGTAAAATATTTCACTTATTATTTCTACAAATTATCAGTAAACTGTTACTCACAATTTGCACTGACAATTATGCTTGATTCAAAGTTTATCTGTTTCACAATTATTCTACCGTCTATGATGAGTACACTCACTACAATTTATTTTCTCTTCACACTTCATCTATCGCTGACTGGCTCCCATCCTCGCCACACATTATACAGCGGGGAGGAACTTTCTAGGCTTAGGGTCGAGACACTACGAAACATGGAATTTTTTGGTCACCTATCTTTGCCGAAAGGAGAAGTAGAGGTGCACAGAGATCTCTGGAATGAGAGCCTACACATTTTTATGATCTGCGCGGGTCTGCGACTCGCAAATCTATTTGTAGAAATGCAAGACCACTATTCTCGCCTTCGCCCGCGAAATTCAAACGTCTTTATTGCGAAGCGTTACAATGTTTTTACACGTTCCGCGCCTCTCGGGGCTTAAAAGGAGAGGATCCTCGGGAGGATTTCTAAATGTATATAGCATAATACTATCACATAACGATATAAAGGGCCTCCCCATATGAGTGATCACCTCAATGCGGGGCTACACGCGAGGACAAAAATCTTTAGAACAAAACAGGATTAACTGATGCATCGTAATAAAGAAGGCGATTATCATATAGCAGTATTTTATTCAATGATGCTCTTTAAAAATTCATGTCATTAACCTGGCAATTCAAATTTGGGGATTGTCCTGGCGGACTAGTAGATATCATACTCAACGCTGGTATAAGGTTTGCGGTTCAAACCCGGCCGGGATATTTGGATTTTTAGGGCATAAAATTCTGTGTATGGGTTCCTTTGGAGGGAAATTAAAGTCGTGAGTCCAGTGTCGTATATTTTATAGTAACTAAAATAATCACAATTTATTAAATATGTTTATGTTTTTAACTTCATTATTTTATTGTCATTTGTTTTGACCTCACATAATTGTTATTTCAGATACTTTAACATACGGGATATATACAGGCTGCTTCAGAATAAGAATTACAGAGTTCCAGGGGTTGCAGAGGGGACTTAGTAAATAAAGTTTTGATAAGGAACCCATGTCCAGAAACGTACCATTTCGATGTAAAATAGGTTTGAATTTCGAAACACAATGGGCTGATATCGTGTGTCTTGTGTTTCAGAATAAGTATTACAGACTTATAGAGGTTGTACTAAAAGTGTGGTTCCACGTGGTGAACCTGTTGTTCGTTGCACAAAGTGTACCTGCGACGCATGTTTTCATACACACGCCCCACAATAACTGGTGTGTTCTCAATAATTTCTGCTGCCGCCAGAATTCTTGCAAGAAGATTTTCCTCCGACTAGACAGCGTAGTACAACCTCTGGAAGTCTGCAAAACGTACTCTGAAACACAAGACACATTATATCAGCCCATTGTGTTCCGATTTTCAAACTTATTTTACATCGAAATTGTACGTTTCCGGACATGGGTTCATTATCAAACTTTATCTAATAAGTCCCCTCCACTCAACCCCGAAAGTCTGTAATACTTATTCTGAAACACCCTCAATATATGCATGCATACACACGTAGGTACACCATTATATACACATAATCACAAACACACACACACACACAACACACTCATATACACATACTTACATATATATACGACACAAGATCAACGGCTTTACTTCCTTTCCGAAGGATGCTATATGAGTTTTTATGTCCTTTAAGCTACATTGGCCCGGCCAGTTTGAATTTGAAAAAAAAAATTATATGGTCGACTTTTATGGTCATCATCGTGTTTAGAAAGTACTTTGTCCTGAAGGTTTTCAGGCAATTGCTTTACAGGAATCTTGACCCTACCGGGATCGCATCCTGGCCTGATGTGTCGGCGGAAACAATTACTCCTAGATCAGATATGGGGACATTTAAATAAGTACACAAATTTAGAAGGAAACTAACGGGCTTCCAATATAAAACCGGACCGGCCTCACGGAGTTTCACCCGGCACGCAGTGCTGTCTCTTCCTCCCGCAATTCACCCTGCCTGCCACCCGTCCTTGAACTGTTTCTTACCTTATAGAAAATGCTGGAAATGTTGTCCTCCCGCAGTTAAACAGGCATTATACCGAGTAAACACATTTAGATTGACACGCTGTAGTTCGGGCACTGTCAAGTTTCTGATTTAATTTCTTATGTCGTTCTTCAGTTCTTCCAATGTGTGCGGATTTGTTTTGTACACTTTGTCTTTCAGGCTACCCCACAAATAAAAATCACACACTGTTAGATATGGGGAGCGAGGGGGCCATGCACCAGCACTAATCACTCTATCTTCAAACACTTCCCTTATTTTATTCATGGACTCCTCTGCTGTATGAGCAGTAGCAGAATCTTGTTGAAACCACCCATATGATTTCGCTTCTTCAGTCAGTTCAAGAAAAAATGGGGTCAAAATGTCATTTCGATACCTCTCTGCAGTTACAGTCTTCTCGTAGAAAATCGGACCGATTATGCGCTTTGCGCTAATCGCACACCAAACTCAAATTTTCTGATCATGAAGAGGCGTTTCCTGTATTCGATTTGGACTTTCAGAACACCAATAGCGAGTATTATGAGTGTTCACACGACCATTTAGGTGGAACCATGATTCGTCTGTAAAGAACAAAAGCTGAGGGTCGATTAACCCTTCAGTCACTGATGAAAAAAACCACTCACAATAACGCACACGTGCTATGGGATCACCTTGGTTTAGACAATGAACACGTGTACACTTGTAATGTTTGAGTTTTAACAATTTTGTTGCTGTATGTGCAGAAGATACTGAAATCCCAACTTGTTGTGCTAATTTCGGTAATGATTTTTGTGGTGAACGTTCCAAATTTTCGGCCAATTTCGTCTAATTTTTCTTCGGTGAGAACCGTACGCCTTCGCGTGTGTTTCTTATTTTGTACTGAACCAGTGGTCTCAAATTTAGTCACAAGATCGTGGATTGTCGATCTGGAAGGAGGTTAATTGTCCAGGGAAGTTCCGAATAAATTCCTCGCGAACGCGACGTACTGATTCGTATTTATAATAACATTCACACACATAAATGCGCTGCTCTAATGTCAGCTGACGTCTCATCTTGTCGAACGATAGTAAACTGACTAGTTCAAGGACGAGCGGCTGGCAGAGTGAAATGCGGACGAGGAGAGAGCGCTGCCTGACGGGTGAAACCCCGTGAGGCCGGTCCGGGTTTATATTGGAAGCCCGTTATAATAATTGTTTATCTGTTTGTGTAGCAGGTAATTCATATTGACATTTTTTGTGGCATATTAAAATAATGATTAGCTCATTAACTCATTGGCGCTGCCGAACCCGTAGCTTCATAGTGGCGCGGACATTATCTCTGAATTCATCCCTATTCTGAGCTAATGTTTTCCAATCATACTCTGTATAATCTACTTTCTTAAAAACATGTTTAATGTTATTTTCCCACCTCATTCTTGGCCTGATTACTATGAACTTTCTCTCTGATTTTCCTACAAAGAGTATCCATTCCCCTATTTCACTCCCAAATCGTATCACATATCCTGCCCATTGCAATCTACGAGACGCAACTATTCTTATTACATTTGGTTTTCCATAAATATCATGAAGCTCACTGTTATCTAATTTTCTCCTTTCTCCTGTCTGCTCATCTCTATTTGGCCCAAAAACATTTCGTAAACTTGTCTCCTTTCTTAAAGTGAGAGTTCCATGTTTCACACCCATATAATGTAACTTCGAGAATAACAGTTTTATTTATTCTCAGTTTAATGTTTTTTGTGAAAAGATTAGACGACAAATGTTCCAGAAATGCATAGTAGCATGCATTAAAAAAAAATCAGCCTATGTTTAGTTTCTTTCTGCGCCTCATTCTTGTTTGGAATTATAGCCCCTAGGTATATGAATTCAGCCACTTAATCAAAACTCATTAACTGACCATTACCATTACATGAAGAGCTTCTGGCCAGACATGACTAACCAACAAGTACTGGGTTTTAAGATATTCAAACGCAAAGTTAAACATGAATAATTAAATAATCAATCTGGTTCATCATTAAACATAGAATAATTAACTATCTTAAAAAATTACAAAAAGTTAATAAGAACAGAATACAACATTTCATTCCTTGTGCTTTCTATTTTAACATTGGAAATTATAGTCATTTCTGGCTAAACAAAAAATTAATGTTCGTTCTAAAGTCAAACTAGTACTGGAATTTGGATGTCGCAGTGCAGAGATGAACAGGGATAATTAAATAATGAAACTGTAATTAACAATATTAAAAGTTACAAAAAAGTTACGAAGAATAGTATACAATATATTTACTTTAATTTCTCGTGCTTTTGATTTTAGCATGAAAAATTAAAATTACTTCTGGCATAACGAAAATGTGTAGTCCATTCTGAATTCAAACTAGTGTTAAAAATTACCGTACTGAAAAAAAAAAGTGTTTTCAAGAATGTAATTTTATTCCAGAGGAAAGTCTTTTTCATTATCAACCTGTAAATTCTTGTGAACATAATGGTGAATAGGGGGGATGTATTGACAGAAATCTTGCAAATCTTTGTATTGTACTTTACTTTTGTAAGTGCCGAATGTTCAGGATACAACAAAAGTTACTGGATATTTCCATAGCAGTTTGGTCTTCACTTCCCTCTTCTGGTCAAGTCCAGTATGGAAAATGGTGAATCAACATCGTGATTCTGTTTATTTTGAGAATGTTAGGGTAGTCCTTTTCAATTTTTATCCATAGTGTTTTTCAGCCATTCAAGTTTGTGATCTTCAGGTAATATTTTACGATTTACTATTTCCTTTTCAAGTACTGAAAAAATCACCAGTTTTCATTCCAGTAACTCCAAACTTTGCGAATTGGATTGATCGCGTTGTTAAAATGAGTGAGAGTAGAAATGTTTAGAAAAAATTGCTACTCTTTGGGCAAAGATCATTATGAAAGTCAAATCGTAGGTAGGAGAAGAATATACGAGTGTATATTAGGGTACTTACTTACTTACTCTTACTCACTGGCACTATCGAACCCATAGGTTCATATCCGCGCGGACATTAGCTCTCCATACATCCCTATCCTGAGCTAATGCATTCCAATAATTCCCTGTATAATCTACTTCCCTCAAATCATAGTTAATGTTGTTCTCCTACCTCATTCTTGGTCTACTAACTCGGCGTTTTCCCTCTGGCTTTCCTTCAAGAAGCTTCCATGCAAGTCTTTCATTCCCCATACGCGCAACATGTCCTGCCCATCGCAGTCTACGAGACTTAACTGTTCGTATTATATCTGGCTTCCTGTAAAGACCATGTAGTTCATTGTTAAGTAGTCTTCTCCATTCACCTGTCTGTTCATCTCTCTTTTGTCCAAAAATTTTCCTAAGAACTTTATTCTCAAAAACTCGTAATCTCCTATCCTCCCTTAAAGTAAGAGTCCATGTTTCGCACCCATCTGCTTATCGGAAATATGAACTGTACATAGTTGGCTGAAGACGCTGGTGAATGAGGGCCTCAGTAGATGCAACATGGAAACTGCGGATTTTTAGGCCAAAGAACGAAAGAGTTTGAAGGTATATTTTCGCAACGTATTCTTAAACAACAGTTTCACATGCCTACATTTAGACCTTCCAGTTTACAAAATCAGAGAGTCACACGTAAGCTTCCTGTGTTGAATATCCCTCTATTCATTTCGAGATTTCTCATATGAAAAATAAGCAATATTAAAATTTGAATCTCATCATCATCATCCGGTATCATGGCAGCTGCCGCCGTCTTCCGGAAACCAAACGCCATTGCTCTCTGTCCATCCATTGATCTTCCTCCATTCCTCTGATATTCATAGCTGCTTATACCCCTTCTATCCAAGTTTTCTTCGGTCTTCCTCTCTTCCTCCTTTCCATTGGGATCCATTCCATAACAATTTTTGGCAATCTTTGCTCTGGCATTCTTTTGACATGACCTTACCACTGCAATCTTTTCTTTTCTATAATGTCTATGATGTCCGGCTCCTCTTATACACCCATATTTTCCCTTATTTCTTTATTTCGTATTCTATCCATTCTAGATTTTCCAGCTGATCTTCTTAAAACGTCCATTTCTATACTTAAGATTCTTTTGATTTCCCTGGTAGGAATTTGCCAGACTTCAGCACCATATGTTAAAATGCTCTGAATTATGGTTTGATATATTTGTAATTTTCTATTTTTTGTAATATTCTTGCTCCACCAAACAGAGTTTAAAGCAATTATTGCTTGTTTTGTTTGTGCGATTCTATTTTTAATTTCCACTGTGTTATCGCCTAAATGGTCTACTTTTGTTCCTAAATAAGTGCATTCAATACTAGGTTTTATATCTTCTCCATTGTTGAATCTATGAGTGAAATTGTAGAGCATAATATATTTTGGTACTGGTACTTGTGAACTTTTGAGTTGATTCTACGGATTCGAAAGTCTCTAGGGACAGGGAAATACAAGAAAGGCGCAGGTGGATGGTGCCATTTCTAGGGAAGACGTCATACATATTTTACCAGGATGATGCGTCTTTGGTCACGTCCAATAGTCATTATTAATATTGTATAACTGTTATTAATATTACTATTTAATGTAATAAATGTAACTGTAATTGTAGATAGATAATCACTCAGGAATATATTCAAAGTACTACTTAATATATTAAAAATAATAAATCCGAATAAATGTTAATACATTTCATTTGAATGACAATATAAATTTTACCTTAAATATTTATTTGACAAAAACTTTCAATATTCGTATATTGTTGGCTGTTATTAGATATGTACGTACTCGTATTATTGAAGGAAGAAAGTACTCTAATTCATAGTACTGATTGTGAAAGATTTCAATGAAAGCTATAATGGTAATTTAATAGTAAAAATAGTAAACGAATATAGTAAAAATAGTAATTAAATAGTAAACATAATAATTAAATAGTTATAATAATTAAATGGTAAATATAATAATTACATGGTGGTGATGGTGATGGTGGTGATGATGATGATGACGATGATGGTGACAACAACAATGGTGGTGATGGTAATGGTGATGATAATGGTGATGATAGTGGTGATGATGGTGGTATTGTTAGTGATGGTGACGACGAAGACGACGACGATGGTGGTGATGGTGGTGATGATGGTAGTTATGATGATGGTGATGATGATAATAATGGTGATAATAATAATAATAATAATAATAATAATAATAGTAAAAGAAAAAAGAATTATAATAGCAATAATAATAACAATAATAACTATATCAAAATTAAATCTAAATGACTAACTCACTGACACTATCGAAACCGTAGGTTCATGGCCGCGCGGATATAAGCTCTCCACACACCCCTAACCTGAGCTAATATTTACCAATTACCCCTGTAAAATCTTCTTCCATGAAATCATAGTTAATGTTATTCTCACACCTCATTCTTGGTCTACCAACTTGACGTTTTCCCTCTGGTCTTCCTACAAGAAGCTTCCATGCCCCTCTTTCATTCTCCATTCGTACCACATGACCTGCCCATCGCAGTCTACGAGTCTTAACTGTAATTTTTATATCTGGTTTCCTATAAAGGTCATGCAGCTCACTGTTATGAAGTCTTCTCCATTCCCCTCTCAGTTTATCTCTCTTTGGTCCAAACAGTTCCCTAAGAAATTTATTCTCAAATACTCGTAATCTTTTCTCTTGCCTTAAAGTAAGGGTCCATGTTTCGCATCCATAAACTGGAAGAATAATAGAAAATAATAACAAAAGTAAACTGAATTACATGACTTAGAGAACCCGCAGATTCAACATCTTATTCACCAAGACCTCCGATAGTACATATCTTGAACCAACTGTATCCAGGTTAAATCTCCAATTCAGTTCCCTAATATTCCTGTGATTATTGCTCTCCCATATGAACCGAGGCCTTTATTATGGTGCTTTCTCCAAGGGTTTGCCAATAACATATATAAAAATATTTCTACTGCCAATAATTTCAGCAACAGTACTTACTAATAGTAATTACAACAATCTCTTAAAATCAATAACCATGGCAATATTGTGATAACAATATAAATTGTGAATTTTTAAAAATTGTTAAGCTTTCTGTATATTTCCTACCACCGTCCCTTTTGGGACCGAAAATCCGTCTTAAAAACTTTAAGTTAAGACCGTACTTTTATTATCACGTCTTGCTAATGTCCGACCAATGGATCTTTGTCTCCTGATCTACGGCTAGTTGCGACTGGCAGCAGGATTTTTGCTCGATATCAACGGCGAAAAAATATTCAATGGGCCGAAGAGGGCATAGTAAGTCTCTATAGTAGCCGGAAGTGAGAGGCCACGGGCCCCTTCACGTTAATACGCTCGGCTGCCGAGTGTGTCCCGGGTCTGAGTGTGCGCTCGTCCGCGTGGGAAAGCGTGTATGGGTCATAAAAGGTGGTCCTGCTTTCCAAACTCTTAGTCTTATCTATTTTCATCATCATCATCATCATAGTACATTCACGAATTTAGGTCATTTGTTGACCTGTTTCGGCCTCAAGAGAAACACCACCCAGAAGTCTTTTGAGTGGACGTCCTGGTCTTCTTCTTCCTGCAGGTTGATATCTTAACATTTGTTTGGGTATACTGTGATCTTCCATTCGATGAACATGTTGCATCCATCTTGACTTATAATCAGAAATTTTGTTTTCTAAAGTTTCCATGTGTAATTCTTCTAAGATGTCTTCATTTTTTTTTTGTGATCTAGTAGTGTGTATCCTGCAGTCCTCCGAAGGTATCACATTTCAGCAGGTCTAAGTGTCTGTATATCCTTCTGTTTCAACCTGGAGGACCAGAGTTAATTTCGGAGTTGTCTTTCTCCTAGACATACTGCCTTACAAGTCTACAGAGATCTGTCTGCCCCGAGCATCTGGTTTTATGGCGCCAGATACAAGCCATTCACCCTCCATCTTCAGTAAAATCAGTCCCACCACGTGAAGGTAGATGGAAGGGTTTGGTAGAGAGAGGCTATATTTTGCGCTGACTATTTGAGCCTTCTCTAGAGTCTGAGAACTCATCCTCAGATAGCACACTTTAACTATCTTGGTTCAGATATAACATATAGCTACGAATGGGATATACATAATAAATTAAACCGATATCAAATGATGTGTGGCACCATAAGGAGAACCCTCCGAAAGACTCGAAGATAAACTCAGCTCAGGTTTTATAAAATTATGACTTCCTGTTCTTTTATATGGTTCTGAATCTTGGGTACTTATAAAAAAGATATCTCACACATTCAAGCCGCTGAAATGAATTTTTTAAGATCCGTAAGGTGATAGATTACACAATGAATCAATAAGAAATGAACTGGAGATATTTTCAATAGTCGATAAACTAGAAGAGCATAAATACCAATGGAAAGAACATTAGACAGAATGGACAATACAAGATTACCCAAAAAGATCAACACCTACAAACCACATGGAAAAATATCTTTGGGACGGCCAAGGAAACGATGGACTTGAGACCGGAACAGGTCGCCTTGACCTAATCCTGGAAAGGAAGATGAAGAAGAAAAAGAAGAAGAAGAAGATTACAATCTGTAGGTTTACTTAGGGCTAAAAGGAACTTCGGGACTTGGATTTTTGGTAGCATGAGGTTTTAGCCGAGCATTAGTATGTGGATGTATTAGTTATAAAGGCATACGTGTTTTCGAACATAAATAAATGGATTCTTAATTTTATATATTTTATTTCTAGAGAATAATGATTACAATAACCCTAAGTATTCTAACCCTAAATAACTAATCTAAGCTTATATTAAGAAAACCTACATTCGAACTCTCTTGAGTACTTAGAGAGGGAGATGGGGGTTTATAAATCTACCCTAATTTACATTTTAATAATTTTCTAATAACTCTACATTTTGAAATCTAGTATTAAACTATTTAAACTACTTGATTACATTTCTAACTGTCCTAGCAAATTTATTAAGAAAAATGGTATGCAGACTTACCCAGCAGAACACTCTTGAACAGACAGACGCGAGTCCCATATTTTTCAAGGTTTATATACTAAACTTCTGACCTGCAGCTACCCTAACTGTACTACAAATTTCTATAGTCTAAATGCAGAGATTTTACAGTTAGCCTTGCAATCTTTGTCCTGCCATAATCAAAACTGTGTCCGAAATATATGTCTAAGTGCTTTATTTCAACAACTGTTTTTATTTGGAATAATTAAAATAATCTATGAAATAATTAATTATCTATGTATAATACTCTAGTATTCGTAACAAAGAAGAAGAAAAAGAAGAAGAAGAATGATAAATATCAACAATAATAATAATAATAGCAATATTATTAATAATAATAATCACAACAATAATAATAATGTCAACTTTGATGAAAATTCATTATAAACATAAGTAGTAGTCGAAAGAAATTAAATAAAACATAGCACTTTAGTTAATTAAAGGTTAGCTAATTGCTAGAAGCGATTTTGCGTTGTCATTGTTTAGAAAAAATGTATGTACTTTTTGAAAATTACAAGGAATGTTGAAAGTGACAAATAGGCGTGTTTTAATAAGGCGAATGCTGGAGAGTAGCTGAGTACATTGCCTTGTGTAGGATCAACTTAGGTAATTCTATTTCGGAGTTGTCCGTTCCACTGATTGCTGTAACGAGTACAGGAAAGAAGGGCTAATTTTCCGCACCGACCCACAGTGCTGTGCAGCAAAATTTGTTCGCAAATCTCGAGATCTATCGATTGTCGATTATCAGCAGAACTAGACGATAAGCATCACATTCACAATCTGCATTCAAACAAGATATACTCACTAGCTGGTGATGAAATGTGGCACTCAGCGCAACAGAATCCAGTCTCTTCTATGATACATGTCCATTTTCATGTTTTCTAAAAACTAATTCTCTGTGTGTTTAGGAACAATAATTAGGCTACAAACAAGAATGCGATGCATATAGAAATTAAGCATAGGCTCAATTCTGAAAACGTAAGCACTGGTGCATTATAGAGGCTCTTGTCATCCTAACTTTCCTAAAGAATTGTTGAACTGAAAAGTATATAAAACTATTATTATTCAAGATAAATTAAATGGATATGACATATAGTCTGTTAATTTAGATTAGATTACATTTATTTAGCCTGGTGGAGTTAAGGCCATGTGGCCTTCTCTTCCACTCACCAGGACAAACAAATATTACATCAGAACATACAATCTCAATTAACTCTAATATTAAATACTGAATAAAAATTTGATCAAAAAGATAATATCTATTATATTACGATCTATAGTGCAACTAGTTAATGTTAGTTAACATTAAGACTAAAACTAATAATAAAATGTATACAAAGCAAGACATTAAATTGTCCCTGTCTAATGTATATAAAAACCAAAGAAAAAATAATGAGATATAGAAAACTAATTTTACGATTATACAATACTTAAAACAAAGCAAAAGAAAATATTTGTTAATCTTAATATTATTTTCATAATATTATAGTTTGACAGTCTCTGACATAGGGCGGAAGGGAATTCCATGTTTTGGTAAGTGAGACAGTAAAAGATAATAAATAATATACAGTGTGATGAGGAGGGATATAAAGGACAATGTGCTGATGGGATCGAGTGTCAAGATTATGTGTGTCGGATAGTCTGATGAAGCGGCGTGATAAATAATTAGGCGATGATGTGTGAAGTATTTTATAGAGAAGGGATAGGGAATGGACAGTTCTACGATCTCTTAGACGAAGCCACGATAATTGTTCCAGGGACGGTGTAACATGGTAAAATTTGCGAATACCACAAATAAAACGTGCGCAAGAATTAGAAAAGATTACCCGTATTTGAGAATAAAGTTCCTAGGAGAAATGTTGTACCAAAGAAAGACGAACAAACAGATGAAAGGAGGATACTAAATAACAGTAAGCTACATGATCATTACCAGAACTAAATGTAATGAGAACAGTTAGATATCGTAGAATGCTATGGGCAGGACATGTAGCACGAATGGGGAGTGGAAGAGGGGAAATGGAAGAGGGGCATGAAAACTTCTAGTAGGAAAACCAGAGATAAAGCGCCAATAGGTAGGAAATGAATGAGATGAAAGAATAATATTAACCGGGAATTGAAATAAGTAAATTATACAGGGGATGATTGGAAAACACTAGCTTAGAACAGGATGTATGGATAGCGTATGTCTGCGCGAGCATTGACATCCGGGTTCGAAAGTGCCAGTGAGTTAGTTACAGTTAATTCTTTCTGAGAGAATATTACTAACAATATTTCGAATTTGTTGTAATTAAGTATTTATATATACAAGGTGTTTCAGAATAAGTATTTTATACTTCTATGGATTGTAGAGGGGACTTAGTAGATAACATTTTGATGAGGAACCTATGTCCGTAAACTTACCAATTCGATGTAAAATAAGTTTGAAGATCGAAACACAATGGGATGGTATCGTGTGTCTTGTGTTTTAGAATAAGTGTTACAGACTTCTATGGGTTGTACTACACCTGTCGAGTTAGAGGAAGATCTTCTTGCACGAATTCTGGCGGCGCAGAAATTATTGAACTCACACCAATTCTTCAGAGGCGTGTGTATGAAAATATGCGTCGCAGACACACTTATGCAATGAAAAACAGGGTAGCCACGTGGAACCACACTTGTAGTACAACCCTTAGATGTCTGTAATACTTATTCTGAAACACATGCCACATGATATCAGACCTATTTTACATCGAAATGGTACGTTTTCGGACTTGGGTTCCTTATCAAAATTGTATCTATTAAGTCCCCTCTACAACCCCACAAAAGTCTATAATACTTATATTGAAACACTCTGTAGGTTAATAACAATGTTTTTTTCTCAACTGTAATTATATTCGAAACGTCCACAGCTGTGGTCTCGAGGTAGCGTGCTGCCTAGTCATGTAGCGGGCGCAGGTTCTATCCCCGGTCGGGACAAGTTTCTTGGGTGAGGTTTTTTCAGTTTTTTTCCTCACCTGTAGAACAAACACCAGGAAAATCTATGACCCAAATGGTCCCCGAACATCATATTGCTATCATAATCATCATCATACATGCCTTAGATTAAGTTTAGGATTAAAGACTCTCATGGCGCACCACAATCATTAAGAGCATTACCCAACATATCATCGGGGTAGCAAACCCTGCATTCCAGTCTCCCAAACCTCTGAAGCGGGTTACAATTACGCCAATGCCATGAGGAACACCAGTAAATATTGAGATGACAAACATGGGGCACTGAAATAAGTATATTAAAATAACCAATTTTTAAAATACTCTTAGCAAATATTAACAGTCAGGTGTCCTTGGGTCCCTAATAATAATTTAAAATATTGTATTGCAAATTACACTTCTCCTCTACTCTCATACTGACTTGTCAATCACTGATTTTTACGTTTCCTACAAAACGGCCATATTAATCAGAGCATCGGTTCCCTATCTCAAATTGCTTGGAAAGCCATTCTCTTCATAAGTAGTTAAAATTTTGTGGCGTAATTAATTTTTATCTTTATATATAATAATACATTTCTTATTAGTGTCACACGTCATAGCCGAGTGGTCTAAGGCATCATACTTAGGCACAGAGCTACAGTCATGTACTGGTTCGAGTCCCCAAGAGGAAGAAATTTTCTCATGGAATTTCGGTCAGTATTGGACCAACGCAGCATCATGAGGGAGAAGTAGCGGCTCAGTTATTACGGCTAGGGGACCTGACAAGCCAACCGAATTCCACCCCTGTACTGACTTGGATGATCGTCCGTCTCTGTACATGTCACAACTGCGTGTTGTTATGCTGTAATATTACTATATTACTGTATTATTTTAAATTAACAATACCTGTGATGAATGGATTAATATTGTTAGGAGGATCTGTAGTAATACAAAAGCTAAAGTAAAAATACAGAAAAATTTAACAGAGGAATTCACAGTGAATAACGGCCTTAAGCAGGGATGTAGTTTGTCACCATTTCTTTTTAACATTTATTTAGACCAGGCTCTTAACTTTTGGTATAAAACATGTTCTGAGTTGGGTATTCCTATAGGAGAAAAAGTACTGCATTCATTGTTGTTTGCAGATGATCAAATAATTTTTGCAGGGGATGAAGATGATATGAAATATATGATAAATAAACTCATGGAAGAATATAAAAGATGGGGACTGAATATAAATTTACAGAAAACATATACTCGAAACAGGGAAAATAAACAAATGTGATTTTTTTAAATATCTTGGGTCAATAATTACAAGTTCAGGTACCTGTGAGAGTGACGTACAGACTAAAATTGCAATGGCAAAAAATGCAACTAAGACATTACATGGAATAATTTGGAACAAAAATATTACAAAGGAAAATAAATTAAAAATTTATAAGAGCATAATACAGAATATCTTGTCATATGGACGTGAAACTTGGTCTTTGACGGAATTACAAAATAATAAAATTAGAACAGTTGAATATTATTATTTTAGAAGAAGCCTCCAAAAAACAAGACAGGATAAAATAAGAAATGAATTACTTTGGAGAGAAATGAATGTCACCACATCTGTTGTTAAGAGGATTGAAAATCAAACGCTTAAATTGTATGGCCATGTACAAAGAATGGAAAATGAAAGATGGCCAAAAAATATATACCAGTGGCCACCCCCTGGAAGAAATAAACGTGGCAGACCAAGATGGAAATAGAAAACCTACGTCAGAACTATAATGGATGATAGGAATTTTGAAGAGGGAGATTGGAATGACAGAGATAAATGGAAAATGAAGACGGTAAACCTATAAGTGGGGGAAAGCCGAAGAAGAAGGAGAGAATAAATTAACAGTGTAGCGAAACATGGACTCTTACTTTAAGGGAGGAAAGGAGATTACGGGTATTTGAGAAATAAAGTACTTAGAAAATTTTTTGGACTAAAGACAGATGAACAGACAGGTGAATGGAGAAGACTACATAACAATGAACTACATGGTCTTTATAGGAAGCCAGATATAATAAGAACAGTTAAGTCTCGTAGACCGCGATGGGCAGGACATGTTGCACGTATGGGGAATGAAAGACTTGCGTGGAAGCTTCTTGTAGGAAAGCCAGAGGGAAAACGCCCAGTTGGTAGACCAAGAATGTGGGAGAATAACAAACTATGATTTGAGGGAAGTAGATTATACAGGGATTGATTGGAAAGCATTAGCTCAGGATAGGGATGTATGGAGAGCTTATGTCCGCGCCGCCATGAACCTACGGGTTCAATAGTGCCAATGAGTAAGTATGTAAGTAAGTAAGTAAGTGACATTAGGCCACTATTGCATAGAATAAAATATCAGGAAGAAAGTGATGTTTCTTGTAAATAATATCCTCATAGGAAAAGAGAGCAATGTCCAAAAAAAATACTACTTATCCATAATGGCGTAGCCCAATATTGAGCCATAGCCTCTCCTAGTTAGGAATTAGTAATCCAAGTTAATTTAGTTAAATGATTTGCCCATAGATATAATGAATATCATGAGGTCAACATACCGACTCAATGAGACATCTAGCAGGCAGCTGAGTTATTATTAGTATGTGAGATCGGTAAATTTTGCTTAGAGGCCTTTTTATTCATGCTTAAAGATCTTTTACGAGCCTCAAAATCTTCAGACTTGGGGCCCATGGCTTAAAGTCTCTCCCGGAGAAATTGTTCCTTGAATTTTTCCATTCTAAAAAAAAAAAAATTAATCGACCGTGGTCAGGTTTGAACCCGCGATCATGGGCAGCAGAGGCATGGAGCATAACCAATAGTCCACCGCAACTCTTTACAGAAAATGCTGTGCGAATTATTCCTCGTTTAAGGACGCTTTATAAAAAGTCACATTTGAAATAATTAATCTTGACTTGGAGATGAAGGACGGGCGGTGACACTTCAAATTCTACAAGAGAACAACAGAAATTTGGTGTTTAATATTTATTGTCTGTAAGTCTGTCCATTGTAATATTTAAAGCATTTTAAAATTTATGCAATTAACTAATTAATGTCTCATTAGGGAAATAACTGATGTTTAAGGATTAATATATTAGAAACGCGAATGAACCATTTAAGATAATTACATTATAACGAGTTGGCTATATATCTATATCACTGTGTATAAAAGAAAATTAAATTAGACGATTTTACAAGTAAAGAATATTGTTAGTTAATTATGGATGATAATTATAAGATCAATCAGATTGTAAAATAAAACAGACCATTTTAGAGAGATGAGAAAACTGAAATTAGACCCTATGTCAATTAGTTGATTAAATACATGAGGGAATAGAACGTTATTAAATAATTCACTGCATTATCGAACCCATAGTTTCATGGCCGCGCGGACATATGTTCTCCACACATCCTTACCTCTGAGCTAATATTTTTCAATAATCCTGTGCATAATATACTTTCCTCAAATCATAGTTAAGTCATATGTTACTTAATTATAATAGGTGTATATTATTTATCGTTCAATGGTAAATATATTTTATTTTATAAGTGCATTTTGTTGTGTAAAATTATTAAGGTTTCCTTCCGAACTTCAAGTCATCCGTGTGATATTAAACGTTCAGTGACAATCGATGGTGAGAATAAGATGATTTAGAAATAGTATACAGTATAGGAAATTAATCCAGAAATATATAAATTGATTACACTACCATTATAAAATAAATAGTCGCTAATCGATATCATAATAATCCATGTCAATCGGTTGGGAATATACAGGATGTTTCTAAAGTAGACCGACAAAGTTTGGGACCAAATAGATAACCTTCGTTGAAGCATATTTTGTTAAGGAACCTATGGCCTGCGACGCTTTGTTTCAGTGCTAGAGGTATCTTACAGGAAGGGATTGAAGGAAACGGATGAACACTCCTTTTAGTTGTCGTTACTACTATCGCTTGGCTTGTTTACTTCCGGAGCTGAATAACAATCGGTATCAATTACACCAAGTTTGTTTACAATCTGTTGTTATCCGTAGTCGGAACAAGGAATAGTGGGTGAACCTCAATCTGTTGTGCTATTTAGTACTGCTGTACATACTGTACAGTTCAATGTGTCTTAGCCTGTAGCACTGAATATCAGACGTAGCATGTTGTTTCAACATAACGGAGCACCACCTCATTTTGGGAATGAAGTCGTGGCCATCTGACAGCTACATTTGTCGCACGTTGGATAGGTAGGGGTGGGTCCACTGCCTAGTCGGCACGCTAGCCTGAACTGCCTAGATTTCTTTTTGGGGGCTTACATGAAGGCAATAGTTTGTGAAACCGATGGTTTACTCTGAAGAAGATCTAGTAGCACGCATTGTCAGCGCAGAAGCTGAAATATGGAAAATTCCTAGCATCTTTCAAAGGGTACGACAAAGTATGGCACGTCGGTGAAGCGTTTTTTCTGGATGTTAATGGACGTATGTTCCAGCACTTGTTGTGATGGGACAATAAACTGGATCCATCCTGACAATGCAACACTGGAGTGAGTTTGTTTTAATTAAGTACATTTCGTTTCTGCTTTTCTGTGAAGTATTTGGATTAACATACAGAATTGTGTGACACAGAATGACGTTATTTGCACGTACCTACTTCCTTCCGTCCCTTCATCTAAGACCCCTCTTGTACTGAAACGAAGCGTCACATCTTATAGGTTGCTTAACACAATATGCTTCAATGAATGTTAACTATCTGCTCCCAAAGTTTGTCGGTGTAATTCAGAAACACCGTTTATAACTCACCATCAAAATGTAAAACCAGGAGCTGGCAAGAAGACCAGTGACCTAGTCGTGTTAATCAATGGAGTTATATCTTAGCAGGAGATAGCTAATTTAAACATCAGTAATATAATTATTTACAATTTATTATCCCAATCATGTATATTATATGCGTTCTTTTTTTTTTTTTTTGGATTTTAAGGGAATTCGTGAAACAGACCTTTGTGATAAAGGCGATAAAGATATTAAATCATTAAAAGTAACATCATTAATAGGCTTTCTATGTTAAACAAGTCAAAAATAGAAATAACGAAAAAATAATTAATCCTTGATTGTTGATAAAACGTGATTAACTTATCAATCGAGAATAAATTGAACAAACTTATTTTGAGTTTCATTGACGGAGATTGTCGGGCGCTATTAGAATAAAAAAATCATTGTCAATTTCAATATTTGAATAACGCAATCCTCTAAGTATCATACATCACCATCATCATCATCATCATTTTTCTTTTTCTACAGCAGTTAATTTTTTCTACGTAACATAAAAACGATTAAAAGTGTTTTGACTGATAGGAAAAAAATACTAAGTTAAGAGAATATTATGCAAAAAGGTCTCAGTAAATTAAAATATTCTTTAAACACCACATACAAAATTAATATTTCATCAAAAATTAAATCACAAATAAAAAATCAACATAAATATGTGTATAAAATTGTAGGCTTTCACGGCCGGTGTCTTGATTCCTGTTTGGTTCGTCTTCCGTGCTAATTGTTCGTGGTCCGGTTTTATTGAAACAGGACGTTTCGTCTACTACTGCCGTTGACATCTTCAACAACCTGTGTGCTCTCTGTGAACTCCTCAACAGTCGGCTGCACCTTCAGGAGATACTGTGTGCTCTCTGAGAACTCCTGAAGATGTCTACCGCAGCAGTAGACGATACGTCGAGTTTCAAGAAAACCGGACCATTTAGTCCGGAAGACGAAACAAACAGGAACCATAAATATACGTATAAAAATAAACATAATGTAGAAAAATCACCCAAGACAACACAAAGAACAATGATCCTCTTTGGAAAATATATGGTATCTAAATAATTAATTGAAAAAATCTATAAACAAGTCCCATTGGGAAAACTAAAAAAATATATATATTGATATCAGAATAAAATAACACTTTATGAAGTTTGCATTTTATCATAAATAATGCCACGAATGATTTCCAAATTATCGATAAATTCACGAGTCACTTCCTCACTCGTGAATTTATCTAGAGGATTTGGAAATCAAGAGTGGCATTTGGTATGACTATTTAACGAATAAAATTAAGCTGTTTACTCACAAATTATTATTTAAATATATTTATTTTAAACTATTTATATATTTAATATAAACGGCGACGTTTGAAAACAAATGGGAAACGTTTATTATGTTTTATTTCTTCATCACTGCAACCAGATCATATTATTTATTGCCAAAGGATCGCAATATTGTAAAAATGCACCCTAGTGGAGAAAAAATGAAACACATCAAACTGTTTATAACCAACATTATAGGTTATTAATTAATTTCTGATGTCCTAGGATGTAAATACTCAATTATATTTTTTCTGAAACGTAAATACCAGGGATATAATACGTTTAAGAAAGTGCAAACAATGGTTTCTTTTTTTTTGTGGTATAATCAATTGCTACAAATGTTTTTCTATTATATCTCGCAAGCTGTATCTGGTTACATTCGTGCACTGTATATACAAACTGGTAGCCACATGCATTCTAGAATTCTTACAACTTAATATATGCATTGTTATATTCAACGTATTTCTTAGAGAGTCAGTCACTGCAAAATAATACTCTGACCCATTCAGAATGTTAAAATGGAGGAGCTTGATTTTAAAGTGAGAAAATTAAATTGATAAAGTTGAGGTGAAGAAGACTGTGATTGGTTGTAAATCAGAATTAATTTAAGTGTGACTGGCCATTGAGTCCCATATGGGGCATGAGTTAAATAGTTAAAGAGAAAAATTAGTATTAGGAAAACAACGTTGGACTGGACACATAATTGAAGAAGTAAATTTTTAACATATTGTTAATCCTAGAGAAGTGACAGTTTGGGAAAAGTGTTCTATACAAAAAAAAAAAAAAAAGAAGAATGTATATATAAATTAGTATTGTCATATAGTCCATGTGATTATTATACATTTATAGACGATTTTATGTAACTTAGAGATTTGTTAGATTTTAAGATCATATATAAAATTTTTAGCAATGTTTAAGTGGATGAGAATGACCTTAATTTATAGGCGAAGCATTTTTTTCTTTCTTGGAATTGCTCACATTCGCCATAGAGGTAAATGGATATATAATTATTAGAGCGAGGAATTTAATGAACTTTCATGTTTTAAACTATTAATCAGAGAGCGTTGAGAATAAGTATCTTTACAATTTATGATATGTAGAATCAAATACGACCAACAAAAATGTTTATATTTCATAATATTTTAGCAAAATATTCATATTTTAGTGAAAATTTCATACTCCTTCACATTTTTCAACTTTCAAATTCCGGTATTCTTTTTTTCAATAAAAGTTCTGGGAATACATTAAAATATTTTCTAAATGAATGTATTTATGTAATTTTTGACAGTGTAATGTGGTAGAGAAGTGAAAATTCTTCGGTATCATCTGAACAAGATAGTTAGAATTTATAAGCAAATAATTTGATGAGAAGTCACAGAGTGACAGTGTTAGATGGAGGTTTTTGACCTAAACTCGATCCCCCGAACAAGAACATGAGCCTAGAATCTAGGCAAAAGGCACGAGATGTCCGCCGGGTTGTTGTATCTGCCCGATGGCCTCATTTGTGTCCAGAACCTGCATCTAGTACTCACTTCCATTAGGATCTGAGTCGACCCCAGGTCCACAATGCCACCAGGATGTCTGGTCCTGCTAAAAATCTTGACCATATTGAGACTCGAACCCACGACTTTCCTGTTTATACCATGTTTCCTTATACAAATACGCTATGGCTGATCCATTAAAATTCTTTCAGTTTATGAATATCATATTTTATATTGGGTTAGAATTAATTAAAAAGCTAATTAAAATCGAAATACAGTGCACATCTTGATTTCTTGAGCTAAAATAAGTTCTGTTTGTCTCCTTTATGTGCTGGTATGTACACTTACAAGTTATAGTGGGCCTGTGTACATAAATATATGTAAAACGTTTAGAAAATAGTAGCTTCATAATATTTTTGTGTCATAATTTTCATATTTTTCATATTTATCTTTATGATTTCATATTTTCGTATAATTTTCTTCATATAATTCCTCGATCTAATTATTATCTAACCATACCGAATGGATGCTTGGTAAAGCTGAAGAGGCGATAATAACCTGCATATCAAACTTATTTTATTTGAAACGCGACTGTACTTTCTTCATTTCAGAGATGGAAAAGTGTGATAGGACGAAAATAAATGTCCGACAATAAAATTTCGTTTCAACATCGCAGCCAAAACTCGACTCATTAAGGTGGAGGAGAATTGAAATTAGCGGAAGCTCTAAGTCCCGTTCTCACCGCTTTCAATTATACCCTCCACCAGCAGCAGCGCCGCTCGCGCGTCCTGGAACAATATTTCTATTAGCTGCCTTCTCCTTGTGTTATTCTAACCTTGTCAGTTTTGTTTATTTGAAGACCAATATCGACAAGTCATGATTTAGAAGTGTACCAGCTTTTGCATACATTTATTCCATTACATGATACATTTTATTTCAAACAGAAGCTCAATGATTCCTCATGATTTACGTATATTTTTTTCAGTAAAATATGATTTGAATTATCGTAGTCCTAATATTGGAGATGCGTTAAAATTTTTGTATACCGGTACTAATTTATTTACTTTATCTTTTAGTGTAATTGAATAGGAAGAATTAGAAACAAAATGAAACATTAAAAGTTAAAATTTTTGTATACTAATTTATTTACTTTATCTTTTTAGTGTAATTGAATAATAAGAATTAGAAACAAAATGAAACATTTTTATCTATTATGTTTAGTTTGTGTTAATGTTTTTTTTATTTCTTTTTTTTGTCGTTTTCTTTCGTTTACACTGTTTTTCCTTTTTGTTTTACCTTTGTTAAACTTTTTTCTTATCTTATTCACACATACAAGCACAAGACAGGACACACACCCAGACACAAGGTGGATATTTAAATTCTCCTACCCCGCCGGGAATCGAACCCGGGTCGCCGGAGTGGAAAGTATGGACTCTACCGACTACGCCACGGCGACGGACTCCTGTTTAAGGCTTTAAGTTTTCAATGTTTTATACGTAAAATGTTTTGAAATGTGTTCGTATTCAATGGTCGCCATATGGTCAGACAGTTTAGATACATAAAATAAATCTAAACATTTTACAAACTTACGGCGGCATGAACGCAAGGTTCACATTTCTGAGTCAACAGCAGGAGGGATTTTCCCGGTACTCTATTTTATAGAAGGCAGAGTGTACCCATGTTACCATCCAGATACTGTTTGAAAAGTACTAAATAAAACAAACAAACCAGTCAGTGTTGTTCTTACTTTTATTTTATTCAGGTTACAATGATTTCACAACTTCTGACAGCTAAATACCAATACGAAACACTCAGTCACATAACATAACAATTACATACACATTAATTATATATGGCACGAATCGCTGTAAACCAACCCGCTCGGCCTATCCACTGATCTTCTCTTAGATGCTTGCTCTCCGTTGCTTCCCAGATAACCTTCATCCATGTTGTCCATGGTCTTCCTTTTTTTCGTCGTCTCGATGTAATCCATTCATAAGCCAACACTGGTAACCTCTCTTCAGCCATTCTCATTAGGTGTCCATACCATATGAGTTGTCTTGTTAAGATCATTAATACTGTTCTTAATTCCCATTATTTGTCTTGTTGTATTATTTGATATATTCTATCTCTTCGGGATATTCTTGCTGACCGTTTGATGAAATTAATTTACATAGCGAAAAGCTTATTTTTGAAAAAAATCTTAACTTGATTAATTAATTAATTAATGTTGTTCCTCGGCCTAATAATGGATAAAGATGGTGATATCATATACAGGTGTTCTAAAATGATGGGCGGGATTTCAAAGTTATTTAATTTCCCTTACATGATATATATATATATATATATATATATATATATATATATATATAAGAAGAAAAGTTACATGGGATTAAAGAGAAACTCTTCGAGTTTTCATAACATACTTTACAAGTGTTCGATGTGAGCACCTTTCGTCACAAGGCACACATCTAGCCGATAGTCGAATTCCTCCCAAACCTTGGTCAGCATATTTGGAGTAATGGATTCAACAGCAGCAACAATCCTTCTTCTCAAGTCTGGAAGGTCGACGCGAAGTGGTGGTACGTACACATGGTCCTTCACATACCCCCACAAGAAAAAATCACAAGGTGTGAGATCGGAAGACCGTGGAGGGTATTGGGAGTGAATCATGTCATTCGGACTGACGCGTCATTTGGTGTTCGTGGAGTCCTGGACTTTTCCTTTTAGAAAACGTCTAGTTGTTTGTAACTGTTTCTACCATCGACGGATAATTTTATATGTCGGAGGATCAATTACAAATTGCCGTCGGAAAGCTCGCTGCACTGCAACAATGGAACCAGACTTTGCAAATTGCAACACACAGAATGACTTCTGTACAGGAATCGACATTTTCACAAATTTAACGCTGACGACGTAATAATGACAAGAAACAAATTACTGCATACAGGATATGGAACTTTCACAGTTTTTCTTTCATTATGGCAAATAATAAGCATCCAATTTCGTTTGTAAAACTATACCAACTACTTAAACTGCGTCCATCATTTTGGAACACGGTGTATTTACATAGTATGTGAGTTATTTCTAAGTCACAGTATACTTTTATTATCGTATGAAATTTGTTCTTTTGTCTCCAATAACATAATTAAATTTTAGGGACCAAATTTTGTATGAAAGATCTGCAATATAGATAAGGAGTTACTGTTGTTAATCCTTCCAGATAGCGCTTTTGAGTTCATCGATTTTCTGTACTGAATCCTATTAGTTACATTTTGGCGGCTAATCAGTTTTTCATATGTTAGAATAACTTCCAGCACGCTTTCTCCAATGATTCAACAAATTCTACCTAGAATGTGTTTTTTTTATTTCTTATTATAAAGGATAATTATATTTTATATATTCTTTAAAATATCGCCATGTAAATTACCTATCACTGCTTGTGATTACTTACTTACTCACTCACTGGCACTATCGAACCCTTAGTTCATGGCCGCGCGGACATAAGCTCTCCATACATCCCTATACTGAGCTAATGCTTTCCAATCATTCCCTGTATAAATCCACTTCCTCAAATCATGGTTAATGTTATTGTCCCACCTCATTCTTGGTCTACCAACTGGGCGTTTTCCCTCTGGCTTTCCTACAAGAAGCTTCCATTCAAGTCTTTCATCCCCATACGTGCAAAATGTCCTGCCCACCGCAATCTACGAGACTTAACTGTTCTTATTATATCTGGCTTCCTATAAAGACCATGTAGTTAATTGTTATGTAGTCTACTCCATTCACCTGCCTGTTCATCTCTCTTTCGTCCAAAAATTTTCCTAAGTACTTTATTCTCAAATACTTGTAATCTCCTTTCCTCCCTTAAAGTAAGAGTCCATGTTTCGCACCCATATAATATAACTGGTAGTTTAATAGTCTTATATATTTTCAGTTTAACGTTTTTTGAAAGGAGTTGGGACACCAAGAGTCTCTGCAATGCATAATAGCACGCATTTCCAGAATTGAGCCTATGTTTAATTTCTTTGTGCATCTCATTCCTATTTGTGATTATTGTTCCTAGGTATTTGAATTCAGCCACTTCCTCAAAGTTTCTCTCATTTGTAATTAACTGTCCTTTTTCATTATATAATATATTTCTGTGTGTGACCATATATTTTGGTTTTATTGATATTTATTTCCAGTCCTAATTTCTTAGTGTTACTCAATAGTGTGTGCGTGTTGTCCTTATTACGATTATAAAAATACACGTTTAATCAGCAAGAGACTTTTTAAATAAATGTTTCCAGATAATTGTTTAAGCTGCAATTTAAAGATATTAAAAAATGAGGTGAAAATGTAATATTGTTGGCATGTTGCTCGGCAACAAAAATGACGGAATTGTATTTGTGTTTGTAGTGTTCATGTAACATTCAGCTACTGCACACAAGTTAAAAATAAATGACGATCGTGGAACACAAACGTTTTTACTTTTAAAATATTTATGCTGTTATTTATTTACTGCATTTGCTAATGTGTTATTTAATCCTGTGGCCAGTAATAAGATCATTCAGTATATAAACTTGATACATTTTTACATTACTATTAATACACAGAGTGGGTGAAAAAAATTACTGAAAAAAGCTATTGACCTAAATTTCGCAATGATCAAATATCTGTACTTCATTTCCTAAAATTGTCCATAATCAATGGATATCCAATTTCCGATCATAAAAAAAGAGTTATGGTACATAGATTTAAGATGATCCGGAGTGGCGTATTACGCTAATGTTAGAAAATGTTAAAAAATTGCATGTAAAGTGCACAAGTTCTCGGAATCTATATCAACTGAATGGATTTTCTTAAAAATTTCAGGGGATATTTGCAAATCCTTGTACACTTTATAACACAGGAATACATCTTAGCAGTGTTGATTATACGATTTACATATAAGCTAAAAATACGGTATAAACCCATGTTGCTAAAAAAATCACATTCACTTGGACGGCGTTATGTATCAACCGGCTAGGCGCCACTATGTAAGTTCCCAGAAAAATACGTTTATTTTTTTACATTTTAAACTCTAACAAGAGCAATTTAATGATTTCTGATTTCAAAATCGCTTACGCCTATACGATAAAATTGTATACACTTATTCGTACTGTATGAGTAATAAATACTTTATATTTAAAGGTCAATATTTGAATACTGCACTTAGACGTAATGAGAATGATGTAATAATCGCTCTGCACCAATCAGATAAGCGCCGTAAGAAGGATGTTTATACTGTTGATGCGTATTAGTATGGGATGTTTTATTATGTATCAATCAACCAAGCGTCAAGGTAATACACTGTTGGTGTTTACTATTGTATCTTAATATTAGTAGTGTTTGTATGCACAATACACTTATTGTCCACCGCCGTAGTCTCGAGGTAGCGTGCTGCCTTGTCACGCAGCGGGCCCGGGTTCGATCCCAGGACGGGGCAGTTTTTCTGGGTGAGGTTTGTATCGGGTGTTTCCTCACCTGTAAGACAAATGTCAGGAAAACTTTAAGGCCCAAACGGTCCCCGAAATCATATGGCCATCATCATCATCATCCTTCACCGGTGTGAAAAGCAACGGGAAGCTACCACACCTACAATTGCCTAGTAAAGCTGCAAGCATAGCATGAAAATGCTAAGATTGCAGTGAAGGACCTGCCTTCGGGCAGAATTACTATCGATGGATGGATACACTAATTATCGATATGTGTTCACATATTGTATTGCTTTATAATACTTCATACACATTTCATTACGAAATAAATCCAATTAATTCATAAAATTACAGTACATAAGAACAAAAACATAAAAACAGGCATGCTGTAACAGTTTTCAAAATCAATCTTTTATTCCTTATGGTACAAAATATCGATATACATCCACCAACTTGAACACTAAATTTTTATTTTGAAATGTAATACTTTTTAAAAGGAATAGACCTATACATAACTAATAATATGCTTATGTAAATGTAAATAACATTAACATAAGTGTAATAGTAAATAATACAAATAATTTATCATATTTTTAATAGGATTTATTCAAATTTGAAATTTATATATATATATTAAAATTACCATACAACAAATTTAGAAAAAATATATACACTCTTCACGTCGCAAAAAAAAAGAAAAAAGAGAGAGAGAGAGAGAGAGAGAGAGAGAGAAAGACAAAGAGAAAGAAAGAGAGAGAGAAAGAGAAAGAGAGAGAGAGAAAGAGAAAGAGAGAGAGAGAGAAAGATAGAGAGAGAAGAGAAAAGATATCGAAAGAGAGAAAGAGAGAGAAAGAGAAAGAGGAGCAAGAGAAATAGAGAGAGAAGATACAGAGAGAGAGAAAGAGAAGAGAGAAGAGAGAAAGAATAGAAAAGAGAGAGGAAGTATAGAAAGATATAGAATAGAAATATATCCCAGATAGAGAGAAAGATATATACACGATAAAAGATAGATACAATACTCTTCTACAAGACATATCTTTATCGCTCCATATCTCTAGCTCTCTATCTATATCTCTTAGCCGAATAGAAGATAGAACGAAATTTTACTAACTGATGACCATTGGATCTCTTAACTCCATCGCCTATTGCAATGACGTCTGAATTGAAAAGCACCTGATTGTTTTAAACTTTGTATTTATAAAGTAGGAGTACATGGACTTCGTGTTCGAAAAATATATGATTCACTTAATAAATAAAACTCTTACATGCCTGCAGTGAGACAGAAATTGCCTTTCCATTTTTAGGGCAGCTCTTAAAAATCATAGCTGATATCTTCTGATCTCTGGATGTCATTATAACATTAAAAAATCACACGGACTTGATAATCTTCATTAGTTATTGTAGCGTCAAACCAATAATACTCAGTAACGCATCAACAATATAAGAGCGAGAACATTTGGCGCTAAGCTGCATGATGCAAAATTTTGATTAGGGTATATGAAGATCTAGTTTCATAGCCGTTTGTTGCAAAACACCGAATCTCTAATAGGACTGATGACACTTAAATTTTTCTTTAATAATAGGGCTACATTTAAAGATTTGGCGCTAAAAGTGTGCGTACACTTACTACATGAGCCAGTGCAAAAGATGACACCAATAACTGAATGTTATTTAAAAATGTCGCTTAGCCGATTGATGCGTAACGCCGTTCACATAATGTAATCAGGGAACAAACCCTACGTTAACTAACACTCAATTGTTGCATAAATGACCAGGGAAAATGTTTCATTCTGACTACAATGAATAGATTCCGATAAAATATGCACATTATATGCAATAATTTAACATTCCGGGATGTGTTTCGTTCATTAAACTTTGAGGGATACATGGGCAGAGCACTTGTTGTTTGAAATATATTTTCATATTCGTGATAATCAGTAATTACGGTACCGTGTATTTCTGGAAATAAATCAAATCAGACTTTAGCCTTAATATAACTACATTTTTGTCTTTGTAAATTTAACAAAGAAAATAATATTGTTTATTCAGGTTAAATTACAAGAACGTTCCTCAGTTACCCAGTCATCCTCAACTATAGTTGAGAATATCTGGGTAACTCAGTTTCGTTTGTTCAATTTAACTTACCGCCTCAACGGCGATCAAAGATTATTCTTAAAAAAAAGATTTACCGACTTGCAAAAAGATCTAAAGAAGATAGACCAATGGACGGGAGAAGAACAACAGGAAGACCAGCCAAGAGATGGATAGACAGTGAATGCACATCCAATACGTCTTCCTCCGAGGAGTGATTTTGGGAATAAACAGGATGAAAATCCTACAAATTAAGTTTAAGAAGAAGAAGACTAAGTTTCACGACATGTTTATTAAACATTATCATGTTTGGTGTAATTACCCGGATTAAGTCATAGCCACTTTAAGAACTCTCCTCCAGACCTGTCTATTTCTAGCGACTGTCCACCAACTTTCCTTGCATTTGATCGCCATGATTTGATCAGAACGCCTTGATTATCTTTGGACTTCTCAACGGTTAGTTTTTTTACAGGGTGGAATTATCAATCGCACGCCCAACCCCTAACCTGGAGGACCAGGAACTCTTCTGTTAGGGTTACCATGCCTTAGCCGATAGAACGATAGGACCCAGTTTTTAGGCGCCACTCGCACTCACCCTTCCCCATACGGGATATGATTTGCTCCAGCACTACCAGATAAACTGTAAGCTAAAATATTCTTGGGTTTGTTTATTAAAACATTATGAACATAAAATTGAAGTTACAAAGACCGTGGACTAGACGGTTCTGGTAGCTGAGGATTGGACACTTAACTTGCTTATTTTAATGTATCGCATTCGGTACTGAAAACCATATGCTCTAGAGAATGACATCATCTATTAAAAAGTCAGCAATTCTGATGTTGTTATTTAGCCATTATTTAATCCTTAGACTATGTGATTCATTGTTAAAATATGCGTAAATATTACATTCTATTCTATAGTGTTCTGCCCTAGGGAAGGTCTTTCACTGCAAGCATGGCATTTTCATGGTATGCTTTGCAGCTTTACTAGGAATTATAGATGTGGTAACTTCTCGTTACTTTCCACACCGGTGAAATGATAGGACGATAATGATGATGGCTGATGATTTTCGGAGACCGTTGGGTCCTAGGCTTCCTGACATTTGTCTTATAGGTGAAGAAAAAACCCGAAAAAACCTCACCCAGGAGCCTGTCCCGACCGATAATCGAACCCGGGCCCGCTGCGTGACATGTCAGCGTGCTACTTGCAGATCACAGCGGTGATTTACTAAATTTATTACTAGTAACAATGATTTATTAAGTAAATAAAGTATATTTGTATTGCTTATTAACTAAAATTATTCTTTTATTATTTTATGAACTCGGAACTCCTGCTTTAGCTTATAATATATAACATCATTTATATCTAGGGATCAAAGTATGGTTGATGGGGTTACGGACGAAGTGACCGTTTAATAAAAAAAATATATTTTAGGGATAATAATTTAGAAGACTAGCTCGAAATTAACTTTTCCATATGAATTTTGCACAAAATGTTAAATAATTACTTGAGACATGGTGGCGACGTGCGCACAAACACAAAACAATCGCTCGGCCACTATGTCCGCCTGCTGTTGACACAATCGTGTGAAAGCGAGATTCCACTTCAGCTGACTCCACATTCACATTGACTTACTATTCGCTGCTTTACTTTCCTTAATGGTCATGTGGACTATATCCACCACCAGCAAGTTCAAACTAACGTTAATTACCGGTTAATCAAGTTTTAAGTTAAGTTTAAGTTCAAATTTACTTACACTAATCTTAAGTTTAAACTCACATTTATTTAATCAAGTCTAACTGCAAGTTTAGAGCTAGATAGAAGAGACGGAGAGGATCTAACTGCGGACTTGACAGCTCACTTTCTATTCCGAGTTGTTTTTCCATTTCATTTATTCGTGTCCAGAATAGCCATGGAGCTCTCTCAGTCTCTTAAAAAAGGGCATTACAAATTTCCTTGGGGTGAAGTTGGCACAGACAAAGCGTCTACAAAATCCTATTTTTATCCTGAACAATGCAAGCGTAGAGTCGTTATTCACTATTTCGTGTACAGACTGGACGCGATGACCACTCTGACTCCTCTGGATTGAGTACCGATAAATTTTCTAAGGATGAAATCGACCCGAGTGGAGGGCTAGTCTTCCTACATCTTCCTCCTCAATCCGTTGACTACGAATACTAGATATTTGCTTACATATTCTCCCTGGTTCTTAATAACACAAGCTTCAGATTTAACTTTACTTAAGAGCTAAAAATGTTGGAGGACAATTTGAACACAGTTTATTCTGTACAAAAATGCTGTGACGCACTGTTGATCCTTTGCTCAAATAATCGCTTTTGAAATTAGCAGGCGGAAACAAGGCTCAAAGCTCGCCTAATAAGGAATAAGATATTCGGATTCGGATCGTGTACAAATCACAATAATAATAATAATAATAATAATAATAATAATAATAATAATAATAATAATAATAATAATAATAATAATAATAATAATTTATTCTAGCTGGCAGAGTTAAGGCCATAAGGCCTTCTCTTCCACTCAACCAGCGAATAGTAAAATTATACAAAAATTACTTACAAATTACAATTTAAGATATTATTAAAATACAGACTAAACAAAATACAATGATGATGTAATCTAATACTAGCTAATACTAACAAAAACATAGAATATAATAAAATTAAAATGATTTAAAATAAAGTAAGTAGCTTGCTAGATGATTATTAATGGAATGCTCTATATAGTTGTTATGCAGTTAATGTTTTCATTGTTTTGAACTTAAGATCCATCCAAGATATATTTTTTGGTAGTATTGCTTACGTGACTGTAATAGTGGTGGCCTGTGTAGAGTGGTCGGGCGCCTTTGAAAACTGCTAGATATGTTCGCCGGTTCCGTACGGAGATATCAGTACGGAAGGATTATTTGAAAGGGTATGAGTGGGTTGTGATCTGAAAGGAAAAAAATTGACAAGGCAGAACTGCTACAAGTGTGAAAAACTGAACTATAATATAAACTGTGTGTAACAGACTCTTATAGCAGAAAATTTTAAGTGAATTATTGTGAAATAAATAAAGAGAATTTAGAATTTTTGTCTAATAAGTTTTGAAATTAAGTAAATAAATTAACTCTTCCTATATCACCACTACCATCTGGTCTCAGAAGTATGGAATCACATATACGACGAACCCAACTACAATATCTACCATGAGTGGCGCCAGAGAAAAATACAATTTGACTATGTTACAATCTCAGTACCTAACTACAAGAATGGAACAAGAACAGGATTTACTCATCGAATTATTAAAACAGTACCACACATTAAAACAAAAAGGAAACAGATTAGTACATCTAACGACGAATTCAAATAGGAGTTATTAACACAAATTATATCCAGCGAAGAAATTAAACAAAATAGTGAAGAGATAAAGCAAGAATTATAAATACAAAACTAACGCTCACAATTAGAATTACTACACCAAACTGAGACATTGAACCATGAATACAAACAATCTATTGAATACATAAAATATAATTTATATCGATAACTCGAAAAGTGAGATTTCCAGGATGGCTACCGGAATACGTGATTTGGAAAGGAAATTAAAACAACAAGTGAAAAATTACCAGAAATTATTAAGCAGTGTTAAAGAAGATACGAAATTTGAACTAGACCAACATGAGGAAAACTCTGAATTACTTGTAACGACAGGCATTTTCACATTATTGAGGAGCTACCAAGTGATTTGTCATCGAGGTCCGGATTTCGAGAAACGGCCTACATTTTAGTACCGAACAACAGGAATCAAGACGCCAAAATTCGACGGAAACGACGTGGGCCACCTTCAAGAGTCAATTTGAGACTATCTGCGCCCATAATAGATGCACATCGGACGAAAGGACTACGCAGCTGATTTCTTTGCTTCAAGGACCAGCCGCCGAGCTTCATCCCTGATGGCATTACCCTATGTTGCCCTAGAACCATTTCAATTGTTGTTATTATTTGGAAAACGTAATGGTATTACTATAAGTGAACAACGACCTAGTAGGCTGCATACCATGTCCGAAAGGCTTCACTATTCACTGAAGAGGGTCATTTTTACAATGTGTCAGCTGTCTTCTGAATCTATCATTTAATAATTGAATAATTGCACCGAAAAACCATGTATCTGACAAAAAAAATATAATTTGAGTTGTTGATGTAAAACGGAGTATGTGTGGCAATATGACTAAATCTGCCATCTAGTGTCAATTTTATGCACTCATATAACGTTAGGATGTGTGTATATATTGCATTTTGTGGAAGAACAATGTATGTCCGTCGCCATGGCGTAGTCGTAGTCGGTAGAGTCCCTACCTTCTACTCCGGCGACCCGGGTTCGATTCCTGGCGGGGTAGGGGAATTTAAATCTCCATCTTGGGTCTGGTTGTGTGTGTCCTGTCCTTGTGTCTGTGTGAGAATTAAAGAAAGTGAACGAACAGGTAAAACAAACAAAGATATTGGTAAAAACAATAATGCTGTCCGTCGCCGTGCCGTAGGCGGTAGAGTCACTACCTTCCACTCCGGCGACCCGGGTTCGATTCGCGGCGGGGTAGGGGATTTTAAATCTCCACCTCGGGTCTGGGTTTGTGTCCTGTCTTGTGTTTGTATGTGTGAATAAGATAAAAAGGTTAACGAAGGTAAAGCAAAAAAGGAACAACACAGTAAACGAAAGAAAACGAGAAAGAAAAAAAATGGAAAAGAGAAATTGTCCGTCGCTGTGGCATAGTCGGTAGAGTCCATACCTTCCATTCCGACGACCCGGGTTCGATTCTTGGCAGGGTAGGAGATTTTAAATCTCCACCTTGGGACTGGGTGTGTGTGTCCTGTCCTTGTGTCCATGTAAGAATTAAATAAAGTTGACAAACAGGTAAAACAAACAAAGAAAAAGGTAAAACAATAAGGAAACCAATATAAAAAAGTTAATGTTTGTGCCAGGTCTAGAATGGTGTAGTGGACTGCACACTAGTACGGAGAACTAGTGGTCCACGGTTCGATTTCTGGTTCAGATATTGATTTTTTAGTAAAATAAAAAATAAATATATACTAAACAAGATGGCGCAGCTAGGTCCAATATATGTCTCACAGTGTGCCATGAAAAATGTTAATAATGCCCGAAAACTTCATTGTAACCCTTCTGAATGGAAGGATAGGAAAACAAAGAGATTAAGAGATGCAGGAATATAATATATTTCAATAAATAGAATGTTCAAAGCAGCAGTTAAGCAGCCAGACAGATTGGTTGACAAACAATGTATATGCATTAATGTTCTCAGACTAAATACTAACACATAAAATGTACTTTTCTGGCATGATATCTTTACTTACTGAATTTTTAGTAAACGTTGTAACAAAGAACGGTCCTTGATTCTATGGTCAGACAGATGTATAGGACATTATAATGATTGGCGGATGATATCTCCTTTTTTGTATCTTATGCACAAAGGATTTTTTATAACAGTATTGAACAAAAATTCCTGACTAATGGTCACAGCTTTTTGCCATGCGACAGACACTTTGCTCTTATTTAAAATAAAAAAAAATTAACCTGTCATGGTACCAAAGGAATGGAAACAAGTTATCGAAGAAAGTTACCCAACTGAGGCTTTCCAAGTTACAGAAATGACAAGAGAATGCTTCAAAGATTTTCGGAAGTTGATGAGGCTTATATCCGACGAACTCAAGTTAAAATACAGGGAATACATTTTAAGAGGAAACCTCACATCATATTGCCGCCGCCGCTGTGAACAGTACGATCGCAGAGTGTGAGACAAGTTGTACACAACATCCTAGCGTTTAGTTGCTTCAGTGTGTTGCAGTGGGACGCATGTCGCTTGTTGTCGTGTGTTACATAAGAAAATAATCGAAAATTAAGTATACGGTTGAACAGCGAATATATTTGGTGGAATGTTACTTATTGAGAAATAACCATAGAAGACGCGTTCGGAGATTTTCTAAAAAAATATCCTGACTGTACGATTCCAACAAAATCGTGCCTTTCGAAGTTGATGAAAAAGTGGCAAAGGTTCAGTTTGTGACATACTGAAGAAGCGTGAAAGGCACGTTTTAATAGTAGGGAAACTTCAGGATATTCGGGTGCGATTAGAAGTAAGTCCTAAAAAATCACTAAAACGTTTGGCGCACGAAACTAACATATCCAAGGGGTCAGCACACAAAGCGACCAGACTGCTGAAATTTCGACCTTATAAACAAAGGTTTGTGAAGGAACTTAAAGAGGCAGATTTCGCCGCTAGAATAAGGTTCTGTAATTGGTTTCTTGGAAGTGTGTATAATAGAATTTTGGATCCACAGCTAATGTTTATGTCCGACGAGGCATGGTTCCATCTTTCCGGACATGTAAATTCCCAAAATTTGCAAATGTGAAGTACTGAGAATCCTTTATATTATACAGGTAGTGCCTTTGCATCCCATTATAATGCTGCATTTCATAGGGCATTAATTACTGCTATCGACGGTCACACACAATCAACACTCAAGCCGACGGTAGTATTGAAGAGAGTGCTGTTACCAAATAACCATTACTGCTACAGTGTAGTCTTGTAGAAAATGTGAATTTTCCCGTTTTGTACCAATTAATTTTATTTAGCACCTTCTACGTTTTCACATGGAATACTAGATGTACAACAATAAAAAAATACTGTCTTTAATCTAATTGTCAAATTGTGTTGCATAAAAAGCAATGTCTGTTATTTCTTACACTCAATTATTTTTTATTCATTGACTACACGTAGTCAGTCTTATAATACAATATATTTTCACTATTCATTAATAACAAATCCTGTTTTCCATCTATAACATATAACTTTCTATCCACTTAACAAGAAAAAAAAACTTTGATGGAAAAACAATGTATCTTCATTGAACATATACATTGTTTTTCCATTGTTCCAGACACAATTTACTTGCAGTAGCATATATGAGAGTTAAACAAAAGTTAATCATTTTATAATTGACAATACACCAATGTGTATATGTATTCACAATACTATTTGCAATATATTGCATTAACACTCTTTCTAATTTTTTTTCAAAACTGTTAGAATGTCAGATGCATTGTTTTTTTTTCGGGGCAACCATTCAATTCAATCGTATTGCCTGGAGTGAAGTTAGCACGGCGACTTTTCGTCGTGAATTGAGTAAATTGGTTTATCATGACCAGGAAGCTCCACACAAGCCGAACATTTCCCCTGTGAATCCTAAAGTCGCCTCCAATGGTATAAAAAAGACTATCATTGGACAGTCGACCATTTGGCATATGTGATTTTAGCGATGGGTATGCATTATCACATTCTGATCATCATCTCCTTTACCTCCTATCAGGAGCATACGGAGGGTTGTTTCCGATCTCTGAGTACGATTTGCCAAGTAGATTGTGAAGTTGGAGTATGAGTCATCAGGACAGGAGCGTGCGAGATGATCAACCATTCAGTGTGCTGTTTCTGTTACACTCACACGAGTGTTGCTCTCATAATGCCTAAGCAGATAGACCTGTTTTGGTAAGGGTGTATTACTGACCTTTCCGACGCTAATTATAGTTATTCCGCGATTACTGAAGCTTGCAAAAAACGTAATTTTGTGGTGTCAAAGTGTCGAATTAGCTCAGTGCTTAATAAGAAGGGAAAGGGTCTCTTGGGATTAATTCCAAAAGGAAAGAAACAGGCAAATCCACGACCTGCTACTACCCGCACCCCAGATGTAATCAGAAAAGTCAAGGTCCTTATATCTAGTGGTAACCCTGCCACACAAAGGGTGATTGCGAACAGATTGGGAATATCCCTTAAAACTGTAGACACCATAATAAACAGGGATTTAAACATGGAGAAGCACCACAAAAGCAGGGTTCATAAATTGTTGCCACGTCACATTGCCGAACGCCGCACCAACAGCAGGAAACTCTATGAAAAGCACCTGGCAGGAGAAAAATGGAAATATTTGGTCACACTTGATGAAGAATATGTTTATCTAGGAGACTGCAACAAACCCCGGGCAATTTACTATAGAGAAAGGGGTGAACAAATTTTTCAAATGTGGTATGCCGAATGCAGAGAAAGTTTTCCAAGGGATTTATGGTCATCGCGAGATATTGCTACAATGGAAAACTGACCAATCGTAGAGTAGCTAAAAAGGCCAAAATCAACTCCCAATACTACCAGGAAGACGTTCTCACCCCAATTTACTGGACCGAAATCCCAGCTCTCTATAGTACAGACAAAAACCAAGTCTGGGTGCACCAAGACAAGGCCTCCAGTCACACTTTGGGTTCAACCCTGGCGTTCCTGGAGAGAATAGAGCAGGAAACTGGAATACACACTATTCCATTCATCAATATCCCAGTGAAGTCTCCTCATGCATCACCGATGGACTTTTGTTCCTTTGGACTCTTCAAAAGGGCACTGGTAAACAGGCGTCCTAGAACAATAGACGGTCTCTGGAAAGCGTGTAAAGAGAAGTGGGAACTTCTAGACATGGCTGTGCTGAGTAAGAGTCTTCTGCAGTGGAAACTTTGATACCGAGCCATAGCTCGGGTGAAGGGCCATCAAATAGAGCACGATCGATGGTGGAGACACGGCTTTTCTTAAGGTAAAACTTAAAAATAATTTGTTATCAGAGATCAGAAACAACCCTCCGTAGGGCATCCACAAACCGTCGCCAACGGATCTTATTCTGAGCCAACTTTTTTTACCTTCCTCCAGGTTTTCCCTCGTCTGAAATTTCTTCAAGGATGGTTCTCATCCATGTCTGTTTCGGTCTGTCTCTTCCACTGTGTCATTGGGGGTTCCAATCCCATGCAATTTATTCAATCGAATCATGGTCGTTTCTTAATGTATATCTTATCCAGTTCGATTTTCGCTTTTTTTATTTCTATTTTAATTAATTTCTGGTCAGTTTTTTCCCATAAATATTAATTTTATTTTGTTTTGGCCATTTTATTCTTAGTATTTTCTGTAGACATCTATTTATAAATGCTTGCAATTTATTCTGTACTTTTGCTTGTTTTCACGTTTTTCAAGCATATAATCGCACATATTTATCGTTACTATTAAAGATTTTTAATTTTGTTTGTGTAGAGTAAAGATTGATTTCCATACTGGATATAACTGGAAAAAATTCACTGTATTGCAGTCTGATGAGCGGTATTAAATGTGGACAATGCCAGAGGAAGAATATCTGTCAGTCTGTATTGTGCTAACAGTGAAATTTGGAGGAGGTAGTATTACAGTGTGAGGCTGATTCTCAAAGCACGGGCTACATCCCCTAGTAAAACTTAATACCAATCTCAAGTCCATACGTTTTTAAGATAATCTGAATGCTTTCATACCGCCAGAGGACTAGTTTAGTGATGAACATTGCTTGTACCGGCTTCGTAATGCTTAATGCCATAAAAAAGTCTACAGGGAGGTGGTTTGGAGTCAATAACGTTCAGCCCAGAGTTCCAATCCCATAATATTGAAGACCAATTGCTTCGCTCTATATTTCAATGGTCCACCTTCTCTATTTACAGATCTGCAAGAAGAATGGGCCGCCATTCCACCAGAAACGTTCACTCATCTACTGGTAAATATTTCTTCTGGAGTTAAGGCAAAGGGTAAGTCCACTTCACATCAAAGTAGGCACCTAAATGTGTGTAAAGGAAAATCTATGATGTTTTGGTGAGTACCCCTATAGTTTTGATCAAGAGTGTATAACTTATTGAAAACTATTTCAATTTAATACATTTGGCGCATGAATGGACGTTTACTGGACCTGCAAATTAAAAAAGAAAAAAAAAAAAGAAAAAAAGAAAAAAGGTTTGATACAAACTGGTGAATGTATAGAATATGAATATCAGAAATGCTGCGTAAGCAGTGAGCAGTCTGCAAGGCACTGCCACGACAATTGATAGACCCACTGCATTATTTTAAAATTGCCATCATGTGTTGTAGGGTGTAACATAAATACATATTCCATGCAGCAATAAACTGTGTAATTTTAATTTCTCGGACATATGTTTTCAGTCTAATTCCGTTATGGGCAACATGTTATTTAAACCAATTTATACAGATTATTTAACTCATGCCCGAAATGGGAGTCAATGGCAATCACATTTCAATGATTTTTTATTTACATCCACTCATAGTCGTGTTTCGCCTCGAATTTATCAACCTAAGTGTACCATATTAAAGAAATCTCCTTTTTTTAACATCCTGAATAGGTCATAGCATTATCTTGCAATGACTGACTTTCTAAGAAATACAGCTACAAGATTTTACATATAGTGCATGAATGTCAGCAGATAGCGCATGCGGGAGATAATATAAAAACATTTATAGCAATTGATTATACCACAAAAAGAAAAAGAAACCACTGTTTGCACTTTCTTGAACGAATTATTTTCGAAGAAATGACTTTGCAGAAAAATATAATTGACACATTTACATCATGGGACATCAGAAATTAATTAACACCTATAATGTTTGTTAAAAATTTCTCCATTAGGATGCATTCTTACAATATTGCGATCCTTTGGCAATAAATAACATGATCTGGTTGCAGTGATGAACAAAAGAAGCAAATGAAGTGTACCAGTCGTTTCTCATTTCTTTTCAAATACCGTCGTTTACATTAAATATATAAATATTTTAAAATAACTATAGTTAAATAATGATTTGTGAGTAAACAGCTTAATTTTATTCGTTAAAAAGGAGGAGCTTTCTTTATCACAAAGCAGGAGATGAATAAGATATATCGATAAAGAGCAAGGTGAAAGACGACTGTCATTGGTTGTAAAACAAAATTCATTGAAACGTGATTGGTCATTGACTAGCATTTGGGGCATGAGTTAAATGGTCTAGACTTTTAATGTTCTGAACAGGTCAAAGCATTATTTTTCTCCAACAAATACATTGAATATAGCAAATAATGAAAATATTCCTTGATTTTACTGAGTAGTTTACTAAAAAAATAAATGAATAACCCGTAATGTTGATTACCTTATATAGTTTGATGTGTTTCATTATTTCTCCACTTGGGTGCACTCTTACAATATTGCGATCTTATTTGGCAATAAATAATATGATCAAGCAGCTGTGAATGATCATAACTCACATTTCTGATTTGTTTTCAAACATCGCCGTTTACATTAAATATATAAATATTTTAAAATAACTATTGTTAAACAATGATTTGTGAGTAAACAGCTTAATTTTATTTGTTAAATAGTCCTAACAAATGCCACTCTTGATTTCAAAATTCTCTAGATAAATTCACGACTCACGAAGTGAGTCGTGAATTTATCGCTAATTTGGAAATCACTCGTGGCATTACTTATGATAAATTCACTCCTATGTTCGTGAGTCGTGAATTTATCGATAATTTGGAAATTACTCGTGGTACTACTTATAATTAGGCATCTGTGCCTATATGTCTCTCTCTCTCTCTCTCTCTCTCTCTCTCTCTCTCTCTCTCTCTCTCACTATATATATATTCGCCTGGTAGTGTAATGGATATCACCCTGAGGTACAGACTCAGAGATCCGGGTCCGAATCCCGTCCAGGCATTTATTTTTCTTATCATACCATATTAAGCTTGCATTGCTCAATGTTAAACATTTAATTATAACATCTATAAAGCGTCACTGCTATAAGGTAAAAATATTCTCTTTAATTTGCTTACTTGTTATAGTCAGCTCCTAGATGGCAGTGAAGACCGAGTTCTCGCGACATCTAGTAATAATGGAGAATATAATACATACATAAGAAAAATAAGTGTTTGAAATGGATTCGCCTGGTAGTGTAATGGACATCACGCTGACGTACAGACTCAGAGATCCGGGTTCGAATCCCGTCCAGGCATTTATTTTTCTTATCATACCATATATATATATATATATATATATCCATGCATGCAGAGCAATTCTGCCCGAAGGCAGGTCTTTCACTGCAATCATAGCATTTTCATGCTATGCTTTGCAGCTTTACTAGGGAATTATAGGTGTGGTAGCTTCCCATAGCTTTCCACTATATATATAGTCCACCGCTGCGGTCTCGAGGTAGCGTGCTACCTTGTAACGCAGCGGGCCCAGGTCCGATCCCCGGTCGGGACAGTTTTTCTGGGTGAGGTTTTTATCGGGGTTTTTTCCTCACCTCTAAGATTAATGTCAGGAAAACGTTAAGGTCCAAACGGTCCCCGAAATCATATGGCCATCATCATCATCATCACCCTTATCATTATCATCATCCTTCACCGCTATGGAAAACAACGGGAAGCTACCACACCTACAATTCCCTAGTAAAGCTGCAAACCATAGCATGCAAATGCTATGATTGCAGTGAAGGACGTGTCCTCGTTCAGAATGACTATGGATGGATATATATATATATATATATATATATATATATATATATAAATGTATATGTATGTATACAATAATTAAAAGGAAATAAATATTTTCGAATAATAAAATAAAAATGTATACAACATTAACTGAACCAACGTTATTATATGGCGGGAAAAACTGGTCAGTGAGAATTCAAGAAATAACGAACATATGATGAAGTGTTTAAAAGGACAATAGAGAAGGCATAAAGGGATATAGTAGGGAATGAAAATGCAAGGGCGAGATTATAACAAATGTCGAATGAAGAAAAATTAAATTTCCGTCACGCAGAAACTGTGTAAACTAAACGAATTTCTCAGCAAGTCTAATGTACTGTCTGATTTTACTGGTTTACGCAACATTTATTTCTTTGACTATTTAACTCATACCCCAAATGGGAGTCAATGATCAATCACATTTGAATGATTTTTTATTTACAACCAATCCCAGTCGTGTTTCGCCCTGAATTTATCAACCTAAGTCTACCATATTAAAGAAAGCATCTCCTTTTTAACATTTTGAATAGGTCATACCATTATTTTGCAGTGACTGACTCCCTAAGAAATACGGCTACCAGATTGTATCTATAATGCATGAATGTAAACACATAGCGCATGCAGGAGTTAATATAAAACATTTATAGCAATGGATTACACCACCAAAAATAGAAACTACTGTTTGCACTTTCTTAAATGTATTTTTTCCCAGGTAACTTTCCAGAAAAAATATAATTGTCATATTTGCATTATAGGACATCAGAAATGAATTAATATACAGTTAGATATGTTTCATTTTGTCTCCACTAGAGTGCATACTTATAATATTGCGTTCCGTTGGCAATAAATAATATGATCTGGTTGCAGTGATAAACAAAAGAAGCAAATGAAGCGTACCAATCGTTTCTCATTTGTTTTCAAACATCGCCGTTTACATTAAATATATAAATATTAAAAAAATAACTATATTTAAATAATGATTTGTGAATAAACAGCTTAATTTTATTCGTTAAATAGTCCTAACAAATGTCACTCTTGATTTCCAAATTCTCTAGATAAATTCACTCGTCACTTCGTGAGTCGTGAATTTATCGATCATTTGGAAATCACTCGTGTCATTACTTATGATAAATAAACATTGTTTTTATCCAGTTGCGTTGCTAAGAAATAGAGATCGCAGTTGCTAGAGCCATTTTGAAATTTTGAATTCCAGGTAAAGCTCAACTCATAGTGTCTGATTTTGTTTGTATAAAGAATACATTATAACTTTCATTAGATACTTAAATAGTATAGGTCTATATCAAGTTTTGTTGCGAAAATACCGTGGTCGCTAGAACAATTTTATTTAGTTTAATTTACGAAAGCTTCGACGTATTTTTTCATATCGCGTCTCTATTATGATTATGTTAGTTGACTATGTAGTTTCACTGAAACTATGAATTTTTAATAAAATACAAAACAATGCGAATAAAGATAAATATTTCGAGGTAATGACATTTTAACCTAGCACTTTCACCTAGATCAGATTAAAACCACAATAGAAAAAAAACACAGTTTGTTAAACTCCGGAATTTGAACTCTGGACCTTCTGAATTCCAGTCTTAATACGATCTCAGCCGAGTTATTTTAGATTAACCTCCAATCGTAATGGTCATATTTCGTTGTTTAACAAATTCTTGCCTTTAATGTTCAAATATACATTACCTTTGTTTCGAGAAAACAAAAATACCAATGGATTAGGTTGAAACTAATTACATAATTGTTTATATTTCTATTATATGATAGATTACTTATCCAATACTTTTTGAACGCAACTCAAATGTTATAATTATCTTTAATCCTGTCTAAGAGGCTCATTCAATAGAACCTTGATTTTGGCTGCCGCACTTCTAAAGGTCAGATTTAGCTAAATTTTGAAAAATACATCAGCATTTTTATTTGGATGGCCCGAGTTTCGTTGCAAAATTCGAAATATGTGGCCGCTTGAGGATTTAAAAATTTTCTCTTCGGGTTAATCTCCACTCGTAATAGTCCGATGTTACTGGTTAACAAACTCCATCTTATTTTTATAATTAGTTGCCATGTGTAGAGTTTGTTAAACAAATTGTGGTCGCTAGAATATTAAAATACATAATATATATATTTTTTGTCATGGCCATTTTCTAGGAAGTAGGATAGATGGAGATTTGTAAAAAAATTCCTCGAGAACATCAATTGCTATATTCCTCTGGAATTCGCTAAAATGGAGAAATTGTGGCGATTTGGATATGTAATGAGAATGAAAATATATATATATATATATATATATATATATATATATATATAATCTCCGTCCATGGAAAATGTAGAGAAAGTCGTTAAAAATAAGCCATCTACGCAGGAGGCGTGCAAAATGCACGACAAATGAGGCCAGAGTATGAAGTGCAGGAAGGAGAACAAATCATGTGACATTACTGACGTGCTGAGGGAGAATAGATCACGTGACATTACTTCACTTCGCTGCAGAGTTTCAAGCGAGAAAGATGTCTGACCGGAGAGCTGCACCGACTTGCGTTCTCAGAACGCAAAATTGTTCCAATTTTTATGGGGGGGGGGTCACAATCTTCTTCATACAAACATTTAAAAATCTAACAGCGATACAAGTGGAGACAATTTTTTTCAAAATCTATATAAAACAGTATAAATCTCAGTTCATGTGTTTATCGTTTCACAGAAATTATAGGCCCTAATTTTATAGTATACTGAAAGTTAAAAAAACTTTCCTTGTGTGAGGCATTACAAAAATGTACATTAAAATAATTTTTAGCAACTCAAAATTTCATCGAAATCGGTTTGATCTGGTTTGAATACTAAATTTGTAAAAAGAGAAAGTTTTCAAGAGGTGTTTTTTTTTGTGAATGACCGTGATTTAATATTATTTCCTTAGTTACGTGAAAACCGATTATTACATTTTTAGGCACTACAGAAATAGATGTAACAAAACACGTAATTCAATTAATTGGACTGGGTGACGTGAATGGTTCTTGGGATGGCTCAGGTAAGTAAACAGCAAACCTTCCGCTTCGTCAAAAATTGGACAAGACATAATATAAAATACAATTAAGGATAATATTGTAATTGCCAAAAAATGCAAATAATAATATTAATAGTAATAATAGTATTAATAATGATATTAATAATAGTAATAGTAATAATAATAGTGATAATAATAGTGATAATAATAATAATGATAATAATGATAATGATGATAATGATGATGATAATAATAATAATAATGATAATAATGATTAAAATAATAATAATAATGATAATATTAATAACAATAGTCATTGTAAATATATAATAGTAAGGATAATAATAGTAATATATTAATTGTAATAATAACAATAATTGTAATATTAAAATAGTAATATTAATAGAAATAATAATAATAATAATAATAATAATAATAATAATAATAATAGTAATAATAATAATGATAATAGTAGTAATAATTATAATAGTAATAATAATAATAATAACAATAATAGTAAAAAGAAGAGTAATAATAGTATTAATAATAATAGTGATAAGTGATAATAGTAATAATAATAATAATGTAATAATAGTAATAATAATAATCACGATGACGTCAACGACGAAGACAACAATATCAATAACAGTAAGAATAAAAATAACAGTAATTATAATAATTACAATAATAATTACACTTATTATTATTATAACAGTAACAAGTACTATGAGTAGACTCTATGGACATATACTAAAATATTTGGAAAAAAAAACTATAGTAATATGCATTAGAGAAACAGTCAGGATATAGAGCAGGTCGTTCCACAACCGACAATTTGTTTTTCATTTCTCAGGTAATAAAAAAAGGAATTGCAATACGGACAACGACAACAATAATAACGTTAAAAATAATAATAGTAATAATAATATTTATAATAATAATAATATTTATAAGAATACTAATAATAATGATAATAATAATAATATTTATAATAATATTTATAATATTTGTAATAATAATAATAATAATAATTATAATAATATTTATAATATTTGTATTAATAATAATAATTATAATAATATTTATAATATTTGTAATAATAATAATAATAATAATTATTATTATTATAATAACCGTAATAAGTATTATGAGTAGACTCTATGGACATATACTAAAATATTTGGAAAAAAACCTATAGTGATATGAAATTAGAGGAATAATCAGGATTTAGAGCAGGTCGTGCCATAACCGACAATTTGTTTTGCGTTACTCAGGTAATAGAAAAGGAAATGCAATTCTGACAATCTTTGCATCCACTATTTGTAGATCTTGAGAAAGCATATGACAATATCCCTATAGATAAACTATGGATTGCTTTAAGACGTATGGGAATTAAGAGTATAATAATTAAAGCTATACAAAATTTATATGACAAATGAATTTCTAAAATTAAAATTTGCAGTAAATTGTCACATTGTTTTACGATAAATAAAGGTATACATCAAGGTTCTTATCTATCACGGACGCTGTTTAAAATGTTGCAGTCCTATCGCTGTAATGGCAGAAGGGGAAAGAAATAGTGGTTGAAGAAGAAATAGAAGGAAAATTAATAAAAAAAAGTGTTAAACCTTAGATTTAATGTATTTGTTTATTTATGTTTGGCGGAGATGCCGTTGTTATACGCAACTTCGTCATTTCTACGCAGTAGGGAATTCAAATGTAATTTTCCGTTTTCTTGTAGCTCTTTACATTCGAATTCCCATCTGTTTATCTTTGTTTACGCTTGTTACATTTGTTTGCATGAGACCGACCTTATTGTTTATTGATTTATGAAAGATGTCGGTCTGAATGCTAGTTTGTTGTTAGTAATATATTTACTCGTAGTTAAGTTTCGTCTCGACATTCAACCAGTAAGGTCGAGTTCTCTCTTGTCTCTCGTCTTGTACGGTCGAGACAAGTTCTCTAGAGTTCCGTATTGACGCTCGACGAGGAAGGTCGAGCTATCTTCACGTTCTATAAGGTTGAGTCCTGCTTGAGCTTCGAGCAAGCCGCTCCTGTTCTCAACTAGAGCAGGCAGCTCCAAGATTGATAAAAGTTTACGTTCTACAAGGTTGAATTCTGCTTAAGCTACGTGCAGGCCGCTCCTGTTCTCAACTAGAGCAGGCAGTTTCAAGATTGATAAAATTTTACTTTTTACAAGGTTGAATCCTGCTTCAGCTACGTGCAGGCCGCTCCTGTTCTCAACTAGAGCAGGCAGCTTTAAGATTGATAAAAGATTATGTTCTACAAGGTTCAGTCCTGCTTCAGCTACGAGCAGGCAGCTTCAAGACTGATAAGTTTACGTTCTATAAGGTTGAATCCTGCTTCAGCTACGTGCAGGCAGCTCCTGGTCTCAACTAGAGCAGGAAGCTTCAAGACTGATAACAGTTTATGTTCTACAAGGTTGAGTCCTGTCCTCGCTACGAGCAGGCCGATCCTGTTCTCTATTAGAGCAGGTTGCTTCATCATAAAATTATTTTTTTAAGATACAATTAAAACTTCATTACTTCAAGATATAGTACAGTGGATTCTGCTTATACTCAAAGCAGACCATCAATTAAAGTTTAAGTTCAGTTTTGCTAGTCTAAGTGACTTATTGATCATTACACTATAAGCAATAGTGAAGAGACTTGTATTACAGCAGCCGCCAGACTTTAACTTTGGTTGCGCGAATTTGGCGATCACAGTGACCACAACATGACATCATATCCCATTAGAAATTGAACAGACCGGGAAAATATAAAATGTGTTGAAACCTAACAAAAACGCTGATTATTTCTTTCAGAAGAGAAGTAGATTCATGTGTCCGGAGAAGTATATTTACAGCATGTAAAAGGATCTCAAGACTGAATAATTGGCCTCAGAAAAAAAGTCGAGCATTTTACTCCTAGCTTCTTTGAATTGTGGTAATAATGACATAAAATAAGTTTTCATAGTAGTGAAATTCATTGTCTTATATATATATATATATATATATATATATATATATATATATATATATGTATATATATATTATATATATATATATATATATATATATATATATATATATATATATATATATAATAAATTTATATTGGCGCGCAGGCCAGTTTTGCCGCACGTGCATTATCTGTTACGTCAATAAACAAATACATGGGATAAACATCTATATTCGGACATAAAAAGAAAAATAAAATGAATACGTGTAAGTCTACGTTTACATTATATGCACAATAATACATATCTACACTAATGCATAAGAAGACCACGTGTACATGTATAAAAGCACCCTCACTTTCTACAATAATAAAAACAAACTAGGTACAGAACAGATAAAAAAAATACACACGCATACCACCCACACCCCGGTTGACAGCAAATGGACTAGAAGGCTATTCAACAAAGACTGCTCATTATATAATACAAGTGTAGATCGTAAACAAAAAACATAATGGAGTTCTTCCTATTACTAAATACATATTTCCTCATTGACCTCCAATCTTGCTATCTCTCAATTTCCCTACTATGCCCAAAAAGTTGCATGATTTCACTTCACAACTCTCGACCCGTCCTAAAAGATTCCAAACAACGCTATTTTCCCCCCGATCTGACCTGGGGAGGAATTCTCCCTCCGGCAGCTAATGTAATCTAAATTGCTCCTCTTCTGAAATATTAAAGAGAAACATTAACTAAAATACTAACCTAGAATGAAGCAGTAATGTTCCCTATCTTTCAATGGAACTATCGAACCATTGCATTCCAGACCCTACCTTGAATTTTGTCCCAGAGAATAGTTGTGTGATAATACCAGAGGCCGTGCCGACAACCGCTGCAGTAATTTTTACTACCAAACATTAAAAATGCAGTCCCAAAAGCTGCCTCTCATTTCATCATATGTAGGGAAGTAGTAGTAGTAGTAGGACTTTATTAGACAAAAGTAAGATATTTACAATATTATTTACAAATATGGGTCGCACGGGCATAAGCCGTACGTGCTTTTGACAGTCCGTTACAATAAAGAAATAATTGCTACTAGTGTGAAGAAAAATAAACAACAAAACAAAAAAAAAGCAATAACATTACAATTACATAAAGAAAACGCAATAATATTACAATTAAATAATAACACAATAGCATTATACACTAAAAAAAGCAATAACATTACAATTACATTAAGAAAACACAGTAATATTACAATTAAATAATAACACATTAGCACTATACACTAAAAAACCGTAACATTGCAATTACTTAAGAAAACACAATAATATTACAATTAAATAATAACACAATAGCATTATACATTAATTAATTTATATATAATTATTAAGAATTAATGTTATTGCATTTTGATAACATATATTTATTCATGAATGAGTGTTGTTCTTAGTTCCCGCGTTTTGTCCAGAAATTTACCCAAGTTTATCCAGTTTTTTGGATTTACCAATAACTCGTAGCATGCCAATCTTTCCCGATTTGAATTTAGAAATCTTTCCGGTAATAATTGACGTCTCCAATATTCTAAATCATTACATTGTCCTAATATATGTATTTCATCTCAAAATTTCCCGCACATTGGACATATTCGCATATCGTGCTCGTCGCTAATTTTTTGCAATTTCCATGCCCCTAGCCTAAACCAAGCAAGCCCTGATCTCTCTTTAAATCCTAGGTTGAGTATATACGATTCTTTTCCCCAGACGTGTTTTAGGTCTCTTTGTAAACACAGTGAGCGTTTTCCTGTACATTCGGCGAAAGTATCTTGTTGGTTTATATCTAAGTACCTCCTCCTTATTTTTCTCCACACGTTCTTGCGATTTTCCGTCCCTTTTTCCCATATCCAGCCCATCCCAATCTTGTGGAGTTCTCTCCTAACTTCGTCTGCCCAAAATTTAACATCTATGTTTTTAATTTGGTGGTCGTAACAAATTGCTCTAAGCATTGTTTGTTCACCTTGGATTACTCGCAACCAGTATTTGAGTACACGAATTTTACAGTTTATGTCGTCCTGGAATGACCCAAATTCATATAGAATTCCACAGTTAGAAACGGCCTTACTAAGTCCTGTAATATATTTTAGAAAATGCGTATATACCTTATTTAGTATTTCCGTTCTTTGGAAACCCCAAATCTCACTACCATAGTGTATTACTGGCCTGACCATCGCTCCATACATTTTTTCTAATGTGCTGACTGGAATATCAGGCATTCGACCCAGAATGCCGAGTACACTGTTAAGTTGTCCCCTCCCTTTAAATAATGCTATATCAATATGTTTTTTCCACTTCCCGTTCATTTTCAACGTCGTACCTAGATATTCAAAATGTTTCACGTTTTGAAGTACTTGATCTTTGTATTTCCATTCCTCTGCTCTACCATAAACCGTCCCATTTTTAAAGGTCATTGTTTTTGTCTTACTAACATTTACAGTCAATCCCCAATTCCTACAGTATATTTCCAGTAGGTCAAGACCTCTTTGCAATCCCTTGATTGTCTTGGAACAGATAATTAAATCATCTGCATACAACAGGACTGGGATTCTAACATTTCCTATCTCCGGAGCCTCAATTTCTCCTTCTAGCATTACGTCTACAATATCATCAACGAATAGATTAAATAGCATTGGTGATAAAATGCAACCTTGTCTCATTCCCCGATTGGCTTCAGTGCTCTCTGCAATGTGCTCTTGGTCTACTTTTATATAAAATTGAATATATTTATAAATTGACATTAAGGCATGTATCATTTTATGAGACAATCCTTTCCGATTTAATTTTTCCCAAAGTGCGCTTCGGTCCACAGTATCAAATGCCATCTTAAAATCAATGAATGCACAAAATAATTTACCCCCCTTCACTTTCAGATTGTCATCAATTAATGTTCTCAGAACAAATTCGTTGTCCACCGTGGAGTACCCTTCTCTAAAACCTGCCTGATATTTTGAGAGCCTATAGTTCTCTTTAGCCCATTGTCTCATGCGTTCGTAAAGTACTTTACAATATATTTTTCCGAACACAGACAAGAGACAAATTCCCCTGTAACTTTCTGGTACCTGTGTCCCACCTTTTCCTTTGTATAGTGGTTGGATGACACTTGTCGCCCAGGCTTCCGGATAATCTCCTCTATTAAAAAGTTTGTTGAACGCAGTTTTCAAAACGTCTAATAATTTATTGGATGATATCATATTTTTCAAGAATTCCCCTGGTATTCCATCAATACAACCCCTGAATCGGTGAAATGGACAATCCTGACAACCTGCCGCATGCCGTGTCCCGCCACACTACATTCCGCTTTTCTCACACAGGGAGTATATCTGTTCGCACGGTTGGTTGACATTACTGGATTCTGGCTTCAATTTCTGCATTTCCAGTTAAAAACCGCAGATATTTTTTTTGATACGACCTTGGTACATCACAACACTTCTCTGGAGAAAATTCAAAGTAGGTTTCGGCATGCAATGGTTAACGGTTTCCTTATTAGACAATATCTGCATCATCATCTACCATCACGGTTTAGATCATTTCTGAACTGCTCTAGCTCCATATTACAGTTGCTCGCTCCAAAATTTAGTTGGTCGTCCACGACTTCTATGTCCTTGTGTATTATAATTGAAGGCGTGGGAATGATAAGTGGATAAATACCAATTCACTACTTTTGAGAAAATCAAGAAAAACTATTTTAATCAATTTATTTCACCATTGAGTATTCTTTTTGTAGTCACTGCAATGTTACCGATATCTTTCAACATTTTTTAGTATTAAAGTAAATATTAAGTCAGCCTAAAGTGAGTTATTAACAGAAAATGTCGAAGGATTTATCCAGTTCTCATTCTCAATCAAAGTTGTGAATTTTTTCCAGCACAAAATCACTGATATGTGAACTGAAGCACCACTCATCTGAATTATGTAACTTACATTGTGTTATAATATGCATCAGATAATATTATTATGTAGCTTTATGAAAAAATTAACAAAATAATTAGAACATATAACGTCACATTAATGTACATCACAGTCTTCACATTCATTCTCTTCATTATCCACACCAAGTATTTCAATACGTTCATGCAACTGCTTATACACTGGAGGAATAAACTTTTCGAACTTCATAATATCATCCTGTTTCTTATGATTTATTGGCAATGGTGAATTGTATAGATATCATTCTCACACCAATAGATGGAGCATGCATTCTAATTGTATTTTGTGCTAATAACTCAAATTCACAAAAAGTGGCCTCTATCCACTTATTCTCATATCTTCAATTTAACATCTTATAAGGTATCCTCTATTCACTCACTCTACTAACATGTTCAAACTATTTATTTGTAATTCTTGTCGAATATTTTCATTCTCCGTTTGTCCAAAAGAGTACATCCTGTCATATCGTAGGAATTTCATCTCGGCTGCTTCCAATCTTTTTATTAAACTTTCGGTTAGAGTCCAGCAGACCGAGCCATACAACAGAACAGGAATAGCTAAAACTTTGTAAAACTTTAGGAGTGTTTCTCTACGAACATTCTTTGCTAATGTTCTTCTATTGTACCGCAAATATGTTGAAACATATTAAGGTTTCTATTAATATCTCTTGTCCTGTCATTGCCTAGAAAAACTCCTAAATAATTAAAATCCATTACTTGTTCCATTAAAAAATCATTTATTATTATTTTGGCTCTTACTGGATTTTTCCCATGAAATGCCATCATTTCAGTTTTACTTGGGGATATTTGCAAGTTATATTCTGCAGCAATTTTCCCTATTGAAAAATGGTTCTTTGTAAGCTGTCCTCATCCGTAGCTATAAATGCCTGATTATCTGTAAAAAGGAGTGTATAAAATTTATTATTAACCAAACTAATTTTTTAAAATAAAATATTTTACTATTTTTTAAGACTTCGCCAATATATAAATTAAAAAAAGTCGGTGACAAAGGGCACCCTTGTCTTACTCCTTGATTTATCTCTATATTGGCTACAGATTGTGCTCATTTTTAATTTTTATAGTTGTTCCGGCATACAAGCTTTGAATTGCTCTTATTATGTGATTTGGAAGACCTCGTTGTTTCATTATATCCCATATTTTATTTTTGTTTACTTTATCAAAAGCCTTAACGTAATCTATAAATAGTATATACGTATATCGGTAAATTATATTCTTTTCTTTTCTCAAGCAATTTCATCATAGTGAAAAGATAGTCACAATATGATCTGCCCTTCCTGAAATCATGTTGTGGTTTAAGAGAAATGTTTCCGTTATATTATTTACTCTATTTCTCAGAATGTTTTGCATATATCTTCTAACATGAGTTCAACAAACTAATTCACCTGTAGTCATTACAATCCCGTTTATTTCCTTTCTTGAACAACGGGATGACTAATGATTCTTTCCATTCCTCTGGAACACTATCTATTTTCCAACACTGGTTAAAGAGGTTCAATATTTTTTATGTAAAGATTGTGGACCGTATTTTGCAAGTTCTATATTTAATACATTTCTTCCCGGTGATTTTCTATTCTTGTAATTATCTAAGTATTTTTTTTAATTCTTCTTCTGTAATAGGATCAACATTGGGATCACTGTCCATTAAAGAGAAAGATTCTTGATTTTGGATTATCCACAATTATTCAATATCTATCCAATTTAAAACACCGCCATGTTATCTTTACCTTGTCGTGGTGGAGTGGCTTGCGTGATTAAATGATCCCGAGAGCTATGCCGGCGGTAGCATTGCTGCCGATAGGTTTACCCATGCTTGACTGGTCGAACGTGATAAGCCAGACGAAAAAAGTATCTTGGTCGGATGAAAGACTATCTTTCACCATAAAAATACAACCATCAAGAAATGCGGACATGGATTCAACTGAGGTAAAATTTTCCGGACGTCAAATAGTCCTCCATTCGGTTTTCCGGGCGGGGACTACTTCAGGAAGCCCATACCAAAGGCTCAAACATAGGGACATATTCCTAAGAACATGGAATGTTAGGACTTTATTAAATAGCGCTAGTGGTATTAACACGTGAACTAAATAAATCACCCTTGGATATAGTCGTTTTACAGGAAGTTAAATGGCCAGGAGAAAGTAGTCAGGAACCAGGAAGCTTTGCATTATACTACGGGGATGCAGAAATACCTGATTTTGGAACGGATGTTTTAGTCCGAAGGAGGATCATGTCCGCTATCCGAGATATTAAGTTTGTCAATGATAGGATATGATACATAATTCTAAAGGGTAAATGACACGATTTTGTAATCGTAAATGTACATGCTCCCACAGAAGATAAAGATGACAAGATCAAATATGAGTTCTATGAAGAATTAGTATGCGTATTTTATAGCCTTTCACCATATCATAAGAAAATTGTCTTAGGAGATTTTAATGCAAAAGTGGGGCGGGAAGATATATTCAAAACAACAATAGGCAATTTCAGTCTTCATAAAGATGGTAATGACAATGGGGTTAGATTAGTCACTTTTGCCACATCAAAGAATCTCATTGTTAAGAGCACAACATTTCAGCATAAGAATATTCATAAATTACACCTGGACGTCTCCAGATGGCGTAACTCGGAACCAGATAGATCACGTATTAGTGAACAAACGCTGGCACAGTAGCATCATCGATGTTAGATCAGTTAGAGAGACTGACTGCAATTCGGATCATCATCTGGTCAGGGTGAAAATCAGACAACGGCTATCGCTTATCAGACGAACAAACGCTAAAGATGATTCTGAAAATTCTGATTTGAAAAACTTGAAAAATGATAAAATGCGGCAAGAATAATAAATTAAAATTGCTAATAAATTTGAAGTACTGAAATCTTTAGTTGACAATGTGGCAAATGAAGAAGAAAATAAAATATAAGGAATGGTAGGCTATAAGAGGTACTATTAAACTGTCAGCATGAGAAAGCATTGGTTATTTAAAAAAGGTAAAACAAGAAATGGTTTGATGAGGAATATGTCGGCACTGTAGAGAAAAGAAAGCTAACAAAAATCAAATGGTTACAAGAAGGGAAACAACGAGGTTACGAAAGAGTAGAAAGAGGGAATATTTGAGAGAGAAGATTTATGTTCTTCAAATGAATGCCAAAGAGAGGTTCATTACAGAATTATATCAGGGAATTAGGATAGAAAAGAAAGGGTTTCTGGCTGGGAATGCAAATGGGGATTTGTTTGCAGACTGCAGAAGTATATTAAATATGTGGAAAAGTTATTTTTATCAGCTATTAAATGCACATACAAAACAGGATATTGAAGAGGATAATTTATAGAGAGCAGAAATGTTAATCGCAGGAACCAAGTGCATTAGAGGTTGAAATGGCGATAGAAACATCGAAGCTGTATAAATCATGAAGTTCAGATGCGATCCCAGCACCACCGATAAAATTAGGGGGAGAAAAATTTATGGACAAGATACACCAGTTGCTTAATATGATTTGGGAAAAAGAAGCTCTTCCAGATGAATGGAAAGAATAGATTATCGTACCAATTTATATGGAAGGAGATGAAACTGATTGCAAGAACTACAGAGACATCTCATTCCTTTCAACTTCGTATGAATTTCTAACAAATATATTAGTATATTACTCCTTATATTGATGACAATCTAGTAGATCATCAATGTGGATTTAAAAGAAACAGGTCTACAACTGATAAGATTTTTAGTTTAAGGCAGATTTTAGAAGAGAAATAGAAATATAATGGTACTGTACGTAGACTTCAAAAAGGCATACGATTCAATTAAGAGGGAGTTATGTAGTATCCTGCTGGATTTCGAAATTCCTAAAAAGTTAGACTTATACGAATGTGTCTATATGGGAAAAAGAGTAGGGTGCGTGTAGGCAAGCAGTTTTCGGATACTTTTTTAATCCAGAAAAGGGTTGAAGCAAGGAGATGCACTATCTCCTCTACTATTTAATTTTGTACTAGAGCATGTTATTAGTCCTTTAGAGGATGAAGACGGCTTAAAACTCGATGGTATTAATAGCTGTTGGTTTAAGCTGATGATATAGTACTATTGGGAGATAGCAAGGAGATACTAAAGGCCAACACGGACACACTATTGAGTACCACTTAGAAATCGGGACTGGAATTAAAATCAATAAAACTAAATATATGGCCACACATAGAAATACATTGTATAATGGAAACGGACAGTTAATGACAAATGAGGAAAATTTTGACGAGGTGGCAGAATTCAAATACTTAGGAGAAATAATCACAAATACGAATGTGATGCACAAAGAAATTAAACATAGGCCCAATTCTGGAAATGCGTGCTATTATGCTTTACAGAGACTCTTGTATAATATATAAAACTATTTCTCTACCGGTTATATTATATGGTTTCGAAACACGGACTCTTACTTTAAGAGAGGAAAGGAGATTACGAGTATTTGAGAATGAAGTTCTTAGGAAAGTTTTTGGACCTAAGAGAGATGAACAGACAGGTGGATGGAGAAGACTACATAACAATGACTACATTGTATTTATAGGAAGCCAGATATAACGGAAGAGTTAAGTCTCGGAGACTGCGATGGGCAGGACATTTGACACGAATGGGAATGAGAAACGTGCATGAAGCTTCTTGTAGGAAAACTAGAGGTAAAACGCCCAGTTTGTAGACCAATAATGAGGTGGGAGAATAAGATTAAAAATGATTTGGGGGAAGTAGATTATACAGGGATGATTGTAAAACATTAGCTCAGGACAGGGATATATGGAGAGCTTATGTCCGCCCGGCCGTAAAACTACGGGTTCGATAATGCCAGTGAATTACTTAGTTAGCTTATATATTCTAATATTATCTCATTTTTAAATATCGTCTCCCTGAAGGCCGTATTTCTGACGTCTCTCAATTTAACCTATGAATTCTAGATAATTAGATAGGCCTATATACCAATATCCTGCTTGTCACTCGTTTAGAGTGCTCGTTCCTTTTAAGCCATTCCAGGAAAATATAGTGCCTAGTTCAAAATTGAGTTATTTCCAACCTTGTTTGCTTCTAAATAAAAAGTTCAGGAGTTTGATTCCGGCAAGTTCCACTGAATTTTTGGAGTGAATAATCTTCAAGGATTTGGTTATAATATACAGTTTGATGTGTTTCATTTTTTCTCCACTACAGAGCATTCTTACAATATTGCGTGCCTTTGGCAGTAAATAATATGATCTGGTTGCAGTGATAAACAAAAGAAGCAGATGAAGCGTACCAATCGTTCCTCATTTGTTTTCAAACATCGCCGTTTACATTACATATATAAATATTTTAAAATAACTATATTTAAATAATGATTTGTGAGTAAACAGCCTAATTTTATTCGTTAAATAGTCCTTACAAATGCCACTCTTGATTTCCAAATTCTCTAGATAAATTCAAATCATTCGTGGCATTACTTATACCCGTTAAGCCACAAGTTATCTACAATCTTCTTTTTATCACTGTTAGTGTATCTGTAGTTTTAATTCGACAGTTTTTTTTTCCTCTCGTTCACCTATTTTTCATTCTTGTTTTATTTTTTCTAACGTTTTTCTTTATTCACACATATATATACAAGGACAGGACACACACCCAGTCACAAGGTAGAGACATAAAATCTCTTATACCGCCGGAAAGCGAACCCGGGTCGCCGAAGTGGAATGTAGGGACTCTTACCGACTACTCGACGGTGACGTACTATAAATCTTATGTTTGCGTCGGTATTAGACTGCTATAACCACTGAGCTAAAGGCGCATTAGGCTTTTTTTCTCTTTTTGTTTACACTGTTTTTTTTACTTCTGGTTTTACCTTTACGTTAACTCTCTTTTATTCCCACATATAGTCACAATGACAGGACACCCATCCAGAACCAAGGTGGTGATTTAAAATCCCCTACCCCGCCAGGTATCGAATCCGGATCACTGGAGTGGAAGGTAGGGACTCTACCGACTACGCCACGGCGACGGACTAAATGCTTACTCCATCGGGTAGATTTTTCTGGCACTAACTGGTAGGCATATTGAAAATAGGAGAAAAATATACAGGACTCCATCTTAGTTTATGATAGAGAATTGTAGAAATCAGAGTCAGAACAGCATATTTTATGTAAAACTGCACATTAAAAAACCGCTTATCTAAAAGAAAGTAGAGCATGTAGAGAAACAATAATTTCATATTTAAATTCAGCGACCAGAATGCATCTAAAATAACCTCTAAAATCCATAACAAATTGCAGACCTTTCGTACTATCATTATTATTAGTTATTATTATTGTTATTATTATTATTATTATTACTATTTTTTGTGTCCACTGCTGTGATCTTAAGGTAAATGTTGTTTCCTCGTAAATTTCGAGAAACATTGAGACCCAATTGGTCCCGGAACATCATCTGGCCATCACAATCATCCATATAAAATTCGCCGTGTTTATATGAACGATAGAGTAAATTATGTGTCTTGTCTTAAATGTCCGTGTTTTCTCGTAGGTGGTCCTCCTAATATTGAGCTGATCACACAACCAGAGTGATCCTCCGTGTCCTTGTGTGGTCAAAAAAGTATGTGTGATACAGAGTTCAGAATCCTGTTCCAACAGGTCGTGTCCCTGTAAGGCATGGATTCTGAGGGACATGTAAAAATACCTACAACAGGAGTATTTAAACAAACGCAAATAAAGTGATTACTATTATTTTTATTACTATTATTATTATCACTATTATTATTAATAATAATATTATTTTTTTATTATTCCGGCTTTTACAATGAATATACATTTTTCCGGTACCCATGTTCACAGTTAACTACACATTTGTTTCAACACATTTTTCCATTCCTGTCTATTCATCCATATATCTTCTTCTATTTCCCATTCCCCCTTAACTTCATTGATTCCCTGAATCCACGTAATAGTTGGTCTACCCTTCTTTTCCTTCCCTGTGGTACCAAATCCATGATTATCTTAGGTAGTCTTCCTTCTTACATCCTTCTAATGTGTCCGTACCAATTTAATTGTTTCTTCTTTATAAAATCTAATATTGAATATTGTACCTGCATTTTTTCTTTTATATATGAATTTCTGATTTTATCCTTCCTGGATATTCTTGCAGCACGTCTCCAGTATTATTAATAATATTATTATTACTATTATTATTAATATTATTAATACTATTATTATTGATATTATTAATACCATTATTACTATTATTATTATTAATGTTGTTATTACTATTATTATATTATTATTATTGTTATTACTATTATCATTATTATTACTAATATCATCATTACTACTATTATCACTGTTATTATCATTATTATTATTATTATTACTGTTAGTATTATTAATAATATTATTATTACTATTATTATTATTACTACTACTATTATTATTACTAGAGCTAGGAATTTTAGGTGCAAAAAAGGTGCTTTAATTTAGCAGAAAAAGGTGCAAAAAAGGTGCAGTTTTTTAAATAAAAGTTGCAAATTTCCCATGTCGTAAATAATCATTCAAGATTACCAAAACCAATTACAACAAGAAACTAACGACACAAAATTCACGCATGTTGTCTTATATTAAAAAGTCTATGTAAGTACTTACATTACTTATATGCTGCGTAACACAATGCATTGATGTTTTTCATCAATTGTTATTGAAATATCACAAAGAATGCATCTGATAACAGATCCGTCACTCTGAATTCCATCTGCACTAAACTTTTTAAAAATATCACATAGTTTATAGGAGTTCACTTTCGGTTTCGGCGTACTGTTTACTGGTAAATCAGGAAAATAGCAGACCGCACTAGTCAAATATTATTTTGAACTGAAACATTTATTCACGCACTCAACAACCTTCCTTGCTTGAACAATAGCTTTCGCATAACTGTGGTGCAATGAGGCGCAAACTAATTTAAAAGGAATAGCCTAACGGGATTGCACTGAAGTGGAAGTAATGTGATGTAAACTGATACCACACATCGTTACCAACCCTTGAAAGCGTATTTGAATAAATGTAATATATATATATATATATATATATATATTATTTTGTTAATAAAATGTTCCAAATGAGACAAAAAAGGTTTGAAAAGGTGCAAAACGTGCTTCCATTAAAGAAAACGTGCAAAAAGGTGTTAGCATTGAATAAAGGTGCAAAAAGGTGCAACTAAACAAAGTTAGCGGCATTTATTTAATGTTTTCTTTGCAATACCAGCTAATTTGAACATTATAGTAACAAAAAAAAGGTGCAGCACCTAAAATTCCTAGCTCTAATTATTTCTATTAATATTATTATTATTACTATTATTATTACTATTATTATTATTATTATTACTATTACTATTACTACTGTTATTGCTATTACTACTAATATTATTCGTCCATCCATCCATAGTAATTCTGCCGAAGGCAGGTCCTTCACTGCAATCATAGCATTCTCATGCTATGCTTGCTGCTTTACTAGGGAATTGTAGGTGTGGTAGCTTCCCGTTGCTTTACACACCAGTCAAGAATAATGATGATGATAATGATAAGGATTTTGATGATGATGGCCATATGATTTTGGGGACCGTTTGAGCCTCTTAAGTTTTCCTGACATTTGTCTTACAGGTGAGGAAAAACCCCGATAAAAACCTCACCCAGAAAAACTGCCCCGACCGGGGATCGATCCCGGGCCCGCTGCGTGACAAGGCAGCACTCTAACTCGAGACCACAGCGATGGACAATATTATAATTATTACTACTATTATTATTACTATTATTAATATTGCTATTATTATTATTATTATTATTATTAATATTATTATTATTACTATTATCACTATTACTTATATTATTATAATAATTTTATTAGTATTACTGCTATTAATATTACTATAACTACTATTATTATTATTATTATTATTATTATTATTATCTTCTTCTTCTTCCTTCCAAGTATTAGGCCAAGGCCTGTTACGATCCTATAGAAAATTTTCCCTCCAGCGTTTCATAGGACGACCCAGTGATCTTCGTCCTCTTGATATATGATTATAAACAGCTTTGGGGATCCGATTTGAACTCATTCTTTTAAGATGGTGTTTCCAATTTAGTTGGTACTGTTTAATATATTCCAAAATTGGCGTAGTCTTCAATTCTTTTAAGATATCGGTGTTCCTTTTCCGATCCCATCTGGTGTAACCCGCTGTTCTGCGCAATAATTACTACGCACATTTTGTAGACTATTAATTTACAAATCTCTCTTCATTAAACTTATGGATCGTGCTCTCTGTGTCTGTGAAATTGCTTCATTGATTGCTCAAAATTGAAGTTCTACGTATCCTAAGACTTGGTCTCCCTCTTTTTTTTATACTAATTGTATTTTTCAAATCTTCATCGACAATACTTAGTTGCCAAAATGATCATGAAAAAATTTGTGAACACTATCTAACTAAGTCACAGGCACTATCGAACCCATAGGTTTATGGCTGCGCGGACATACGCTCTCCAGTTACTTGCTTTAGAATGATCTCCTGTATAATTTACCTCCCTCAAATCATTGTTAGTTTAATTCTCTCGCCTCATACCTGGCCTACTCACTGGGCGTTTTCCCTCCGGTTTTCCTTCTAGAATTTCACATGGCCTTCTTTTATTACCCATTCATGCCATATACCCTTTCCATTGCAGTCTACGAGACTTACCAGGTTTCCTATAGATCATGAAGTTTACTGTTATTTAGTCTCCTGCACTCACTTTTCTTTTCTTCTCTATTTGGTCCAAAATTTTCCCTGAACTTCCTTCTCAAATACTCGTAATATTTTCTCATCTCTTAAAGTATGAGTCCATGTTTCACATCCATATAATACAACAGGAAGAATAACAGTTTTTATAATATATATTCAGTTTAACTTTTTTAAAATAGAAGTTGGAATAACAAGTATGCCTGTAATATGTTATAGCATGCATTTCCAGAAATATACTAAAAAGTAATTGGAAGCCTGTCTAAAATAATCTGACCGTCTAATTTTGCCCCTTTGGAAGCTTGTGGAACCACCTCTTGCTCATATAACAACAGCCACCCTGACAGGCATGCTCTTTACTTAATTGTGCAGAGACATCCACTTGAATGCGTCGCATTCCTCTTGAATAATCTCACCCAGCAGGACTGTAGAATTTGACTGCATCTCCCGAGACCTCACTCTCCAGTCCAATTTGTCCCGAAGGCGTTCTATAAAATTGAGGTAAGAATCCTGTGCCACTTGGTGAACATGCATGCATACCACTGCATAGTAGCCTGTGAATTATGGCACCTTGCATTGTCTTCCTGGGTTAAACAATTGCCAATTCTATAAAAACGGAGAAAATTTCACTATTCAAAATCTGTAGAGCGTATCCTTGAGTTCATTTTGTCACGAACAGCCACCACTTGTCCCACACGTAGTATGAGAAACACCTTTATACCATCATTACACCGCCACCACCAAATTTACTTGTAGGCATTAGACAGCCTGGTAGATCCTTTCCGTGGTTTGCCGCCACACCCAGATGAGAACATTGCCAAAATGTGATTCTCGATTCGTCGCTCTATAGAACCCATTTTTACTGTTCTAGTGTTCAGTTTCGAAGATATTCGGAGATTTATTCATCATCATGATTTTCGACTTATTTGTAGTTGCTCTTCCGGAATATCGAAGATGATGGGCATCTGTTTATTATGTTCTAATGGAAACAGACACTCCTGATGCCTCTTGAAAGTCCTGTCGGATAGTATGCCCTGTTCTGCGATTCCTGTTGGTCAGAAATTTCAGTAGACCGGAAAGTTTATCACTGTCGTAATGTCCATAGTTTTTTCACTTACGGAGGTCAAATCATTTAATTTGGTCTATTTAGCTTGGTGGTTATGGGAGTGAAGCGTGGACTATAAGGACGAGAGATGAAAGCAGACTAACAGCTTGTGAGATGAAATTTATGCGCCGAACAGTCAAATGGGATCGAAAGAAAAATGTAGAAATCCTTCAAGAACTTAATGTGTCAGCAATACTGGACTACATCTCCAGATATCAGCTAAACTGGAAGGAACATGTCTCATGAATTGCTAGATCCAGGATCCCCAAGGCAATAATGAACTACTGTCCAAATGGGAAACCGATTTTTCAGACCGTAACAGTTCTTCTAGGACTAATAATATAATATATATTTATCTAATATATTAAGTATATTTGACTTCCAATCAAAAAGTTTGTACATGACAGGATGATGATGATGATGATGGTTATTGTCCTGCTATTGAGTCCACTGAGGTGGCTGTCCACATTTTATGCCATTATCAAAGTCTGATAGCTCTGCAGCACGCGCCGTCTTTGTCGAGATTATACACTAAATTAACTGAAATAATAGGTATTGGTCTTCAATTACTTTTTGGGAGATTATATATATGCCCTAAATGTATGTTAAAATGTAGGGGTTTAACATTCTCGAAAAAAATGGGATTTAGTAATCAATGAAGTAAAGTATGGCTAAGTTTGCATATAGTGCTATTATTAGGAGTGTGTGTTTACTCGAAATAAAAATTTATAAAAATCGCTTTAGCGCCATAAATATCCGAATTTTCGCAACGAAACTCGATATATACAAGTTAAATGAAATGAGAAATCTATTCACAAAAATCATCGAATTACAACTATTAAGGATTTGGGTAGTTTTTGTGGGAAATAATTTTAATTTATAACTTTTCTTTAGCATCATTATTAATTAATTTTTAAGTTTGTGTGAAAGCCGCAATTTAAAAATATCACTAGCGGTCGCCATTTCTCAGTGTAACTGAATGTACCACATTTAATTAAAGAATAAAATACATATTCCGTAAACCAGAAAAATCGGACCATACATTTGACTTGAAGAGTTCGCATAATTTACGCAGTACCTGTGTGACGTAATTTTTAAAGGCAATTTGCATAGCCATATTTATTGCATACTGAGAACAACTATACACTCATAATTTCGATTCTCCGCGTCCTGTGTTACGATTATCTGGTCGTCTGCAAAGTGTAAGTAGCCTCCGCCCGCTCCTGGAATTTCCTTCCTCAAGATATCTGGGGTTGCCGCACACTTGGCACTTTTAAGTCACGCTTATGCAATTGTCTAATAATTAATTTTTCTCTATTTATTTAAATTTATACTATGCCATTAATAATTTTTTCTCTTTTTTATATATCTTGTACGTATTATACATTAAAATTCGTTAAATCTAGAGTAAATCAAAATACATTATAAATATTAATTGTATTGTATTTGTAACATGTAATTGTTTATGTTATTGTAATTTAGATGCAAGACTTATTTTTCCATTTTTTTAAAACCTGGTTGAGTGGTAGACAAGGCCTTAAGGCCTTAACTCTGCCAGGTAAAATAAAGCTATTATTATTATTATTATTATTATTATTATTATTATTATTATTATTATTATCATAGATATTGTTATGCAGTTTCTAGGCCCTTTTTGTAGGTGTGGGTCAATTCAAATTTTTATATACCGTTAGATGATCAGGAGAATATCTAATGCCCACTCGTAAATAATGACCTAACATTTCTATATCCATAGAATCATACCTCTATATCTGATCTTTTGCCGTTGATTCCTTGAAGCATTCTCCGACCAGAGATGTCAACGGGGGACAATGTTTCCTCCGGAAAATGGTATCCCAGTATAACCATGCCCACATTTATTCACGATTATATTTTTACGGTGAAAGAGAGTAACTTTTTCGACCAAGGTAATTTTTACATCTGGACTATCGTCCCTTGAACTTTATGGTTTGGGTGACCCTTCGAAAGGCAATTCAACCGCCTGCATATCTCTCTGGGTCGTTTAAGCACGCAAGCCACTCCACGATGAAAAGGTAATGGCCCTCTTAGGTGAATACGCTGACATTCTGAAGAAAATAAATGAATTGGATACACGAGCCAAATGAAGTAAATTTAGAAAAATTGGGTAGCGTCAAATGAGAAACCACTATGTTTGAGTGAAAGAGGATATATTTGAGAGCGAAGATTGATTATCTCGAAATGAACAGGTATGAGGTGAAAAATGAATTAAACGTAGGCTCAATTCTGGAAATGCAGGGATTCTTGTCATACCAACGACTCTAAACATTTTTAAATGAAGAATACACTCTACTGAAAAAAATTGGAGGATGTTTAAACCAAAGCCACAAAATAAATATTGTAATAATTTAATTTTTGAGAGTCAGATGTTTTGAGTTCAAGTATTGTTTAAAATCAGATTAAAGATCTTCTGGGTTTTATTAATTTTTCTCTGAATATGTTAGTGAAATTCCAAGAGTTGCTGAATCCAAAGTCAGTTCGTATTGATTAATTTTTTTAAAAAGAGGTTTGAAGAATAATCTGTGGTAGGGAATTGTTATTTTTGTGTTCTCTCAAGCTAATACACAGGAATGAGACATCTGAATGAAACATCAGTTGCACGAGCAGTTGCATTGATTCGATATGGTCGTTCCATTCGCCATGTCTCTAGGATTCTTGATGTCAGCCCTTCCGTCATCCATAGGCTGTGGAGGCGATGTAGAGAGACACATGGATACAAAAGGAGACCCGGGCAAGGTCGTAAGAAGAAGACTACAGATGTACAGGATATATATCTTGTCTTATCAGCTTCGGGCAGAAGAAAATCTACAGCCAGATATCTACAAAATCATTTACGCACAGCAACTGGCACGGTAATTTCTGATCAGACTGTAAGAAATAGACTGAGAAATGCAAGGTTGAGGTCTAGAATCCCCTTTATAGCACCTCGTTTAACACGTCAGCAAAAGAAGCCCGGCTGCGATTTGCAAAGAATCATATCTACTTGCAGATCCGCCAGTGGGAGGGTGTTTTATTCACGGACGAATCAAGATTTCGTCTAACAGGTTCTGATGGTCGTATACGTGTATGGAGACGTCCTGGTGAACGTTTTGATCCAGCCACAATTATTAAACGTGACATATTTGCAGGTGGTTCGGTATAGTTTGGGCTGGGATTACTATTGAGTCTCGGACAGAGCTTGTCGTTGTCTCACAGCGCATGAATGCTGATATTTACATTAATGACATCATCCTCCAACATGTTGTACCCTTTACTTATGGTATGGATCCTAATTTTCTTCTAATGCAAAATAATGCTAGTGTCATACAGCACAGGCTACCAGAGATGTCCTGCAAGAATGCTAAATTCGGGTGATGGACTGGCCTGCATGCAGTCCGGACCTTAATCCGTCGAGCATATGTGGGATAAGTTGGAAAATCTTGTTCGTAAGCGTCCTGCTGTACCTCAGAACCTTGAAGAACTTTCACATGCACTCAACGAGGAATGAGAGAAAATCTCACAAGTTTCTATAAGAAGGATTCTGCGAAGCTTGCTTGGTAGGTGTAATGCGGTCATTTAGGCTCACGGAGGACATACTAAGTACTGAGTGTTGAAATAACCATGGAAACATTGATTCCAAAAATTGTAAATCTCAAATTTCCACTTTGTTTTCTGTTACAAATGATAACTTGTTTGTATTGCTAATACTGTACAAGAAAATATTGTTTGAATATCTATTCTAATGTTACATAAATCTTCAATTTATAATTTCAAAAGATCAAACATTAAATTCAATACTAATAAAATTCATTGTTAAAAACGTTGAGGTGGAGAGTCATAAAATAAAATAAATTAAAATACCTTCTTAGGTAAAATCCGTTGTCCTCAACTTTTAAAATATGTAATCTTTATGCATGTAGGCCTTTCAGGACATCCGTCCCATCTTCAGAAGTTCATTCTTCGCTACAGCATCCAGTATGATGTTTGATGCTGTAGCGAAGAATGAACTTCTGAAGATGGGACGGATGTCCTCAAAGGCCTACAGGCATAGAGATTACATATTTTAAAAGTTGAGGACGACGGATTTTACCTAAGAAAGTATTTTAACTTATTTTATTATAAAACATTAAATTGTTTCAATATTCTTTCTCGTGTTTAGGTTTAAACATGTGCTCCTCAAATTTTTTAGAGCAGTGTATAAAAATGTTCTTAGGAATTTTTTTTTGGACGAATGAGAGACGAACAGACAGGTGACTGCAGAAAACTACATGACAGCAAGCTACTAGACCCTAATGGGAAACCAGATGTATTAAGAGCACTTACGTCTGGGAAGGGGAGGATATGTAGCACGAATGGAGAATGAAAGTGGGAAACTCCTTGTGGGGAAAATAATGAGGAATGCGTTCAGGAGATCGACAAAAATGAGGCTGGAGAATAACATTAAACATGATTTGAGGGACGTTAATTATACAGGAGGTGACTGGAAACAAATGACTCGGGTCAGTAACGTGTGGAGGACTTATGTCCGCGTAGTCATGGACTTCCGAGTTCGTTAATGCCAGTGAGTTAGCTAGTTAGTTGGCGAAATAATGCAACCTTGTAAGTAACCTTTGCTGAATTAAATAGTTCTGATAAATTTGATGACTTGTAAAATAGTAATAAAGTAAATAATAATAATAATAGTAATAAATAAAATAATATTAATAATAATAGTAAATAATAATAATAATAATAATAGTAATAAATAAAATAATAATTATTATTATTATTACTATTACTATTATTATTATTATTATTATTATTTTATTCATTTTCAATATTCCATAAATGTTCATTAAATCTTAGAAATAACACAATTTATTATTATTATTGTTATTATTTATTAAAATATTAAATTGTGTTTTAATTATATATTTTCGTTAACAGTTTCAAATTTAATACTAAAACCTGGGTAGGATACGCCAGGCACTTGCATCTCGTAGTAATTGTGGCAGAACAAATGGCAACACTGGCAAATGATACGAGTAGTTACACATACAAGCATACAACATTATGAGAACTTGCTTTTCTTTTTTCCAGTGGGTTGTATGTCCGCAGAACGTATAAATTATAACACTGTCCGTAGAATGGCTCATATTCCTTTCCCTTGCAAAGATAACATGAAATATTTAACATGTATCCACTATATACATGACAAAAATGTGAGTTTGCAGCTAAACGCTTAGTTATGAATATGTTTTAACTACAAAGCAGCGGTTTTGTGTGCAAATCAAAATTTCATATCGGATTTAATAAATATATCAGCAAGATTATAATGAAACAGTCGTGTGGAGCATGCTATGGAGTAAGTCGTATGCCCATTTCCATGCCCAGACCAATGTTATCGCTTATTTAATGCTATTTCTTTAATGCAGAAAGAGCGCGATATCTCCTTGTTAACAAAAAAAAAAAGTCTCACATTCTAGAGGATCTGGTTTATATCTCGCTTCCTTTCAAATTTATTAAGGTTTCTTCTTTGTTCCTTTAAAGGGCATTTTATAACTGTTAGTAAGCCTGGCTAGATTCTCAGAGGTCCGCGCTCGATTCCCGAGTGTATGAAATAATTTATTTCTTTGAGTATCTCCTTTCCTCCCTTAAAGTAAGAGTCCATGTATATGGGTGCGACACATGGACTCTTACTTTAAGGGAGGAAAGATCACAAATATTTGAGAATAAAGTACTTAGGAATACTTTTGGACCAAAGAGAGATAGACAGGTGAATGGAGAAGACTACATAACATTGAACTACATGGTCTTTATAGGAAGCCAGATATAATGAGAAAAGTTAAGTCTCGTAGACTGCGATGGGCAGGACATGTTGCAAGTATGGGGAATGCAAGACTTGCATGGAAGCTTCTTGTAGGAAAGCCAGAGGGAACACGCCCAGTTGGTAGACCAAGAATGAGGTGGGAGAATAACATTAATTATGATTTGAGGGAAGTAGATTATACAGGGAATGATTTGAAAGCATTAGCTCAGGATAGGGATGTATGGAGAGCTTATGTCCGCGCGGCCATGAACCTAAGTGTTCGATAGTGCCAGTGAGTAAATAAGTATAGCGTGTGTAACTAAATCTCGTGAGGACAACTAGGTGGATACTTGATACGAGAAGTAGAAAATCGGTTTAAAGAACAAACTAAAGCTGAGAAACTGCTTCACTCTACCACGTGACTCACTGCACAATAGATAGGGACAGGGGAATCTCGTTAATCCATTCATGCGCGTCACTAATTAGATGACGAGCATTTGGCTACCTTAAGAGAGACACTGCTAGGCAGTGACAGCAAATTGTGCGAATAGTTCTTCACACTTCGGTATTCTTGCGCAACGAATTTTTCCTTACACTACTTACAAAACTGTAAATTTGGATATTAAATAGAGTGAAACTAACTCTAGAGGTAGAATTTCAGAAAGTTTTCAGCGATTATGGTGTAGTATTAAAATATACAGTAAATATGCCCAATTCACCAACCAACGTTTTACGTTTCCACAGCCCAGCTGTCATTCTCAAGACCAGGTATTGACTCACTCAATATTTTAAAACTTTATCACCAAGAAGATCACTTGTGTATTAAATGGTATAGTATGTTAAGATAAGGAATATTTGGCTTCCGGTTTGATAACAACTAAAATTTTGGTTAGTTTAAATATGTTGTCACACATAGAAATTCATTATATAATGGAAATGGACAGCTAATGAAAAATGAGGGAAATTTTGAGGAAGTGGCTGAATTCAAATATCTAGGAACAATAATCACAAATATGAATGAGATGCACAAATAAATTAAACATAGGCTCAATTCTATTATGCATTGCGGAGACTTTTGATGTCCCGACTCCTTTAAAAAACGTTAAACTGAAAATATATAAAACTGTTGTTCTACCAGTTATATTATATGGGTGCGAAACATGGACTCTTATTTTAAGGGAGGAAAGGAGATTACGAGTATTTGAGAATAAAGTACTTAGGAAAATTTTTGGACCAAAGAGAGATGAACAAACAGGTGAATGGAGAAGACTAGTTAACAATGAACTACATGGTCTTTATAGGAAGCCAGATACAATGAGAGTAGTTAAGTCTCGTAGACTGCGATGGGCAGGACATGTTGCGCGTATGGGGAATGAAAGACGCGCATGGAAGCTTAATGTAGGAAAGCCAGAGGAACACGCCCAGTTGGTAGACCAAGAATGAGGTGGGAGAATAACATTAATTATGATTTGAGGGAAGTAGATTATACAGGAAATGATTGGAAAGCATTAGCTCAGGATAGGGATGTATGAAGAGCTTATGTCCGCGCAGCCATGATCCTACGGTTTCGATAGTGCCAGTGAGTAAGTAGGTAAGTACGATTTTTTGTTATGAAGCCGAATATCGCGTGTTTAAACCTCAGCGGGATAAGTGCACCTTTTATAGTATACATTTTCTGATTATGGTTCCTTGGGAAGTGAAATAAATGCATAGGTCTTCTGTCGTTGATTTATGAAGCATAAAATACTTCAAACTGAAATACATAAACTTTGAGCAAAAAATAAAGAGAGCCCCCTTCATTTTCACTCTTTAATCGCGATACTAATGACCTGAGATATTAAAGAGCATTGTCAAATAAAATACTAACAACATAATTACTCGACTGTGATATGGCAGCCATTAAATGATTTGTCTCTGTCTTTCATAGTTTAACTTCACAATTTATAGGTGTTATGGTACCCGATACCCTGACGCATTCCGTACCTAATATGGGAGGACCATCTAGGTGAATATCTTGATTCTCGATTGTATATACACTTTTTGAATTCTCAACAACGTGAAGGGTCTCTCCCGGTGAATAACACTGAGCAACGAAAATGAAACCTTATTTTTTGTCTCAGAAAGAAAAATGTTTGACTCTGATAGTATTTTGTCTCCTGAATTCAAATATGTTTTTCTCCATTACACAAGGTTTCCAAGAGACAGGAATTTAAATTTTCAAACCCTTTAATATTTTCTACATTCGTAACTACACAATAGTCGAACATTCGGACATTGCTCACCTACAAAGTAAGATAAGACGATTTTCTGCTATATTTCGCCTGTGGAGCATCCCTCTTGATGGTCCAACAATAATCGGCCAGAATATTAGGATTCCATTTGCCCTAATATATTTTTTCCATAGTTGAAATCTCGTGAGTTAGCTCATTTGGTTTTACTTTACAATGTACAAATGGACGAAAAAAAAAGTTTATTAAAAATAATTATTTAAATTTATTAATTGAAATTAAAATAAAAAAACTGTGGGCGATGGAGAAATTCCGATTACATATTTGAAAACACAATAATAAACTGCATTATGTACAACTATTGGTACTCATGAGACAACAATCATATTGACCAGTGTAATCAGTTCAATATCGGAGTCATATCTGACACAGTTTGATCATTTGAGACGACACACGGTTACCTCATTCATACATATAAAAAATGTGAATATATTATCAGTGATTATGATGCTCAAATAGTGTTCGGGCAATATTTGGTCCTCAAAGTTTCCTGACATCTATCTTACATGTGAGGAAACCACCATAAAGCCTCACCGAGTAAACTTGCCCTACATGGGGCTCGAACCTGCGGCTTCCGAGATACCGCCTAACCAGAGCTATGAACAAATGCATATGCCACCTGTTATATGTTATGAAATTGATAGACGGTATGGAATGACAATTTGTTTAATTTAATCAATTGCTTATAGACATGAAACAATTATAGCTCTTTGCGTTCCCCCTTCTCAATCAAAGAGAACTCAAATTCCTTTTTTTTTCTTTTTCTTTTTTTTCATGATTATTTTGATTGGTTGGATATTTTAAATATAAATCTTTGCTTTGGACGATTGTCCATGTATCCCATTCCAAACTGTCTGAAGTTCACTACACCCTATCAAATGTTCAGATTAAATTGAAGTTTTGTATGCACAACATCCAGATTGAAGGTTTAGTGATATTCACGAGATATAGTGTTCTGCAAGACAATTATGATCAGTAATCAGACGGAATGCAGAGAAATTTTATTTACAAACGAATCATGTGAATTTTTAATTACACTGGTCAACATGATTTTTGTCTCATCAATACCAATAGTTGTACGTATTGCAGTTTTTTATCGTGTTTTCAAATATGTATTCGGAATTTCTCCATCACCCACAGTATATTATTTCAACTTAAATTAAAGGATTTAAATATTTTTTTAATAAACTTTTTTCGTCCATCTGTCCATTGTAAAATAAAACGGGGAACACTTTCATCAGGAGATTTCAGCTATGCAAAAGAAATATCAAGACAAATGGAATCATAATATGGTGGCCGATTATTGTTGGATCATTAAAAGGGATGCTCCACAGGCGAAATATATCAGAAAATTGCCATTTCTTACTTACTTCCTAGGTGAGTTCGAATGATCGAACATTGTGTAGTTACGAATGTAGAAAATATTAAAATGTTTGAAATTATAAATTCCTGTCTCTCGGAAACCTTGCATGACGGGGAAAAACCGGTATCATATTTGAATTCAAGAGAACAATTACTATCAGAATCACATATTTTTTTTTGTGACACAAAAAAGTTTATATTTTGTTGCTCAGTGTTATCGCCATATTTTACTACCGACAGTAATTTTGCATGACGAGTGTTAGAAGTTTGGGAATTGAAGCTTTCTTAGACTTTTTTACATCATAACTCATTATTAATTAACTCCATTTCTCTTGGCCTTTCATTATCTAAATAAAATACAAGGTTTTCTCATTATGAGATAAAATTGTATTAGGATACCAACCAGTATGATGACAAATTATCATTGTTGGGAGTATTAAGTAGATTTTTATCTCCACATATTATTTATTGTGATTTTCCTGCGATTAGTCGAAGTTCAAATATGTCTATACAATTTAAAATATCAGATCATTGTTCATCCATCAAACGATTTCGTAGTATCATTTAGAATAAAAATGCAAATAAATAAGCAAGTCGTCTGTATAAACATGATATCGCCATCATGGTAGATTACACTGAGTAACAAAAAATAAACTATTTCTTGTCTGAGAAAGAAAAATATGTGATTCTCATAGTATTTTTCTCCTGAACTCAAATATGATGTGGGTTTTTCTCCATCACGCAAAGTTTCCGAGAGACAGGCATTTATAATTTCAAACACTTTAATATTTTCTACATTCGTAACTACACAATATTCGAACAAACGGACTCACCTAGAAAGTAAGAAATTACGATTTTTTGTTATATTTCGCCTGTGGAGCATCCCTCTTGATGGTCCAACAATAATCGGCCAGCATATTAGGAATCCATTTGCCTTGATATCTCTTTTCCACAGCTGAAATCTCCAGATGAAAGTGTTCACCGTGCTCATCGCTCACTGCACCAAATGGACAAATGGACGAAAATAAATTATTAAAAAATAATTATTTAAATCCATTAATTGAAATTGAAATAAAAAAACCATGTCTGATGGAGAAATTCCGATTACATATTTGAAAAGACGGTTTAAAAACTGCATTAAGTACAACTTTTGGTACTTACGAAACAAAATGATGTCGACCATTGTTATTTGTTACATCTTTTATACACCAAAACGTTTAATTTGTGACATTCCTGCTACTCTATGGCGCAGTGAAGAAATCTGTTTTCCTATGGGTACACAGTGCTGACGATAGCTTAGACGGAAGTTATCAAATGTGTACAAGTATTTAAATTTTTCAAGCAACAAATAAATACAAACAAATTTAAAATTTAGCTCAAATAAAGTAGAATTAATTCAGTCAGTTCACTTATGTCCGTGACTTCACTAATGGTTTCCTACGTTCATAAGATCAATTGATTTGTGTCATGTTGCTAATCCTTGATATTTTGCAATTAGGTGGTAATTTTGCAATCAGTCTGCTGGTTGTTATATACAATGTATTCTAGTGATATGGGGGGGGGAAGCAAGAATGTTGATTTGTTTGTTGTCTCTGCAAGAAATAGGTTTCGTTGTCTTCTGTATTGGTTCTATTATATTGCACTTTTATAATTCTTCGGAAAGGTATCGATTATAATATAAGCACTGAAAATTAGTCACAATTGGAAGTATCACAGAAAAATACATTATTTAACTTATTTAGCAGTGGGTTATATATTTTCGATCATCAAATCCGAATTCTGATGTAATATTTTTAACTGAAATTCTGTCATAGTAAAGTGATATGTTGGAGCAGGCTCGCGGAGATATTTACTGCTCAACCATAGCATACAATTCGTACAAAATTATAAAAAAATATATTAGTATCCACACTTACTCCCTATATTAATGTTGTAATAGATTATTAACAAAGTGGATTTAAGAGAAATGGGACTACAATAAATCAGATTTTAGTATAAGATATATTTTAGAAAATAAATGGTAATATAATAGCACTGTGAATACACTTTAAGTAGACTTCAAAAAAGGTATACAATTTAATTATAAGGGAGAAGTTATAAATATCCTCTTGGAATTCGGAATTCATGAAGAATTAGACTTACTTTAATCATAATGCACAAAGAGTAAGGTGTCTGTAGGCAAATATTTTTCGGATACTTTTGAAATTCTCGATGGGTTAAAGCAAGGATATACACTATCATCTATACTATCCACTTTTGTACTGGAGCATGCAGTAAAATCTTTCGAGAATGAAGAAGGCCTTCAACTCAATGGTATTAGTTAGTTTATGCTATTGATGTATTATTGGGCGATAGGGAGGAGATACTAAGGGCCAACATGCACAATCTATTGAGTAACACTAGTAAATTAGGGCTGAAACTAAACATCAGTAAGACTAAATATTTGGTCACACATAGAAATATGTTTTGTATAATGGAAATGGACACATAAATAAAAATGATGGAAATTGTGAAGATGTGGTTGAATTCAAATAACAAGGAACAAAATTTAAAAACAGGATTAGGTGCACAAAGAAATTGAACATAGGTTAATTTCTAGAACTGCATGCTCTTATATATTACAGGGACTCCAGTCGTCATAATTTCTTTAAAAAAACTGAAAATATATAAAACTGTTATTGTCCCACTTATATATAAATGGATTGCGCACAAATGTGCAAAGGTGATAACACAGCTAAAAATCACTAACACTAACTTGGTCTTGCGTAATCACAAATTGTTTTTGTTCTTTGTGTACATGTTTCGATGTGATATCTTTCGCATTTCTGTTCACACACTTCGCATATGCATGACATCTTCGGGTCATGGAATGTTTTATCTCTACACATTAGGTGGTGGAATCCATGCACGCTTAGTCTTGTGATGACGTGTCGTATCTGGAAATTTGCTTCTGTCCAGTTCCTGTCTATCATCGCTCCGGTGCTGAAGAATTCCGGCCATACTTCCTCTCTTTTCCTGCGTAGTCTTTGTAGCGCATGTTCATAGGGTTCTGTGGTTGGTAGTAGGTATGCTGTTTTCAAGTCCTCGATAAGGAAAGTCTCCCTTGCCAGTAGGTACACTAGACGGCTTCTTGTCGTTTTTGATACTCCTATTGCCCTTTTTATGTATGTAGCTTTCACTTTTTCCAGTGTGTTCAGATTAGCTTCTGTAAGATGTGGCCATATGATTTCTATCCCGTAAGTTATTATTGGGAGGATCTTTGCATTGAATAGTTTCATCGCTGATTCCAGGCTTAGAGTTTGTATATTGCGTATATCATTTATTGCCATTATTGCTTGCGTTGATCTTTCTGCTAAGTGTTTTGTGAAGCTTCTTCCACTGGGTTGTAAAGTAATGCCTAGATATTTAAACTCCTTTACTACTTTGATGTTATCTTTGTCCACTTTTATTTCTGTTGTGGCAGGGATCTTTCCTCCGTTTCTGAACACCATCATTTCTGTTTTTTCTTTGTTTATATAGAAGCTGTGGGTTTTACACCATTCTTCCATAGTTGTTATGGCGTTCTGAAGTTTACTTATATCCGTTGATCCGATTACGATGTCGTCTGCGTATGCATATACGAAAATTTCTTCTCCTAGGTCTTCTATTTTCCTTACCAGTTCTTCGGCTGCCATTATGAATAGCAGTGGGCTCAATGGGTCTCCTTGCAGTACCCCATTTGTCTGCAGTATAGTTTTTGATTTTGAGAGACCATCTGATACAACTATGATATTTTCTTTCATTATTGATGTAACGATTTGGGTCCACGCGTTCTCCTCTCCTAGGATACTTTTCAATTTGCTTATTATTAATCCTCTGTCCATTAGATCGAAGGCTTTCGTAAAATCTACGAAGACAGTGTACAGCTTCTGTTTTCTATCGAGTGCTTCCTCTATGTTTTGAAGGAGGAGTTTCACTGCCGTTTGAGTTGATCTCTCTTTCCTGAATCCAAATTGCGCATCAGGGAGCTTTTCTTCGATTTTTCCCCTTACTCTATTTGTTATAATTTTTGTTAGGTTCTTGAAGGGAACGTTTTCAAGAGCGATGCCCCTGTATTTGTTAGGGTCTGTTGGATCCCCTTTTCCTTTGTATATAACTTTTATCGTCGAGTTTCTCCATTGTTCTGGAATTCTTCCTAGTTCTATACATTTGTTATATAGTTTTGTCCATATGGGGCTCAGTGTGTCAATTGTGTTTTTGAGGTGTTCATTATATATCATATCTGGGCCAGTTGCTTTTCTGTTCTTGCTTTGGTTTATTGTTTTTCTAATTTCTGCAGGGTTGATAGGAGTCCATTCTGTGTGTCTTGTGTTTTGGTCTTGATTTCTTGTTGCTGGGGTCTCTCTTCCTTCCTTGTTTAGTATGTTGGTGAAATGTTGTTCCCATTCTTTCATTTGTATGGCTTGTGTCTGTTGTTTCCTTGGTCGGATAGCGATGTACGGGTCTTTAAGGGCTTCCTCAGCCATCTCTTTAATTTTTTGTTCGATATGAGCTTTCTTCTTTTCTTTTACCAGTCTTTTGTATTGTCGTCTTTCCATTGCGTAGTCTTCTTTTACTGCAATGTCTTCCAGGTTGTTTTTTATTTGTTGTAGCTTACTTATCACTTGTTTTCTTTTGTTGTAACATTCCTTGTCATACCATTCTTTTGATTTCTTCATGTTCGAGTTTACTGGCATCGTGCCCCTATGATGACCTGTTCTATTATTGCGGTAGCTTCCTCTAGATTCCCTCGTTCTATAACTGTTTCTGCTTCTTTTAGTTCCTTCTGGTTTCCTTTGATTTTCTCGTTGTCGATTTTTCTTGATATCTTTAGTTGTATTACTTTTTGGATTTTAAGTTTTGGTGTAGCTATGTTAATTTTCATTGGTAGGTGTTTTCGGATGGGTGTTACTGCATTTGTCCAGAGGGGGGTTATTTTTCCCTTTGCGTGGCCTTTTATCAGTGCTAGGTCGATGGTGCTTTTATCGTTGTGGCATATGTACGTGGGAATTTTTCTGTCATTTAGGAGTGTGAATCCTTCTTCTTGCAGTTTTTCCATGACTATCTTGGTCTTGTAGTTGTCTATATCTATGCGGCAGTTCAAGTCGCCTGCTATCATTATAGGCTTTCCGCTTTTATTGTAGTATTAGTTGGTGTAGTTCTTCTATGATGTCCATTGCGCTGTAATGTGGCAGGTAGTAGGCTGCAATGATCGCCAGGTACTTAGTTTCTACTAGGAGTGCATTCTCCATCCTTGTTGCTATTATTGGTGTCATACATGGTTTCATGAGTATAGATATGCCTCCGGATGGCCTTCCTAGTTCTCCTTTCCTTGCTAAAATATGTTTGCTGTAGAAGTGATGATGATGCCATTCTTCTATCAGATAGGTTTCCGTTAAGATCACGAAGTCAAAATCTTGTAAGAAATCTGTTGGTGCCATGGTCATTGCATTTTTTTATTCCTTCGGCGTTCCATAGTAAGCCTGTATATGTGTTTTCTTCATTCGAGTGATGCTGTTTCTTGCGGCCGTCTTCGAAATCGAAATCTCCTGACCACTATGTCCTTGGGCCAAAAGTCTGATGATTCTATTTTCTTTAGTTGTTTGAGGGGTAATCCAACTTTAAATGCTTTATTCCTATCTCTAGTTTGTAGTTCTTCGCATTCTATTAGCCCTTCGATACCGTTTCTTGGTAGGTACCTTTCTATTTTGTCGTTTGTAGTAGATTCTGTTAGTCTTCCTATGTAGAGCCATGCTGTTCTATCTGCTGCTTGTAGTTCTCCATTTCCCTGCTTCGTTCCTATGACTACTCTGTTTTATTGTTTCTTTTACCCACTACCGTCCATTCTTTCTCCCTCTACTTCTGGGTTTTGTTCTGGCGCTGTGAGAGTTTCGCATTTGTGATCCTTTTCTGCTCGGCTGACCTGGATTTGTTTCTGTTTCTGTCTTCTGTTGTCGGGCCTTGTTCAGTTCCAGCGTGTTTTTGTCTCTTTTCTGTTTCTTTTCCTTTTACATTTTCCAATTCCTGATTTATCATGCTTTTTAAGTTTTGTATGATGATATCCATATTACTCTTTATGTTTTGCATTATGTTTTCAGTGATTTTTTCTTCCATTGTATATAATTCTTTTGTATGTGCCTTCTTTTCACTTCTTCGTTTAATTTATTCTTTACGTATTCTTGTATGTCCGGGTTACACCTTCCTCCTGTAGTTGTCGCCTCGTTACGGTCTCCTTCTTCTAGTTCTTGTGCGGCATCCACAGATGGCGCCACTTGTCCATCATCGCGGCTGTCTTCCCTCTCTTTCTTCGTATCACTGTGTGGCTTGCTATAACCTCTTCGATTGTCTTTGGATTTTCGTTAACTTCGTTATTTTCCGGAATATCCTTTCCTTCCTTTGGCTTTATATATTATTTTAACGCACTTACCGCTTTCAGGATGTCATCTTTGGTGTCCGTTTTTATATATCCTCCTGCCTCCGCTATGTTGGTCAGTTTTTGTAGAGCTCTTTCTACTCTTGCAGCTAGTGCTTCCGCCATCTTAACTCACACTCCTATTGTCCCACTTATGTTATTTGGATGCGACATGGGCTGAAGAGAAATTATTACGAGTATGTAGGAATAAATATATTAAGGAAAATTTCGGACCAAATTGAGATTGACAGACTGGCGAAGAGAGAAGACTACATGGCAGTTAGGTTCACGACTTTATGTGAAAAAAATCTAATTAGAACAGTTAAAGATCGTAAAGTGAGACGAGCATGCAGAATAGCATGAATTGGGAATGAAAGAGGGACATGGAAACTCCTTGTAGGAAAACCAGAGAGGAAAGCGCCCAGTAGGTACACCTAGAATAAGATGGTGAAATAACATTAAACAGCCATCATCAAATGGTGAGCAACTAGATTCGAAGGATGATTCCTAAGTAGTAGCGAGGTAAGATAGTACTTGAATGAGTAGTTGAAGGGAAATCTGACATAATGTATACCTTTCCTCCCTTGATATCACAATGGTGGTTCATTTGGTGGTTCGTTGTCATTGCACGACAGTTTTTGAACCCATAATAATAATAATAATAATAATAATAATAATAATAATAATAATAATAATAATATAATTATTATTATCATTGTTAGTTCAAGATAAGTATAATCAGTCAGGTAACATGGAGGACAGCACATTAACACCATAACTTCATGGGCGGAATTATATTTTATTGTTGAACAAGTCAGTGGTGCATAGTGTAATGGACACAGTGAATTCAATAATTCAATTCATTCAATATATTCATTTCTGTTACCTCGTGTTATCAAAGATGAATCTTTGTACTTAGCTTTTACATTTCCGTTATAGAAATATTAAGTCCAAGAATATAAAATCATGTCAAGAATCAGTAATAATTTCCTTAAAGATACTTATATCAGCAGGACAGTAAGAATCCTTACCTTGTAAAAGTAATCTATTGAAAAAATGCTGAAGAATATATTCAATAGAATTAATAAAGTATTTTCCTTTCTCCTACGATGGTGTTCCCCGTTACATTTGGTCAGTTTTTAGATCGATGCATATTATTAATGTTATTATTTATGCTATTATTATTATTATTATTATTATTATTATTATTATTATTATCATTATTAGTTCAAGATAAGTATAATCAGTCAGGTAACATTATTATTTAGGAGAAGATCAAAATGGATTCAGACCAGGAAGGTCATGTGTTGACAAAATATTTGCAGTACAACAATTAATTGAAAAACGGACTGCAGTTGGAGAAGAAACCCATTTGACAATGATAGATTTAGAGAAAACTTATGACTCATTTCCGAGGAAGAAATTATGAGCAGAATTGGAGAAATACAATATTGATAGAAACCTAATAGAAATTATTAAACAAATCTATAAAGATAACTCCGTTTATGTTAAAATTGGAAATATAATGTCTAATCCTATAAAAACCACAAAGGGATTGAAACAAGGGTGCAGTCTATCACCAATTTTATATAATATTTTTGTAGAATTTATATTAATGAAATGGAAACAAAGCTGCAAAGGTATGGGGATCCCAATAGGCAACAGATTTTTGCTGACATTAAAATTTGCCGATGATCAACTGGTTTTAGCTCAAGACAAATTTGATATGGAATTCATGATAAAAAGGTTGAAATACACATATGAATCATGGAGTCTCACAGCAAATTTACAAAAAACAGAATACCTGGCAATAAACAGCATTTGGGAATAATTATGGATACCATTGAAGGTATAGGCAAAGAGAACATAAAACATAGAATTGAATTGAGTAGCAAAATAATATCATCGTTAAATTCCATATGGTGGGAGAAGCATATTTGGAAAGACACAAAAATAATATATTGGTAAAACATTGGTGGAATCTGTTGCAATGTATGGAAGTTAGGTATGGACAATCAATAAGTACTACAAGAATAGACTAATAGCTCTAGAAATGGATTATTTACGCAGAAGTGCCAGAAAGTCTAAATTAGAACATGTCACAAATAAGGAAATTAGAAACATAATGGAAGCAGAAGAAAGCATAATTGAAAGAATTGAGGAGAAGGAATTAAAGTGGTTAGGACATGTTTTAAGAATGGAAGATGAGCGATGGCCGAAGCAACTATATGAATTACATCCGAACAGAAAGAAGAAAAGAGGGAGACCAAGGTTAACATGGAAGGAAAACATGAAGACAGTAATGCAAGCTTGAGGGCTAAGCATCGAAGATGCCCAAGACCGTAGGCTTTGGAGGTTTGGCACGGGAAGACGGCAGCAGCTGTAAAAACCCGAAGATAGATAGATTATTATTATTATTATTCCATCCATAGTAATTCTGCCCGAAGGCAGGTCCTTCACTGCAATAACTGCATGTTCATGCTATGCTTGCAGCTTTAAGAGGGAATTGTAGGTGAGGTAGCTTCCCGTTGCTTTCCACGGATGATGATGATGATGATGATAAGGACGATGATGATAAGGATGATGATGATAATGGCCATATGATTTCGGGGACCGTTCGGGCCTTAACGTTTTCCTGACATTTGTCTTATAGGTGAGGAAAAACCCCGATAAAAATCTCACCCAGAAAAATCTTCCCCGACCGGGGATCGAACCCGTGTCCGCTGCATGACAAGACAGCACGCTATCTCGAGAACACAGCGGTGGACGTTATTATTACTATTATTATTATTATTACTATTATTATTATTACTATTATTATTATTATTACTATTATTATTTTTTTTCTTTTTAAATTCTCTTGTATGATAAATCCAATTACAGTAAAAGCTCCTTATTTACGGTTATGTTATTCTCGTTTTCACTATACGCGGATTAATCGTAACAACACAGTTCCTGTATTCGCGGCTAAAAGAATCTTTATTCGCGGATGCAGTCGGTAAATTAGAAGCATTGGCATCTTTTAATAACACCTCGACAACTTTTTTTTACTGCAGGCACGTTCCAAAGCGGATTTTACAAAGATTGATTAAAAATAAATGGACAAAAAATTTCAAAGTAAAACAAACCTTACAGTCACTAAGCATAAAGTTCGTTACTTAAAAGCCGCTGCCTCCGTATTTCACATGCCGCCCTCACCATGATCGACTTTTATTGTTTCAACTTTTCATTCGTTGCAATAATTTTTGATTAAATAACATGAGTCTCTTCTTATTTTTCCTCAATTTAAAATTTCGAGTAAAAGGAAAAAATAAATATAATAAATAAAGGTTCCGAAGCAGATAAAAGTAGAGATGACGCTTAAAGTAAAAATATAAACGTATGACCCGTTTACGCAAAGGCTAGTCGTTTGTATCCATAACGCGCTGTTTCAATGTTAATGAATCAACTGTAGGATTCATCAAGAAATCCGAAGACAAAATAAGGAATTCTATCGCTGAATTCACAGCTGAATATCAATCTGAATTGAAACACCTTTTAAAAGCGGCCTAACAGGGAAAAAATTACCAAGTTCTTTAAGCTCTTTCTCAAGCATTACAATAGTAATTAATATACATTTTTCAAAATCTCTCATTAAATAGATTTTATTTTGACAATTTTTATTTTATTTTGGACCCTTGGAACATATCCCCTATATACCCATACACATTACTATTCCACATTCATGGTTTCTGTATTCGCAGTAGTGATGGGTAATTCGAGAGTAAGTCGTTTAAAAAGAACGCTTCACTACTGTGAAGTGTCGAAAAGTTACTCACTTTTAGTGAACTGCCAGTTCAGAGTTCACTACGGTTCACTACTGCTACTTAAAATAAAAATTTACTTTTAATTCAAGCTCTGGATGTCTCACTCCAAATCAACTTTCGCTCATTCGTTGATTACTCTACATTGCTCCGCCCATCGACCTTGTATGTCCCCAGCTCTTTCCTATACGTCATCCATATCGATCGTACCGCAGCGAGTGTCTGAGAGGAACGAACTATCTTGCCAGAGTGAACTGCCATAGAGGAACGAACTATCTGGACTGAGTGAAGTTACGTAGAAAAACGAACTACATTGGAAGTGCCTTAGATGAACGAAGTGGTATCAAAGGACGAACTACCTTGGAAGAGTGAAGTGCTTTAGAGGAACGAACTATCTTGACAGAGTGAACTGTCTTTAAACACTTCAATACTTCAAACTCTCAACATTCGACACGCTCATTCATTAATTACATGTTCATTACAGCAATCTCCCGCCTCTTGCTTACGTCATCACTCATTCGCAGCATTACTCAGGGATTACTCCTTTTGATCTACGGCATTACTAACATTACAAATCAAATGTAGTCTAATACTACAATCACTTTAAATTTTATTTATTGGAATTCTGAAAGTATTTAATACAAATCCATTTTGTCCAAGTTTTAAAACATAATTTAGTCTACTAGTTTTTCAAAAAGCTATTGCAAAATTTAGTAAAAATCTTACCTTGCTAAACGTTTAGAGCAAATATGCCGTGCAAGTTTAAAAGTATCCCCGCCCCCTGAATGAAACTGTATTTAGAACAAATGTTACACTTTGCTTTACCATCGCCTAAATCGGCGAAGAAACCCCAAATTTCACTACTTTTTCTTTATCGCGAATTAGAAGCCATTCTGTAAAAGTGCACACACAAGGATACATTTTGTTGGCCTACCCAGTATTCACCCTCTTTATATTTTTAGTTAGGGGTTGTTAAGATTAACATCAAGTAATTGCCAATAGTACGATTTTGCATCTTTCTTTCATTTTAATGAAATGTTATTCAAATAATAAGTGTAAACAATACATATATAAATAAAATAAAATATATCTTCCTTTAAAGTTTTAAAATGCTCCACATACATTTTTTTTTTTCAAATTATAGAGTTATGATTTTGTTTTTATCAACATTTACAACTTGAAATAAAATATGTAAACATTGAAATTCTGTATATAAATACAATTATGGAAATAATACAGTTATGACAGAAATAAAAAGGAGATATAAATAATTATAAAATAAACATTTTGCATGCCGTCATATTAGAATTTTTTCATACTCAAATAAATTAAAATAGAATTTACATACCGTCAACCGGGGTTACTTTGACTCGAAGGGCAACTTTGACAGAATTGGGGCTTCTGTGACATTTTAAATTTCATGTGTGTTTTGGGCTATTTTGACAACAATGCAGTGGTGTAGATAATTCCTTGGAGGCGCACGAATAATTAAGTTGTTTTAAAAATCCTGGCGCGACAGGCCTACAAGGTCCTGAGCCTACCAGCTGGCTGTTGGCCTCATATCCACATATGTCAATCACATAGGTAGATGATAATCAGCCAGTTTAGGGGTGACATGTGGTCAGCATGTCGAGACCCCAGCCGTTATAGCTGGTTTTCTCAACCTGGAGCCGCTACTTATTGTAGCTACCCAAATGCATCACGATGCTGGGTGGGCACCGGTCCCATACTGGCCATACCATGAGAAAATTTCTTCCCCCATGGAGACTCGAATCAGCGCAAGTCCCGTAGCTCTGCGCCAAGGCTTCCTGCCTTAACCACTCGGCTACGGCGCACGACGTTGTTTTAAAAGCGGATGTTAATTGTTGGAGACACATCTGTGTCACTTTCAACAACAATGGATTGCCAGCAAGGATAAATTAATTTCTTAATAATTTCTTAGTTGATTTTCTGTGTGGACAGGAATTACAATGGCTAGAGGCTATAAGAAGAAACCTGGGAGTCATGCATACAAGAGTTACTGTAATGAAGATCTTAAAAAACCTCTTGAAGAAGTGAAAAGTGGGAAGTTATCTCAGAGCAGGCTGCAGAGAAATATAACGCAAAAAGAATCACTCTTTTGTACAAACTCCGTGGTGATCATCAGGGAAAGCCAGGGTAACCCACAATTTTGAATCAAGAAGAGGAGAATTTGATTTCTGGAACCTTAGGAACTGTTGCAGACTGGGGCTTTCCTATGTCTAAGAGTGATATTCGATCCGCTCTATTGTAAATAAATGTTTTCTAATTAATTCCTGATTGTCTAATTACAATAATTATATGATAGTCTAAAATATGCAATATGATTACTCAATCTGGAAATGAATTTTGTGTTCTGTTGCGTGTCAGAATTGATAGTGAAGTTTATTTTGTCAAATTACAGTTAGAAAGCCAAGAGATGGATAGACAGCGAATGCACATGCAATACGTTTTCCTCCGAGGAGTGATTTTGGAAATAAATAGGATGAAAATCCTACAAATTAAGTTTATGAAGAAGAAGAAGAAGACATTTATAAAATCATTTGTAGTAAGGTTGTTTACAATAAAAATATTTTTAAAAACATAAATTGGTGTCAAAGTAGTACCTACAGATGGTCTACTTTGAATTAGGGGTGAAAACAAATGTGATGTCAAAGTTGCCCCAGCACATGGGCAAAACATACCTAAACAATACTCATTGTTGTCCTACTAAGTTTCTGTTTGAGGAGTACAGTACCAAATGGAATTTGTAGTCTAAGGTTCAATTGGTACAATAAATCATACTATTATAAACCCAATGGATTTCTTAGGCTTAAAGGAACTTCGGGACTTGGAAAATCTGGTAGCGTTTATCTAGCCGAGCGTTAGTATGAGGATGTACAGTTATACATTTGAAATAAACAAATGGAGTCTTATTTTAAACTATTTTATTACTAAAGTATAAATAATTAGAATCCCTAAGTATTTTAGCCCTAAATAACTAATCTAAGCCTATATTAAAACTACAGTACTTCCTGGGGGTTGAGAAGAGGGAGTTGTGGAATTTATAAATTTACCCTAATCTACATCGTTTAGAATTCGATTATCCCTTGAAAATATAGCATTAACACAGTCTACATTGTTTAGAATTCTACTATCCCTTGGAAAGCATGTATTAAAATAGTTAAGGTAATTGATTCTCTTTACAAAAAGTAGTACAGACTACATATTAAGAAAAATGGTCGGTGACTTACCCTTCAGCAGTTTACACACACAGACAGACACGAGACCCTCACTTCTCAAGTGTTATATACTCAATTTGACCTCTAGTTACCCTAACTGTACTCACTAACATTCCAACAAAATAAATGTAGGGATGTTTACAGTTACCTATGCAAAACTGTGCTCTGAACTATATCATGTCTAAACTCTATTTCAAAAGACTTTGCTTGAAAAATTAAAATAATCTATAAAACAATAAAAAATCTATATAAAAGACTATGTATTCATAACATATTCCCCCCTTCTCAAACCCAAGAAAGGGTCTTTTAAGGCCCTTTTTGGGGCCGCTGAAGTTCTGTACTTAGACTACGCACAAACTTTCTAGGTGATCTGGTTCCCTTCCAAAATACTATTCATAAACAGGAATTTTAACAGAAACAATTTTAACATAGTCATAAAAATTAGTGTTCAAGTTAATCCATTTTCTCTTTACAATTAACCGCAGTTCCCTTCCTCTATATGGGACATAGACGTTTTCATACGTTATCAAACCACATTTATCTGGTTTTCAAATTACATCTGGAAAATGGATTAGCTTGTCACTCCGAACCTGAAACAAGAAAACATATAAAACACAATTTATCTACTCTTCTTCTTTTTCAAACTGTTCCATAGTTCTGTTTTCTTCCATGCTGTTTCTTTTCCACACTGTCATTCTGAAAAAAATCTAAAACTTTAATTAGAGCTTATCACTTTCTTCACAACACTCGGCTTTTCCAGTAGCCGCATCCACCGAGAAACTTGAGCACTTAGTTCTTGTTTTGTCGCCGCGCATGTCCGCAGCTCATGTTGATCTCTTACAGCATCCCTGGTTGAATCCGATGCCTGGGACAACGTTCGGTGATGGTATCTTCCTTCAGTCGGGAGAGAGCCATGCCGGATACTGGGTCTGTCCTTTGAAGTTCTCGAGACCAGCAATTTCTTTTAGGAGCCATGGATTATCCGGAGGATAGGTTTAATAGGATTTCTGCGTTTTTATCCAATTTTCTTACTGTATAATACTGGTTGGGAATTACTATATGATCCACGGACTATCAGAGGTTCGATTGGATATGGTAAAGGTTGGGAATTACTATATGATCCACGGACCATCAGAGGTTCGGTTTGATATGGTTAAGGAATTTGCTTGGTCTCTCATGTCGCACCGTATTCACTGATGGACATTTTCCATGCCGAATGGCTGTCTCTCTGTTGTTAGTAAAGTTGTACCTGCATAGGCCCTGTCTTCCTCCTTTTTCCTGGTATCAGCTGATCTGACAAAGTTTCGTTGTGTGGGGGATGTCCTAGGTGACTCAACATCCTTCGTCGTTTTCTAGTTAGCCCTGTCGTGCTAGTCAGCCCAGTAGTGCTCGTAGTGTTAGATCATGTGCGTAGTTGTTCTTCTTGTGCTGAGGGTGTTTTACTTGTTTACTTTAATAGTATTTTTTGTTTAGTTTTATTGGTTTTGTTCTCTTTTTATTATTATTATCGTTTAAATACTATGGGTCTGCACTACCTTTTTCTTAATAAATTCCATATGGACTTTTAGAAATTAATCAATAGTACCTTCTGGGGTTTCAAAACCATATCCTAGTTTCTTAACTAAGAATGGTATCCCTTTTTAGCTAAACCCCGAATCTTGAGCAACCATGTACATCTTTACTTTTCTAATTTTCCTAGTTTCAGTTCCTCTAAATTTACTTTTAGTTAGTCATATCTCAATGGTGCAACCACCAAAATTGTATTTTGCATTAAAGTTTAAACTGCCAACCTCGTTCCATTACAAAATTTTATCCCTGTTTTAACTTTTGGCGTTGCCAGAATTTAAACTGGAAACGGAAAAGAGTGCTCACATGCCTATCATTTTATATAGCCATCATCAGCAAATATCATTTTCTAAATCATCTTTTTATCTTCCCTAAAATTTTCATTCTGACAGTACTTCAGGTGTATATATTCACATAATTTCCATAATTAGATCGGTTGATATTTTGCTATATTTAGCAGCCCTAAATTTTTGCCTAATTATAAGGGTTTTCCCTAGCCCCTTTCTTTATATAATAGAGTCCTGGGTTCGACTGGGTGCGCTCGTCTTCACATCAGTCGAAAGGACATATTCTACACGTATTTATCATGTAAATGCTACTTAACCAATGCCGAATTAGGTCGTACAATTACCCATTAATACTCGCATCCTGAATTTCTCTCATCGTTTCCTTAGGGTCTCGAGTTTGAAAGCATTCTTTTCCTTTCCCCACTTCTGAATTAACTGCCTCTATTTCTTAACTCTCCCTCTTCCCAGCCTTAATTTTAGTTGCATTGAGATATGATTTTTAAGCTGCTTGTGTCGGGACAGGGATTCAGGTTTTCATTATTCATTGGTCTAATTTTCCCGGATCATCTGATCTTACTGCTAATATGTCAACCCACTTAGTGTAACTTCTTAATACTTACTGATTCCAATTTGGAAAGTGACAGTGATATTACGTAACCTGAGTCCTTGTCCTCATTTTTTCCTCTGCTGCCCTAACTTCTGATACGGTGTACTTTACACCATGACATCACCTAAATGTTATTTTGAATGACAAATTCTCATAGATGATTTGTTGAACTTTTCATACATTTATTTTTCGTTTTGTATACTTCATTTCCTGATTGTCTTTTTTATCTATATGTATATTCAACTTCTCTTTATCTTTCTCTACTCCGTATTCCCAGGGTTTACTTGATTTCCTATTACATACATATCATCAATTATTGGGATTCGATTTTTCCCTCCTTTCACTTTGAACCATTTACCCACGTCCTACTCCAGGGATTCTTTCCTTACTTCTTCTTTCACTCGAACTACTACTCCTTCCTGTACCTGCTCTGTATCCTAGGGGCTCTAATTTACTTTAGACTGCTTAACTGCTTAAACTTATCTACACCACCAATAGGTGTTTAACCTCTCGTTTTTATGTCGTCTTCTTTCCTTTCCATCCTAGATCAATCTGTCCCTCTAGGCTCTACTTGTCGATTGCACAATCGTGTGTATGTGTGTTTCCCAAATTTCATCCTGCTCCCACTAGTGCACTCGTGTTTCCGGTTTTATTTTGCTAGTATATTGTCATCTACCCGTTAGGACCATATTCTATCTGTGCGTACGTCTTTACTTCGCTGTATTTCTTTCCGCTTTCTCACCGCCGGCGGATTTTCGTAAGTTTCACTGTTCGCATCCCTACCCAGTGGCTCTAGTGTAGGCCAGGCCGCCTCGAAGTAGTATGCCTCCCTTGCTTCCTATCCTGATTTTCTGTTTCTCTTATCTTCATGCTATCCCCTCATAAGGGTCGCTGTTCGCATCCCTACCCAGTCGCTCTAGTGTAGGCCAGGCCGCCTCGAAGTAGTATGCCTCGTTTGCTTCCATGGTACTAAACGTCAGTGCCAAGTCGACAAGGTGCTATTGCCAGTGCCCCAGGATCACCGAGGAGGCCTGTGACTCCAGATCCTTTTATTACGGGGGTGTCCCACCTTCCAACTTGCGCACTCCCTAACTCCTCACTATTTCTCTGTCTCTCTCATCTGTGCACTGTTTTCTCCTAAGAATCGCTGTTCGCATCTCTATCCCAGTGGCTCTAACCTAAATGCCAGGCCTCATTCAAGATAGAATGCCTTCCTTTACTTCCTATCCTAATTCCGTTACTCTTCTAACTTCTTGTGGGTTTCTGTGCGATTTCCCTAACATCACTTAGCCAAGTTTGACCTAGGTTGCAGTCTATTCGCTCGTTTTTATCTCGATATGGATCCGAGTGATTTGTAGGCCCAAGTCTGGTGAGTCTTAGAGCGATCTAGTGGTCATTCACTAATCTAATTAAGTTCCAAATCCCATGTGTGTGTGTGTCTATTCTCAACTGGTCACTAGTCCCACTGATATGCTATCAAGGTGTACAGAGGGAGAGATCCCGGCCGCAGATTCTTTCTCTGTTTCCTCCTGTATGCATCTCAGTCAGTTGTCATGATCAGCCGAGTATAATAATTGTTGTGTAATTTCCATTAGAAATATATTCAGTGTAGCCCTTGAATTCCCAATTTATGATAATACTCTCCACTAGATCGATTAAGACACCCAACTATCGGTGCAGTATCCTAACCTCCATCTTCTAAGTTGCTATGGGAATAAATTAATTTGTTTCCGATCATTTCTGCATGCTTGGCACTCGGTAATTCTGGGAAAATCTTTCAACGCTAGTCCTATTCTTCATTGCATTTCAAAAATTTATAAATTTTCCTAGGTTCCCATGCCCCTCTTCCGTTCTCTTTATAATACTTTTTTTTAAACCAAGTTGGATAATGTACATCCTCCCTTCTTAATCTGAAACTGTTGTCACTCCTTATTTCTCGCGATGTTAGAATAATTCCTACCATCCGTGTTGGCATAATTGCTGGTTAATTGAACCTATCATTCGTCTCCGCTATAGGCTTAACATACTACGTGTCTCTATCTGGACTGCTTTCACGTTGTCTTCTCGCGAACTAGCCTACTACTTATCCCGGAACCCATTCATACTTAAATGAGTCCTAATTGCTGAAATTGAGATTGTGGTTTTCCGTTATCTTTCATTTTATTCATAAGCATAAGTCTTATTTCTGGTAGTTCGCTCTTATTTCATCATCATCATCATTATTATTGTGGTTTATTAATTTACCGTGAATTATTATTATTATTATTATTATTATTATTATCATTATTATTGTTAGTTATAAATTTACTGTGTTTTATTATTATCATTATACATTACCAATACTGGTAATTTGATTTTATTTTTATTATTATGATCGTTAAGGTTTATTGTTATTACTGAGGTCTGTTATCTTTTTATTATTATTAATATAGTTATTATTATTATTATTATTATTATTTACTTTTCGGTGGTTTATTATTTATTATATTTTTTATTAAGTTTTAGGATCTTCATTAATATTAATAGTTTGGTCTTCCCGGTTACATCCTACTAATCTCACGTGTATATCATAACTAGTCTCTAGCATCCTATCCTTACCCAGCTTGAGGGTTATTCGTCGATGTTTGTTTGTCTGTCACTCCTTTCACGTTTGTTTACTTCTTTTACTTCTGGTATTAATATTATTATTCAAATACTATATAAGGATTACTGCTAGTCCTATCTGGTATCTCAGTATTACGATCATTCAGACCTCTTTGCTTTTAATAATATCCGCCATCCTTCAATCTAATCATTTCTCCTATTATTAATTATTACTTTAATATAACGTTTTATGCTTATCATTATGTTATTGCAATTAGTATTTATTTCTAACTAGTATTATTATTATTATTATTGTTTATTAATTTTTCTGTGAATTATTATTATTATTGTTATTATTATTATTATGCAGTATGAAGGTTAACTTATACTGTTATTACTGATGTTTGTTATCATTGTTTATTTTTTATTAATATAGTTATTATGGTTATTATTATTATGATTATTATTATGATGATTATTATTATTATAATTATTATTATTTTTATTATCATTATTATGTCTATTAGTTATCATGTTTTACTTTTATAGCTCAGGTTGCCCGTAATCTGATGCTCCTTTATACCTTCCAAACTACTTTTCTCATTAATTATTTTATTATTAATATTATTCAATTTAGTTGGTTAAGATTACTCGTAGTTGGTCCATATTTACTTGTGGTTCTCATAATCTTTGGGTTTAATTTATTGTAGCGATTAAGATTATTTACTCGCTTCCTCAGTTAGTTTCATTTACCATTTCCCGTTAGTTCTTTTACTTACCCATGTTTTATTTTTAAATTAGTTAGTTTAAATTCACAGATTATTAGCTTATTTTAGTAAGGTTATTAATTATTATTCTAATATCATTGTTTATTGGTTATTTATTATTATTAAGGAGTTCATTAATTGAGTTCTAACTTCCCACATGTTCTTCATTCCCAATATATTTTCTTCATCGGGAATATATAATGAAAGTTTTTTTTTTTATTTATGATGATCGAGCGTTTACGGATTAAGTTAAACCACTAAATCTCCTTCACTACTCAAATATTCTAAAACTGCACTTGAAATGACAAGAAATTATTTCCAGAGTCCTATGGTCATACAGTGCGCCGGCATTATCACCACGTTTCAATTATCAACTTCGCTTGCTACCATAAAATGCAAAAGAGATCTATGACTAGATTGGCTCATCTCACTATGAAATTAAATGATCCAATAATATTATAAAATTTATCGGAACAGTTCACAATTTTACAAAAATGCTGCCACCATGAAATCTGAATTATATTGTTTTAAGTATGTAGTCGCATTAAAGATAATGCCTAAACACTAGACACTTTTGATTTGATCCAACTCTTCACTGCATAAAATCTCTCTGGGGAAACTGCGAGTCACCATTCACCATATGGGTTGTCAAATAATTACTCAAAAGTCCTAAGTAATGTATAAAGTCGGTTGAAAATTTAAAAAAAAAATTATAAGGTAGATGAAACATAAGACTTATAATTCACAACAGAAACTCAAAAAAATCCCTGGTTATGCAGTATCATATCACTTGGGGTTAGGATTAATAGACAATTCCATCTATTTATTCATTTTTTTTTGCGGATATAATTTTTTTTATTATTTCCTTCTGAAGTGAGATTTAAGCATATTAATAATTAGACGCAACTATCGCCGCACTTATATACAGGACTATTTAAGTTTCCTAATGTTTTTTCTTTTTGAAAAAAATGTTTATGACTCTCGCACTCCTATATTTCCTTTAGCATATACAGACACGTTACTGTATGTTATATACTTTAGATATTTCCTATCATTAATTTCATTGCGATCGTTGAGGTATAGAATACTTATGATTCCTATTAAACATTTAACCAACTTCGGGCATATCAGTGTATGTCTATTTTGCCAAACATAATGTTCTATTATTATTTAATTAAATGCTTAGTCTAATGCGGGCAAGGTCGTTTACACGGACAGAGAATTATAAGAATGGTCAGCATCAAGGTTCCCTCAGCAGTATTAACTATCTCTCGTCTTATGAATCAACATCATTTAAATCATTATAATCCATCATCTAGATGCTATCCTATCCTGTATCCAGCCCATTATTTCATAAATTCACCGCTTATGTTTATTAACGTTCATCGACCGATTCGATAAGATAGATCAAAATTCTACATCCCTCAATTATGTTCTTTTGTTTCTAAATTATAAGGACGTTATGCAACAAATATGTGTCCTAGTTCGAACCATCAGCTGACATACCTTGTACCAGTTGTGGAAAGTTTTCAGAATCTATTTTCAATTCACCGTTACGAGATCTAATCTGATATAGTGCCCATTGCAGGTTTCCCATCCAAGTATAATTAGGTCTATTATAAGTTACACTATAAATAAACTCCCTTGAAAATAAAATTTTATACTAAGTTAATTATTTATTTTTGTAAAGGAAGCTGTGTTCCATGAGCCACTTTTATTTTATTTTAATTTTTTTTATTTAATCTGTAAAAGAAGCTAACTTCCATACTTCCATATTTTCCCGAGATTAATTAGTTATACGAGTTGTGGAAAATTTACAATTTACTCCCGACAAATTCCTGACTTGTATAAAAATGGAAAATAATTTACGAGTTCAAGTTCCAATAACCTTGAATCAATTTTACACTACGGCCATCTTGCGTTATTCTGGAGAGATTAACCAAATACTGAATACATTTTCCCTGAGTTCGAATCCAAGACTTCTAGTGACGACAGCCTAGCCAACACATTACACGTGTTGCCAGATCAATCTGTTTTAAAAATGTTGATACTCTTTACGATTTTGGATATTTGATCTGATGATTCGGTAACATGTATAGTGTAGAGCGAATTATTTGAAGTGTAACTCCCTCATTCAAGTTGGAAAATTTTCAGAATCTTTATCAAAAACCGTTAGATAGCCTCGCATACGGGGACATATTTGAGACTAAATATTCCTCCGACATATCTTAACACTCCTGCTAGGAATAAATTTGTATTATAGCTAATTTAGAACACTCCTGGCTTACCGTTCTTGGACAAGAAATCTAATAAAAAAACAACTGGTAGTCACCGTATGTGAAAACTTATTTTACTGTTTTTCCTGACCTTTCAAAACCTAACCTTCACTCCAGCCGCCATCTTGTAAAGCCAGTCACCAGGGGTTCGAAACCGAGACTCCTTTGGCTAAATATTTTCTCAACAATACCCTGTAGTTCAACCCCGTAAATTATTATATACACACATATATATATATATATATATATATATATATATATATATATATATATACGAACCGTCATTTTTCATTTAGTTAAACGAAGTCGGTATGATTTCGACTTCATATTGTATTGCCAACCTAAGGAGTGACACACAGTCCGTTTATTTATTTAATCTCTATACTTGTATATTTTCCAACGCATGCAGAAACGATCTGTTCGCAGGAAAAGATCTAAAAATAATTCCTATCCTCCCTATATAACGTTTCTAAATTTTCTCAGTTAATTCAACATTTCGTTCATAGCTTCGTATGTTGGTACCGCTTAAGTTGCCCTGAGGTAATTAATAACCCGAGACATTTTAACAATTGGGATTTCAATATCATATGGAAGAAATTTTCCACGAAGGTGATTAGTTCATGCTATTTTATTCGTACTTATTATTTGCAGAGAAATTATTTTTGGTCACAACCACCATGGCGTAACCCCCGTCCACGAGCCACGGGTTCAATTTGCATACGTCATCCACGATCCTGGCAATGTTCGATCTCCATGTCATGTTTTAAACTAACTTCTCGTAATAAGTAAAATACTAAATTCCCGTGCCTAAATATTTCCTTTAATTATCAAGAGCACCCAAATTCGTGAACACCCCGTATTTTATCTGCACCTCAAGCAACATAAATTGATACGCTACTTCGACATATCCCGTTTGGAGGGCCACGTTTCAGCATGAGTTTTGCCAATCTATAATGTTGTGTTATTATTTATCCTATTCACTCCTATCAGACATATTTTCTAGACAAAAAAAGTAGTATACTCTCTGAATCTATCATGCACAGATTTTACAAGCGAAGAAAAAATGGTTGCTCAATACTACAGGCCACATTAATTTTTTTTTTCTTCCACATCTCCCTCTCTCTTACAAGGGATTTAAATACCAATCCAGAATGAATATCTTTTTATTTATTTAATTTCTATTAAATCATAAATATTATATGTTCTACCTAAATCTTATACTGCTGATTTTAACCTAAAAAGTGTACGTATCACAAAATTTTAATATTTATTGTATTCCAAACGGTCCAGAAAGCTTGCAAGGGTCCGTTTCCCTATCAGAAAAAATAATAAAACATTATTTATACGATATACCACCACTGCTCACCAATATTATAAACCCAATGGATTTCTTAGGCTTAAAGGACCTTCGGGACTTGGAGAATCTGGTAGCGTTTATCTAGCCGAGCGTCAGTATGAGGATGTACAGTTATACATTTGAAATAAACAAATGGACTCTTATTTTAAACTATTTTATTACTAAAGTATAAATAATTAGAATCCCTAAGTATTTTAGCCCTAAATAACTAATCCAAGCCTATATTAAAACTACAGTACTTCCTGGGGGTTGAGAAGAGGGAGTTGTGGAATTTATAAATTTACCCTAATCTACATCGTTTAGAATTCGATTATCCCTTGAAAATATAGCATTAACCCAGTCTACATTGTTTAGAATTCTACTATCCCTTGGAAAGCATGTATTAAAATAGTTAAGGTAATTGATTCTCTTTACAAAAAGTAGTACAGACTACATATTAAGAAAAATGGTCGGTGACTTACCCTTCAGCAGTTTACACACACAGACAGACACGAGACCCTCACTTCTCAAGTATTATATATACTCAATTTGACCTCTAGTTACCCTAACTGTACTCACTAACATTCCAACAAAATAAATGTAGGGATGTTTACAGTTACCTATGCAAAACTTTGCTCTGAACTATATCATGTCTAAACTCTATTTCAAAAGACTTTGCTTGAAAAATTAAATAATCTATAAAATAATAAAAAATCTATATAAAAGACTATGTATTCATAACACATACATTCAATATTTTCGGCATAAATCAAACGAGTTAGACCTTAAAAACCTTCGAAAATATGTCAAAGTACCCCGTTTTACGGTGACTATTTCCGTTTATCTTTAAAAAGTCCACAGCTACCATGTGGTTGGTTAATGTCACGTCACCCCAGGTTCGTGTCTTCGTGCTTCCCCCTCCGGTCCCCCATATTCTCGCTGTGTGAAGCAAAGGATCCGATTGGACATAGCTATGCCATCTGTTGGTGATATGGTAAAGTTATTTGAATATGCGAAAATGTAAGTTTTTTGCGCTTGGTGAATGGGCTTTGCTAAATTTTGTGAACGAACTAGTTGAATTGAATGTTTCACAAAAATGAATGCGAGTGAACGAACTACTCCTCGAAATGAACTGGTTGGGCACAACGCTAATTCGCAGCATATTTTCGAAACATATCTTCCGCGAATAAGGAGCTTTTACTGTATACTATATGGATGTCGAATAGTGGTACCTTATTTTAAGGGAAGAGGAAATATTACGAGTTTTTGAGATTAAAATTCTAACGAAAATTGTTGGGCCAAGGAGAGACGAACACTTGGAGCCTAAGTTACGAAGATGTATCAAGCTAACATATAAAGTTAAAGGTCTGGGTTCAAATCCCGGATAAGGAGTTAATCTTTTCTGCAATATTTGGTCTTCATTGCTAAACATCAAAATTTAATTATAACATAAAAATAAAAATGCGTTGCTGCTATAAAGTAAAATATTTTCATTAAAACGCTTTATTGTTATAAAAGCCGTAAGATGGCACTACGAGCGATGTCCCGCTGACTCTAAAGATAGAGCATTGCATGTAAGGAAATAAAAATCAATGTTTGTACTTGAAAGCTGAATGGAGAATAGATAACGAGCTAACGTATAATGTTAGAGATCTCGGTTTCAAATTTCCATTTAGGCATTAATTTTTCTTTTTAGTGTAATATATATATAATTTGTCTTATAACAATTTCAAATAATATAATTCTGTAAGTCTACATAATTATAGAAATAATAATAATAATAATAATAATAATAATAATAATAATAATAATAATAATAATAATACATTAAAATTAATTCGTATAGAAACAGCCACGTCGCCTGTTTGTTGCTCCCCTACCTCATTGCTCTCGCCTACAAAACATACCTTTCCTTCCAAACCCCTTTCTTTCATGGGTCTCCGGGGTATCCTTCTTCCAACTCTGTTTATGTCGTGCTAATCTCTTTCTTCCTGGTGGTATCCAATATAAGATCTTTGTCCATCTTATGTTATTCATCCTAACTGTGTGTCATACACAATTGAACTGTTACATTTACACTAAAATTGGTAGGCACACACAGTTCATATCAATATTTCTCCCATAGCTTATCTTATTTGTATGTTTGATATTTTCATCTAATCTTGTTTTCTACATCTTCTTAAAATTCATGTAGGCTGCTAAAAGTTTCTTCCTTAATCCCTGTTTTACATTAAACAACTGAGCTCCATATACCACAACCAAATAACTAACTTACTGGCACTATCGAAACCGTAGGTTTATGGTCGGTCGGACATAAGCTCTACACCAATGGCTAGGCGTCAGCGGAAGGGGTACTTCCCTATAATTTTTACAAAAATAAACTGTTTTAAATATCATTTAAAATTATAAAATTCTGATGTTAAAAAGTTGAATCAATTTTAAATACATTTGTAAGTAAATAATTTGTCAGCTAGTGTCATCTGTCGGAGGTTTCCCAAATTACATCTTCCGTCCCTTGGTAGCTTGGATGTGCCAAGCCTAGCCACGTCTCATCGCCGACATTCTATGTTGAAAGAAGAAGTGAAGTTCGTTGCCCTCAGTTAGTACTGCAATATCAGATTTATTCATTTTATTTAGTTAGATTGTCTATAGTATGTTATATTTTACTGTGAACTTGTCACTGGACAATAGTGAATTTTCAAGTGTCTCTTGTAATTTATTTTATTCCGCGATTTGTCGTGAGTGAATCGTATAGAAGTTCATTAGCCAAGTGCTTCCAAGAATCCTCTCATGCTATTCCCTATTTCAAACCAGTTGATAGAGATCCTACCTTCACTCACTCCACTAGCAGGCACAAGTAGCTAGTAAAGCGGAAGGTACCACTCTCTGTTGCAAATACATAAGTCTTCTAACTTATGTTATGGAAATAAAATTATATTGGATTATATGCTGAACAATTCGAAAATTTATAATAGTTATATAATAGTTTTTTTTAAGATTTATACCTATATATACATTTTTATTTCTCCTTGTTTAACATCTCCCATTTATGCATATTTAAATCTCAGCTTCTACTGTGTCTAAATTTGTATGTAGAACTACGATGGAAGGACGTCACCATACTCCGGACCTGAAGTGAATGGACACGCAACAAACTGCCAGTTTTCAAGCTTAGAGGAAGGAGAACATTTAAATTACATTTTCACTGCTTTAGGCCCAATATGTTATTTTTACGCGAATTAAAATTTATTTTGTAGGTGTTTTTACTTTTTTTTAAATATGTACACTCAAACCATACAATGTGTTTTCTCTAACCATCTCTACCATTACATAGAGTCAAAATAAAAATATTAACACTGACTTCATCAAGTTTATTATTAACTGTTCCCGCCGAAACAAAGAATTGATGCACTTTTGACCTTATAAATGATTTAGTGAAACTATCATATTTGTCTAATTATGAAATTATTTTGCAAATTTTTTTAGGACTCTAATATATTTTCATTTAGTTTCGCCTCTCTTCTGATCCTGTACACACTAGCTATTCCCACTCCTGCCATCTTCACTGCCGTTTCAGCCATACTCTTCAAATTCCAAGTAGGATTTTCGGCCGTTAGTGTATTAAACAAACCATGTACACATCTCCACTCACTACTGCGCAAAGGTTTTCCTTTTTTATGTTTTGCTGTTATCAGCCATTATGTTCAAATGTTATCTGCAAGCATACCGAAACTAAAATTTATATATACACATTCAAACGTTTAACTGTATGTTTTCCTTTTATCTAACACACAATAACTAAGACTAAGTATTACTAGTCCACCGCTGTGGTCACGAGGTAGCGTGCTGCCTTGTCACGCAGCGGGCCCGGATTAGATTCCCGGTCGGGACAGGCTCGTGGGTGAGGTTTTTTCGGGGTTTATCCTCATCTGTAAGACAAATGTCAGGAAGCTTAGGGCCCAACGGTCCCCGAAAATCATCCGGCAATCATCATCATCATCATCCTTCACCGGTGTGGAAAGCAACGGGAAGCTACCACACCTATAATTCCCTAGTAAAGCTGCAAAGCATAGCATGAAAATGTTGAGATGGCAGTTAAAGACCTGCCTCGGGCAGAATTACTATGGATTGATGGAAGTTTTACTAAATAAATAATTATTATCTAAATATTTTTATAAAAATGTATAAAACAATCTATTAAACGCTAACTAAATACTTAATTCTACTAAATATATTATGCATTAATTGAATTTTCAAGTCAATTCTAAAATCCACACGCTGCTAGAACTAAAAATGGTCTACTGAGAAAGACACATTTCTTTTGTGCTGTCAGTACAATGTCAGTACTGAACTACATTATTAACAATAGATGGCCCTCCACCGGTTTACCACCCCACAAATTACCATACTAAAACTGTGTGTTCTATATTATATTAGTTAAGGAAATGTTATTGTAAATTCAAAGCATAAAAAAATAAGTCAGGGATTAAAAATTATACATATTTTTTTACAAAACTCCTCGGAAAAATGATAAATTAAATTTTATTTTCTGGTTTTCACAGCTTTGGGGGAGTTGGTTTATAACTGGTAACAGCCACATTCCTAGCTTTGACCTAGTTATTGTACGCATCCCTACAGTAGTAGGGGTAGAAAAATGACGTCCCTTCTATCAACTCCGTTGACATAGGGCGCATTCAGCGGGCAGTAAAGCGCTTTAGCGCTTTAGCAAAAATGGCTGCCATTTGCAGCGAAAATTTAAGGAGTCTGTTGAATGGACCGCTGCATGCAGCTATACCGCCAAATTTAAATTTGTTCATTGGCTCATTACTCATATTACTACGCGATGCTATTGAAATTAATCATAATACTAATAGGGTTATACAGAATTTACGATTTATTTTAATGTATGTAATTTATGAAATCGACGAATAGATCGTTTAAAATAAAATATTATTATAACGAGAAAATTTGTATTTTTTTAATTATTAACATATCAGGCGGCTCCGTGACACAAGCGATTAGACACTCGCCTCTCACCGATGGCTTCTCGAGAACCTTATTTATAATATTTATTATTAGTTTAATCTTATTAATTTGTGTTTTAGTAAGAGTAGCTTTTTTTAACTTGATTAGTCTCGGTCACTATACATAGATTTTGTAGTGGAGGAAACGGATCTACGGCATTTTCTTTCAGGGATTCTCCCATTTTCCCATACCACAATTTTATTCCACCTTTTCCCATTTTCATCTCATCCATTTTGTTCATCAGATGTAGTCAGCCTGCACCCTAGTTAATTACAGACCTCTGTAAATATAGGGGCTTAATCTAATCTCTCGATCTGACCCTGAGTTGGTATCAACTTGAAATTATTTTATTATATTTAAACATCACTCCTGCAAATTCCCTATGTGATGCATATATTGCTCCTTCATCATCACATAACACATATATTTAATAACCAGACTAAAAGTATTGCCAGGTGGGCTGTAGGGTAAATTTTATTTAATTGTTCAGCCATTTTATTCATATCATTTCTTACATAATATTTGACACTTTTAGGCCTATGTTTAAATCTACGAGGAATAGGGGTTACATTAGAAAACATAGGAAATATAGGCATATGTGCAGAATTAATGTAAGTTGTGCAAGACATGACCTAAGTACATCAACCAAACAATTGTATATAGGAAGGCATCATTGTATTTTTTAAACCTCAAACATACTTCATCTTTATTTTAAATTTGTTACGGAATAGGAATGAAAACAAAGAAGAATATCAATTTATAATAATTTAAATACAGTTTTCTTAATAATTGATTAATTAATTTTTTGCATCACCTGAAAATATTAATTACTTGTAAGAGTAATTACCATAATCTTTATGGCTAAAATAAAACCAAAACATTATATGTAAATTCCTACCATATATGTGAAATTCTGTCATAACAGCAGTTAATTATAGATAACCTCTCACTCGCCATACTTAAAGACATTATTTAATATAATCACTAACATTAGCAATGCCACTTTCTTACTAAAGTTAAGTGTTACACTAAATAGCATATCACTGAATCATTTATAATAATATAAAAAACATTACCACCAAGATTAATGGTAGTATACAGTGAATAGCAATATCCCATAAGAGAGACTACATGCATTTGAATTAAAAGATTATAAGACCACATTTCATTTTACGATAAATTGGGAATTAAAGTGAAAATTATCCATACCTGGTTCAAGTAATGGCTCTCAGTATCTCAATGATAGGACATAGTATATAAGGTTGGAGATTAAATAATAATGGATCAGCTGTGATTAAAATCCTATGCAGAGTGCAAATTTTTTTGTTAATACATTAACCAACTCTAGCTGTAATTTCATTTTATTCATTCACATCACACTGAGTATTTGTATCTTCACTGGTCAAATTTAGATAAGAAATCTAGAATATTGTAATATTTGAATTCAAGTTATGGCCAATACTTCACAAAGCTCTTTATTCAGAAAAGATTACAAACATAAGATACACAGTTTATCTCTTTGTCCATTACACAATTTTCTTATTGTGCTACACATTTAAAGAAGAGTACAAATGTTCGTTTTATCTGTAGAGAATATTAGTTTGACAACCACTGTAGCACTTCCAGAAATGACCCCATGAACACAATCATAATATTCTAATTTATTTTATATATCTTGAAAACAAAAATTATAATTAACTTGGCACCAGGCATTAGCGAATGAATCATCTGGGGATATAATTTTCATAATAAAAACATCCACTCGTCAATAACACAATGATTTACATGAAAACAGGTTATAATCGTAAATTCTTGATCTTGATAACAATCTTAAAATTATCACTGTCTTTAGTTTTACTTAATTTATCACTTATGTTCGTCTAAAACGGTTAGCCACCTCGAATAATTCATATATTAATGTCCAGACATAAATAATACAAAATTTGTACATCAAACATAAATTGTTTATAGACAAAGACGCCATGTTTAAACTGAATGAACCAGCCAATCACAATGGATGCAGCGGTTTTTTTCTGTCTGCAGCCTACTTTCACTTCGCTGCAGTAGCTGCAAGTCCGCTAGAGCGCTTTATTGCCCGCTGAATGGTATGCTGCAGATAAAGCGCTAAAGCGCTTTTGAAGCGCTTTGGCTACTGAATGCCCCCATTGACAATAGTAGCTCTGCCGCGAACGTTCAAACGGAGTTGGAACAGGAGCATGAACCTGTAATATGTGAGTGTGCTATTGAAAAATGTTTACAACACCCGTTTAATTCACTTTCCTTTCAAGAAAAATATAATTAATAGAAAATGATAGATCTACACAGCCTCTTATTGAATTAAGTACTCAATATAAAGGCCGTAAAATGTTCACAGGACATTTGAATCAAAATTCCTATCAAACTATCCCGTGGTTATGTGGTTGCAATAATCTCAAAACTTGTTCTGCTGACCGTATCTTTTGATTTCGCCTGAAAAGAACGTTTCGCAGAAGACAGGTATTGAGGAATTGAATAATTTTCATAAAGCAAAAAAAAAAAAAAAAAACTAAAAAAAAACTGTCGTTTCATCACATAACAAGCCTTATGAATTTGAGACAATTCGGCAAAATTATAATTGAATTATGTCGTCTAACATTTCTATTTTATATAATCGTATAATTTTTGTTAACTTTTTATTTTTATTCTTTTTACTGTGGAGCTTCCCTTCTCCCCAAACTCACGACTCGCCACTGCTCTACACACATCCCTATCCTGAACTGTTTTCCAATCATCTCCTGAACAATCTACTTCCCTCAAATCATACTTAATATTATTCTCCCACCTCATTCTTTGACAACCAAATGGACGTTGTCCCTCTGATTTTCTTACAAGAAGCATCCATGCCCCTATTTCATTCCCCATTCGTGACACATGTCCTGCCCATCGCAGTCTATGAGATATAACTGTTCTTATTATATCTGGTTTCTTATAAAGATCACGTCGTTCACTGTTAAGCAGTCTTCTCCATTTGCCTGTATATACCACAACACTTTTGACAATACATCTGTGTGTATATATATATATATATATATCAAGTTGCTGATATGCATTGTGCTCCTCCCCAGATGGCGGAGAGGGGAACGCACAACAGATATGGTGGGTAATAAAGAAATAAAATACCTGGTATGGACCAAAAGTAGCCTGATGCTCCAGTTGGGGGATTATTGAGATAGGTCAGCACCCCATCCTGTAAAAAACAATAAAATACTAAGAAACCTAATACAAAGCCTCGGATTTAATCATCAAGGTAAAGAAACAAAATGGACGATGATATTGGAATTTGGAGTGCTAAGGAATCAGAATCTGGAAAGCATTAGCTCAGGATAGGGATGTATGGAGAGCTTATGTCCGCGCGGCCATGAACCTACGGGTTCGATAGTGCCAGTGAGTAAGTAAGTAAGGAATCAGTATCAAACAAAAGGAGATTTTTGTCGAATTGAAGAAGAATAAAATTAGCAGTGCTATTCTTTCATAAGTCCCGCTCCGTAGCTGAGTGGTTAAAGCAAGAAGCATTGACGCAGAGCTAAGGGACGTGCGCGGGTTCGAGTCCCAGGGAGAAGACTTTAATTGAATTTCGCCCAGTATAGGATTTATGCCCACCCAGCTACGTGTTGCATTTGGGTAGTTACATGAAGTAGCGGCTCCAGGTTGAGTAAACCAGCTATAACGGCTGGGAGACCGACATGCTGACCTCATATCACCCCTACACTGGTTGCAAGATCATCTACCTATGTGATTAGCATGTGTGAATGTGAGGCCAGCAGCCAGCTGGTAGGCCCCAAGGGCCTTCTAGACCTACGCACCATGGAGTTTCGAGTGTTTTATTCTTTCATAAACATTTCTTTTATTATATTAATACATATGATCCAATTTTTAATTTTGTTTTGTAATTATGTAATCGATAATGGATTTTTTGATTTAGTATTGGACGTTCCCATGTGTATTTATGGATATCTTTATGATTGAAAAAGCCATTCCATATTTTTAAAGATGATTGTCTACATAATTCAATTAACCTTACAAATATATCAAAACATAATTCAGAGCATTTTAACATATGGTGCTGAAGTCTGGCAAATTTATACCAGGGAAATTAAAATAATTTTAAGTACACAATTGATGTTTTAAGAAGATCAGCTGGAAAATATAAAATGGATCGAATACGAAATAAAGAAATAGGGGACATTTAGGGTGTACAAGAGGAGCCGGATATCATAGACATTATAGAAAAGAAAAGATTACAGTGATATGGCCATGTCAAAAGAATGCCAGAGCAAAGATTGCCAAAAATTGTTATGGAATGGATCCAAATGGAAAGGAGGAAGAGAGGAAGACCGAAGAAAACTTGGATAGAAGGTGTACAAGCAGCTATGAATATCAAAGGAATGGAGGAAGATCAATGGATGGACAGAGAGGAATGGCGTTTGGTTTCCGGAAGACGGCGGCAGCTGCCATGATACCGGATGATGATGATGACATATGATCCACACTAACTCAGTAGAAAACATGGCGGTATTACGTGTTTCATTACATATATTTTCTCTTGCCCCTTAATTGTCCAAACAAGAAACAAAGACAGGAATAATGTGAGGATTATGAAGTGACGAACTTTCTAAAAAATGACAGTTAAATGCGAGTATATTATATGAGTGTTATCAACCAGTTTAACTGCAGGGCGACCTGACATGCTGAGCACAAATTAGCCTTGTACTGCCTAGATAATATTTCACCTATGTGATTGACAACTGTGGAGATAAGAAAACAACCTACCGCTAAACCAACGGCTTTGAAGGCATGTCACGCCATGGAGTTTAGTTCTGAACTTCTTACACCATCTTCCTATAAATATAATCATTAGATATTATGTCATACTTCAATACTCAAATGAAAACATTTTTAAAATTGACCCCTGCAGTAGCTGTCAAACTTTGGTATGAATTTACCTTTTTCTTATTTCACGCTTTATATTAGCTTGACCTGTAACTATGTATATAACGGAATCTTTCAACCCGATTTTCACCCACTTAAAAACATTGGATCACTTGAAACTTTGTATACTTCTAAAGGACCAATAACAATACAATAATTTCAGAAATAATATATAATATAAAATAGGTTGCGGACGTATCGACTTTTAGTCCATCGTTGTAATAAATTAATATTATATCCTCTGGTAGCTCAGTTGGTAGAGTGGTGGACTGTAGTGGTATAAAATTTCAGTAATCCATTGGTCGCTGGTTCAAATCCACCCCGGAGGATTTTTTTAGAAGGGTATTGCTCTTAGCTCATACTACAATAGTATCGAATTTAAAGATATTTATATTTTTAGAAAAACCAAACTAAATATAAAAAAACAAACAATAGTTTAAAAAACTATAACAACATGCTTTATTAGAAAACCGAACTAAAAAATGAAAAATAGTTTTAATTTCCAACACGCTTGGGATAAAATTAAAGTGGTCAACAAAAATAATCTTCTCCAACACATCTAGAATAAAACTAGAGTTACCTACAAAAAAGTAATTTTACCATCAAAAGCGTGTGGTGCTCTATATCAATTAATATATTTGATAATAAACAGATATTGATAAAAGTAAAGTCTCTAAGAAGAAAATTTAAAAACGATAAAAAGCACCCCACACTTTTGATGGTAAAATTATTTTTTTTGTGGATAACTCTAGTTTTATTCTAGATGTGTTGGAGATAATTTTTTTGTTGACTACTTTAATTTTATCCCAAGCGTGTTGGAATTTAAAATATTTTAATTTATTTTTGTTAGTTGGTTCTCTAATAAAGCTTGTTGTTTTAGTTTTTTAAACTATTATTTATTTTAAAATGTGATTCCGTTATTCTGTTAGAGGTAAATAATTATTATTAGAGTTTTCAGAATACACTTTTAGTACAGACAAATATTCCACGTGACAAACCCTGTGATCTAGGTGGTTTCCATACTCACACCTGCTTACGAAATTCGCGGGTTAAAAACTCGACCAGAATCGATATATTTTAAATCATGAACATGACTTCTCTCTGAAGGGAATTAAAGCCATAGATCCCATTTCATATGTTTATGAAACGTAAAAAAAGATCGAATGTATTAAAACAGGTAAGGGTAAAGTAAATGCACTGCAGGCCTTAGGATTCCCTTCGGCTAATAGGATGTGAAGTCTCCTACTTTTATAGACAATCGGCACTTGATGTCAACCACATTGCTAGACCTGCGTGACGGCCGCCATTACCCCCAGAACAAGCGTCAGGTACACATTTTAACTAGAGGCTGAGTCGACCCCAGGGCCATGATGCCGCAGAAGATTTGGGTCAATTTAAAAATCCTGACCTCACCGGGAATCGAATACGCTACCTCCCGGCTTGTAGTGCATTGAATTAACGATCTACGCTACAGCGTGCCCCACTATAGACAACTGAACGAAATGTATAAACCGTTTAACCACCAGTATGGATTTCGGTGCTAATGAACTGAGTTGTTTAAGAGCGTCGTTAAGTAAAATACCGCAATCGTCTCCACCACCACCATCATATTCGTCCCCCAAGGCTATTCCTCGCATAAGCGAGAGTCCTTTGGTCCACGGGACATTTCTGTGATACTAAAACCATGGTTTAAACCCCAAAAAGAAAAGCTACTGCCTACACGAATAAAATTCAAGTAGCTGCTAATTACATCGAAATCTACATAGAAACATGAAAATCTTCGCCATGTACCACTGAACTACAATGGCGTGTCTTGTTTTAAGTTAAAAATTTCCTTAAAATAGCCTGTAGAGAAGTGGGTTGATAATTGGCTTGTGTTATTAATAACACTGTTACGTACCAAATCAAAATTGCTAATAGATTTGAAGTACTGGAATCTTCAGATGACAATGTGGCAAACGAAGAAGAAACTGATATAAATAAAGAATGGGAGGCTATAAGAGATACTATTAAATTGTCAGCATCAGAAAGCATTGGTTGTTTAAAAAAGAGGCAAAAAAATAAATGGTTTGATGAGGAATGTGCCGACATTGTAAAGAAAAGAAAGCTAGCAAAAATGAAATGGTTACACGAGCCAAATGAGGTAAATTTAGAGCAATTGGGTAGTGTTAGACGGGAAACCCCCAAGTTACTAAAGAGTAAAAAGAGAGAATATTTGAGAGAGAAGATTAATGATCTTGAAATGAACGCAAAAAATAGGAACATTAGAGAATTATATCAGAGAATTAGTATAGAGAAGAAAGGGTTTCAGGCTAGAATGAACATAATTCGGAATGAAAATGGGGATATGATTGCAGATTTTAAGAGTATATTAAATATATGGAAAAGTTACTTTAATCAGCAATTAAATGTACATACAGAACAAGACACTGAGGAGGATAAGTTACAGACAGCAGAAATGCTAGTCGCAGAGCCAAGTGCATTAGAGGTTGAAATGGCAATTGAAAAATTGAAGATGTATAAAGCATCAGGTTCAGATGAGATCCCAGCAGAACTGATAAAATCAGGGGGAGAAAAATTGATGGACAAGATACGCTGGTTGCTTAGTATGATTTGGGAAAAAGAAGCTCTTCCAGATGAATGGAAGGAATCAATTATTATCTTACCAATTTATAAGAAAGGAGATAAAACTGATTGCAACAACTACACGGGCATCTCATTACTTTCAACTTCGTACAAAATTCTAACAAATATATTAGTAAGCAGACTTACTCCCTATATTAATGACATTCTAGGAGATCATCAATGTGCATTTAGAAGAAACAGGTCTACAACAGATCAGATTTTTAGTATAAGACAGATTTTAGAAAATAAATGGGAATATAATGGTACTGTACATCAACTATATGTAGACTTCAAAAAAGCATATGATTCAATTAAGAGGGAGAAGTTATATAGTATCCTGCTGGAGTTCGGAATTCCTAAAAAGTTAGTTAGACTTATACTAATGTGTATAAATGGCTCAAAGAGTAGGGTGCGTGTAGGCAAACAGTTTTCAGACATTTTTGAAATCCAGAATGGGTTGAAGCAAGGAGATGCACTATCTCCTCTACTATTTAATTTTGTACAAGAACATGCCATTAAATCTTTAGAGAATGAGGAAGGCTTACAACTGAATGTTATTAATAAGCTGTTAGTTTATGCTGATGATGTAGTACTATTGGCCGATAGCGAGGAGATACTAAAGGACAACACGCACACACTATTGAGTAACACTAAGAAATTAGGACTGGAAGTAAATATCAGTAAAACTAAATATATGGTCACACGTAGAAATTCAGTATATAATTGAAATGGACAGCTAAGGACAAATGAGGGAAATTTTGAGGAAGTGGCTGAATTCAAATACCTAGGAACAATAATCACAAATAGGAATGAGATGCACAAAGAAATTAAACATAGGCTCAATGCTGGAAATGCATGCTATTATGCATTGTAGAGACTTTTGATGTCCCAACTCCTTTCAAAAAACGTTAAGCTGAAAATATATAAAAATTTATTCTACCAGTTATTTTATATGGGCGCGAAACATGGACTCTTACTTTAAGGGAGGAAAGGAGATTACAAGTATTTGAGAATAAAGTTCTTAGGAAAAATTTTTGGACCAAAAAGAGATGAACAGACAGGTGAATGGAGAAGACTACATAACAATGAACTTCATGGTCTTTATAGGAAGCCAGATATAATAAGAACAGTTAAGTCTCGTATACTGCGATGGACAGGACATGTTGCGCGTATGGGGAATGAAAGACGTGCATGGAAACTTCTTGTAGGAAAGCCAGAAGGAAGACGCCCAGTTGGTAGACCAAGAATGAGGTGGGAGAACAACATTAATTATGATTTGAGGGAAGTAGATTATACAGGGAATGATTGGAACGCGTTGGCTCAGGATATGGATGTATGGAGAGCTTATGTCCGCGCGGCCATGAACCTACGGGTTCGAAAGTGCCAGTGAGTAAGTAAGTAAGTAAGTAAGTAAGTTACGTAGATATACTATCGTTATTATTTATATTAATATTATTGTTGAAATTATTATTACTATTATTACTACATTGGCTGCATAATCGTCTAGCTCTGACTAACACATGTTGGTGTGAGATCAGCAGCCAGCTGGCAGACCAACGTGTCGCGCCATTGAGTTACTATTATCATGATTATGATTGTGATTATTATTATTATTATTATTATTATTATTATTATTATTATTATTATCTTCTTCTACTCCTTCTTTTTCTTCTTCTTCACTTCAAGGGATAGGCAAATTGCCTGCTCCGCCTCACAGTTGTTCTGTCCATTATTTCACTGGCCTTCTTACATTCCTTGAAGCTCTTGGATTGTAGTTAAATAACGTTTTTGATAATCTTGTTACATTCACTCTTTCTACATTTCTAAACCATCTATCTCAATATTCATTGATTTTATCAATCAGTGGATATATATTTCACTCTGTTCTTATATCTTCATTCTTTATCCGATCCAATCTTGTGCAGCCTTTTGTTCTTCTAAGGAAGATAATTTCTACGCCTTGTATTCTACTTTGTAATTTTCTGGTCATTACCCAAGTTTCACTCCTATAAAATAATGCAGGAACTGCCAATCTAATATATAAAATGTTTGTTTGTTTGTTTGTGTTTTGGTAATTTGTGAGCTGCCATACCGTTGATCCGATTGTGATGGGGCTTTTTGCTAATTGTTTAGGAGATTCCCCGGATGAACATATGCAATAAGAGAGTTGTGATATTCAACTCCTACAGCCTTAAAAATCGCCCTTTGTAGTGGAAAACGTGAAAAAAATTAGCTCTTTGGACGCTTAAATGGCTTACGCTGTCTAAATACAAAAAAAGTAATGTACACAGATTTGAATATCTCAAAAAGCTCTACAAAAAAGTATGCGACAGCAAATGTTTATCTCTTACGGATAACTTACAATAACCATTTTTGTCTTTCATTGATGCCAAGAAGATCGAGACAAGTACGTAGATTCCTGTGCAAGCATACCAGCACATAACGGGTATTCTTTTACGGATAACTCACAATAACGAATTTTGTCTTTTAGCTCATTTATGCCAACAAGATCGAGATAAGTAGATTCCCGGGCAACACCGAGTAATCGGCACGGGGAATCTTAAAATAATTATGATATACATTTGTAATTATTTTTCATTTTACTTATTCAACAAATCATAAGAAATACATTAATTTTTGTTTTTCAGCTCATTTAAGCCAAGATGATCGGGGTGAGTTGATTCCCGGACAACGCTGGGTAAACAGCACGGCGTATCCAAAAATAATTATGATATTCATTTTTCCTTTTACTTATTTAATTAAACATAAAAAAACATTATTTTTCTTATTTCAGCTCATGTGTGTCAAGAATGATCGGGATAAGTAGATCCCGGGCAACGCCGGGTAATCAGCACGGTGTATCTAAAGAATATAAATTTGTAATTATTTTTCCTTATACTTATTCAACTAAACATAAAAGCACGTTAATTTTCATATATTTAGGCGTAGCAGTGCACGCCGGGTATTAGCTAGTGTTTTATAAAACTTCAATCTAGTGTCTATTCTTGTTTTGTTCTTTAATGTTTTATTTATAGTTCGCATATCATTTGAAATTTGGACAGCTTGAAATTTATGTCTCTTTCAGTTTTTGTGTCAATAGTAAAATTACAACCCAAATAATTAAAATTTGTTACTTGTTCCAGAGATTTTTTGCCTATTATGATTTTTGATCTTATATGTTAATTTCCCCAATGCTATTTTATTTGCTTTTTTTTTGATAGGCTATTTTAAATTTATATTCCTGCATAACTGATTTAATTAATGTAAAGAGTATTGCAATTTATTTTAATTTTGTTGAATAATAACCATATCATCAGCATACATTAAAACGTTTATTATTTTAAAACGGTTAATTCTTATACCTATGTTAACAATTCTTTTCCAATTTCGGATTATGTCATTAATATATTAATTAAAAAGAGTAGGTGATAACTACACTATTGTCTTACACTTCTATTTATTGAAATAGTGTCGGTCTTTTATGTGCCTATATTTATTATAATTTGAGATTTTACATACAAACGTTTTATCATATAAATTAATTTTGTGGGGTAGCCATGTATTTTCATAATTATCCTTAACTTACCCGATCTCTATTAACTCGATTATTATTAACATTATTGGTATTGTTATGATTATTATCATTATCATGATGAATGTTATTATGATTATTATTATTATCATTATCATTATCATTATGATTATTATTTATTATTATTATTATCATTATCATTATGATTATTATTATTATTATCATCATTCTTATCATTTTTATTTTCATTATCATCATTTTCATTACCATTATTATTATTTATATTACTATTATTACTAAAAATATTATTGTTATTATTATTGCTATTATTATTATTGTTTTCGTTTTTGTGTTACTATTATATTGCCTTTATTTTCGACAAAAAATCTTGTATTGCTGAATGGGAAATGTGTGTAGGGAGTGAAATACGTTTCGGTGGAGCTGTATTGACGAGCTGGAATAGAATAAGAGGTGTAATTAAAGCGAGCATGGCCAGGTGCATGGGAACATAATTATTATTAATTACGGTAGAGCCCCAATAAATTGAACTAATGAAGTGAAAAAAAAGGCAGAGAGAACTGGAACAATATGTCTAAGTGACAGGTTTTTGAAGTGCAAATAGAAGGATTTATAACGAGACTAATTCAAATTTATTACTGTCAACACATCGTCCTTGTTAATTGATACAAATAGTTCACAATTCTTGATTCGGGAGCATTTTGCTAAATATCTACACACAAACTCACATTTCATTGTTCTATAAAAAATCACTTCCGTCAGCTCAACTCCCACTATATGTGTCTCTCAGATATGTACATTTTTCTCTCCTGTTCATTCTAATTTCTAACCGCTTTACGAATACTTGATGATGTCAGGCAGTTTTACAGAGAGGTAAAAAATTGTGGGCACCCGTCTTATTTTCAGATATTACAATTGCACCGTCTCGCACGCTCGCTCGACATTGGCCTATATTTATATGCGTGGATTGAGTTGAGAGCTGTAGGGTTACTAATTTTATTACGATCAGTACACGTTTACATTTTATGCCCGAGTGGGAATCTAGAGTGTATGATAGTAAATCAATGGCTGGGCCCAAAAACATAGATTAAGCCGTCTCTCCTAGGGTGCTCTCGAATGCATCAATACAATTACTAAACATGAAAAGTCTTCTTTAAACTATCTAGAGGAACGTTATCATAAGTAATGGCACGAGTGATTTCCAATGTATCCAGAGAATTTGAAAATCGAGAGTGGCACTTGTTAGGACTATTTAACGAATAAAATTAAGCTGTTTGCTCACAAATCATTATTTAACTACAGTTATTTTAGAAATATCTATTTATTTAATGTAAACGGCGATGTTTGAAAACAAATGAGAAACGATTGGTACGCTTCATTTGCTACTTTTGTTCATCACTGCAACCAGATCATATTATTATTGCCAAAGGATCGCAATATTGTAAGAATGCACCCTAGTGGAGAAATTATAACCAATATTATAGGTATTAACAAGCGAATAACGACAAATCAAGAGCTTCAGAACATTTGAATACTACTACTACTTATAGGTATTAATTAATTTCTGATGTCCTATCATGTAAATTTGTCAATTATATTTTTCTGCAACGTCATTTCCTGGAAAATAATTCATTTATGAAAATGCAAACAGTTTTTTTTGTGGTATAATCAATTGCTACAAATATTTTTATATTATCTCCCGGCATGTTCTATCTGTTGACATTCATGCACTATATATACAATCTGGTAACCGTATTTCTGAGAGAGTCAGTCACTGCAAAATAAAGCTATGACCTATTCAGAATGTTAAAAAGGAGGTGCTCTCTTTAATATGATAAACTTTAGTTGATAAATTCGAGGCGAAACACGACTGTGATTGGTTGTAAATCCAAAATCATTGAAATGTGATTGGTCATTGACTTCCATTTGGGGCATGAGTTAAATAGTCATAAGTAATGCTACGAGTGATTTCCAATTTATCTAGATAATTTGGAAATCATGAGTGATGTTTGTTAGGACTATTTAACGAATAAAATTAAGCTGTTTACTCGCAAATCATTATTTAACTATAGTTATTTCAAAATTTTTATATATTTAATGTATAATGAGATGTTTAAAAACAAATGAGAAACGTTATTTTTTATTGAAAGTACCAGTTTACACTAAAAATTATTAAAAGAGTAAAATGAGCCAGAAAATAAATAAATTTGAGGGTTATATACAAGTATAAGGACAATAAGTAAGGTAGCAAAATTAAAACATATAAAACAGTATTGAAACCAATTGTTTATCTTTGGATGCGAAACATGGACATTATCAGAATAGATAAGTTCATATTACATGCCTAGGAAAGAAAAACACCAAGGAAGACATGTGGAGGAGTACAGGAGCAAGATACATGAAAATTAGAACGAACCAGGAAAGAATTATACAGGAATTTAGATCTGGTAGGAGATATTAGAAGATAGAGACTAGAATGGGTAGTCATATGTTGCGGATGGAGCAGGAAAGGAGTACAAGAACTGATTTAGAAGGGAAACCAGAAGGAAGAAGAAAGGTTGGAAGATACAAAATGAGTTGGTTGGATAAGTTTGAGGAAGACTTAAGACAACTGAAGGTTAAAAGATGGGGACAGAGAGATAGGAATAGATAAGAATGGGCAGATGTTATAGAGGTGGCCAAGGTTCTTAGAGGACCGTAGAGCCAAGGTAAGAATATTTATTGTAACTCATTGTCGCATTGTTGATTCGTTGCTCAAAACACCGCCTTTGAATTTCGCGAGAGGCGACGGGAATCAGGTCTCGCCTTATATGTTAGAAGGAGATTCGCAAGCTGACTAATTAAGAGTCGGTGTGACCGCTGGGAACTTCCAGATGCGACTGAATTTCAATTCTGGAGGGATCGGCCTCACGGAGTTTCTATGTGAGATGGATTTTGACTGGGCTTCAGATTGTTAGTTCATCGCATATAAAAGAGAAGTGAGTGGTCTGACTAGTCGGTCAGTCAATCGCGAATGAGTCGCTAGAGTCAGACGCGTCCCACTAGTAGTTTAGTGAATATGATCTGAAGAGTGGATTGTGAAGAAAATGTTTTAAGTGAAGACATAAGCGAGTGTGAAGAAGTGACTGTGAGATAAACTGAGTTTTTAATGAACTCTTATGGCAGAAAATTGCACGTGTTTATTATGGTGGCCCTTATTTTCGACTCTTCGTATTTCATTCAGCACACGCTCTATTTTTTACCATTTGGTTGTACGAAATAATTTAATCGTCATTACGTTGAAATCTAAGATGAGGAATCCGTGCCGCAATGAGTTAGAACCGGCGCGAAATTGAAAAGAAAATATCGATAAAAATGGTAATGATTTATGATGTTAACATTTAATTTAATTGAAACTGCTGTATTTGAAGATATCTATTGATTTGTTTGTCTTGTTTAAGACAGTGGAAAATTAGATAGACAATACTCTTGCTGTATTTTTTTATTATTATTTATAAATGTTGGTCCAGTGCAGCACGGATTATTGTTCACTTATTGTAATGAAATTTGATAGACTATCAAATTGGGCCAAAAGGGGAAAAACAGAGAGTATGCGTTGAAAACAGACGATATTTTAATTCCACCTCTCTAAATAAAAACCACCCGTGTATGTATCGATGTATATTAGGGTGTCCTTACTTACAGCGGTGGAATTAAATGTCGTTTTCAGCCAGAATTATAGAGGTGATAGAGGACTGTAGACTGAGTTTTTCAAATAGAGAACCAATTATCGAAAATTCAAATTTTAGCCATCACCAGATTTCATGTAAAAAAGTTAATATCTTGTTCTAGTTATAAAAACCATCTCTATGGATAAAAAAAGTAAATAGCTGTTCAACAAACGAAGTTGTTTCCAATTGTATCATTTAGCTATAGTGTTGCGTCTTATACAATGTTCAGAATAGTTCACCGAAGTGAGACGGTATCATTTAATAATAATAATAACAATAATAATAATAATAATAATAACAGTAATAATAATAATAATAATAATAACAGTAATAATAATAATAATAATAAACATTAATATGCATGATATCAGATGACTGGAAATTAATAAGTGGTATTAGTTCACTTTATTATGCTGATTCCAGAACTGTTCTTAGTTTTCATCTATCACGTACATTTTTTAAACAATAGACCTGATCTCTTTCCAAGCACTTATTGGTGAGAGCATAATATGTGCTAGAAGGTAATGAATATTGTTGGAAGGAAATTAGTCAATTCAGGCCTCTAAGCCTTTAGGTTGGCACAGCTGCTGCTGAGGTTGTTATTGGCTGACCTTGGAAGTATTTTTCATCTCCGATACTTGGATTATGAATACTGTTCTCATTTTATCTCTCTAGTGTGACATTATAACAATGTCTACACGCAAGTGTGTGAACAATCATAACTTTTCCTGCTCTATTTATGGAAATTATACAGTGCTTAAGTAAAGAACAGATATTACACACTTTGTGAAAAAAGCTTACTATGCTTATTTTAAAGTGAAACTTGTGATCTGGATAAGGCGTGAGCTCCAAAGAAAGTTTGCCGCTATTATGTTGAGAGGTTAAGATTGTGGACAAAAGGAAGAAAAAATGAATGCTATTTGCGACTCCTATGGTGTGGTGGGAGCCTAAAGACCACATTAATGACTGTTACTTCTGTTTGCTTAATGTTCTGGGTGGAATTAAAAAAGTAAGAACCAAATTGTATACCGAAGCATCCCTTCAGCCAATAGCCAGTTCCACATGGCGAAGAGCTGCCTGTTCCTCTTCCTCCAGCTGTTTTAGAGAACCCCGACAGAAGATGATGCTGAAAGTGAACTTGATGCAACCACTGATAATATATATCAGTCTGAAGATGGCTATACTCCAAAACGGTTCTCTCAAAGTGACCTTAATGATCTAGTTCGTGATCTGAAATGGCAAAGGAATCTGCAGAACTACTTGGCTCACGGCTCACTCCAGTAACATAAACGAGTTAATTCTTTTTGAGGGTGATCATACTCAGTGGAGACTTTTTATAGACTCATCTAAGAGGAGTCCCAAAGGTGTGTTACCGCATAATGGAAATGCGTATGGGTCTATTCCTATTGCCCATTAAGTTCAGATGAGGCATTCGAGAATATGAAGTTGCTATTAATAAGTATCCAGTATGAGGAACACAGACGGCTAATCTTCGGTGACTTTAAAGTTATAGGAATATTACAGGGCAACAAGCTGGTTTCACAAAAATGCCATGCTTTGTATGTGAATACGACAGATGAGCAAAGCAAAAACATTGGAGTGTGAAAGTTTGGCCAGAGCGGAGGAATTTTGTTCTGGGATCTAAAAACATCCTACATGAACCACATGTAGGCCCTCAAAAAGTCATACTTCCACCATTACACATCAAATTGGGCTTGACGAAGCAGTTTGTAAGGGCTCTAACATGGGATGGACCTTGCATCAAGTATCTTTGTAAGAAATTTCCATCCATCACACAAGAACAATTTAAAGCTGGAATTTTTGTTGGTCCGCAAATAAAGAAACTGAAGAAGGAAGAATATTTTGAAAAAAAAAACAATGAATGAGAGAGAAAAAGAAGCATGGACCGCTTTACGATCTGTTACTGAAAACTTTCTAGGGAATAACAAAGATCCTAGTCACAAGGCAATTGTGGAAAATATGTTGGAATATTTCAGAAAGTTGAATTGTAACATGAGTGTGAAACTTCACTTTCTATATTCCTATATCGACCACCTTTCCGAAAATCTGGGGCATTGTAGTTGAAGAGCAAGGTGGACTTTTTACCAGGATATTAAAGAGATAGAGAGGAACGAAACTATGATGGCCGACTACTGTTGGATGTTGAAGAGGGAGATTAAAAATGGAGGAACTTCAAGAAATTTAAATAAGAGAAGGTTTTAAAATACTAATGGGACACCATTTGCTTTCTGTTTTGTTACAAGGTAGTCACGAAATTATTAACAGTTCTTTACAGTATGTTTAACATGTGTTTTAAACAAAAAATTATGTTGTGTGAAATGAAGTTTGAATATATATATATATATATATATATATATTTATGTATATGTGCTTAAGGTAGTTAAAACCGTGATAATATAAATTCTTATTTTGTGTAAAAACCTGACGTGATAGACAAAAATGGATATAATTTCTGGAATCAGTATAAAAAGATTATTTAAAAAAACACCTATTTTAAATAAATCATCTGAGATAAAGTTTTAAAATGCACACTTGTGTAATAGTAAGAACAATAATAATAATAATCACCATCATCATCATCATCATCATCCGGTATCATGGCAACTGCCGCCGTCTTCCGGAAACCAAACGCCATTCCTATCTGTCCATCCATTGATCTTCCTCCAATCCTCCGATATTCATAGCTGCTTGTACCCCTTTCATCCAAGTTTTTTTCTGTCTTCTTCTCTTCCTCCTTTCTATTGGGATCCATTCCATAACAATTTTAGGCAATAATAATAATAAGAATAATAATAATATTTTTTTTTTATTTACGGAATATTAATGTTTACACATCTTTCTGTGCCTAAAGTTTTATTTTTCTTCTCCACTCGTCTCTCTCCATCGAATCAATGTCCTCCAGTCCTCTTGCTCTCATAATAATAATAATAATAATAATAATAATAATAATAATAATAATAATAATAATAATAATAATAATAATAATAATATAATAGTAATAATAATAATTTAAAAAATATTGGTCCATCGTTGTGGTCTAGTGGTATTAGTCTACAAAGGCCGGCATAGGACAGAAGGGTGTCGCTGGAATAACGAGCGGGAAAACATAAGACCAGTCTTAGAGCGTACAATCCGCAAAACATTAAATGTAGAGCACGACACAAGAAATGTATGTAACATTTTTACTTCACAAAACTTAATCGCATTGTATACAATCAGACAATCTGCCTAGCTTGTCTATACAGCACTTCTCTCTTTACTCGGGACATCGTAGTTAAACCAAACGCCACAACGAACGCAATGAACTAGGTCTGTTGTAGAAAGAAACAGAAGTGACTTAGACTTATGCAACACCCCAATCCTATTCCGCCCTTTGCACACTAATAACTTTTTGCCTCCGACGCAGCTGGCACAATTTTGATCCGCGGTCGGGAACTGTTTTTTCGGGTAATGTATATTTTAGGTTTTTTTTACTGAACTATACAAAATGTCACAAGATGTTAAAACCAAAACAGTCACCGAACCCAATTCGATTATCGTAATCGTCCATATACTTGCCTTATTTAGTAAGAATGTAAAAGCGAATGGTGAATATCGTCTTAAATGTTTGTTTTTTCGCATATCGTCGCTTAAGAAACAATACCGCGTAACTAACAAAATGAACATTTTACACGAGAAACAAAAAACTGTTTACTTTTCCCCTTAGTACCTATACATTGAAACCATTGTATCTATAAGTTTAGCAAGGTCATGGTACAACATTTCATCCCAATCTATGTTAGAACTGAGCGCACTTCTTCCGTGATGCTAACAGTATAAAAATGTCAATTTCACCAAAAGTGTCAGTTATGCGGTATTGTTTCTTAAGCGACGATATGGCCTTGTTATTGAGTTGGTCACTCATCCGCAAGACCACGGCATCCTTGTGTGGTCAAAGAAGAATGTGCGTGATCCACAGTTAAATAACCTCTCCCAACAGATCGGGCCACTGTAAAGCCTGTGTGACGTAGGGCACGTAAATGTATATACAAAGAGAGAGGTTAAACTCAGGAAGTGAAGTAATTATTGTTAATAATGACATTTTTTCCATTAAATAGTTTAATGTCTCACTTTACAGAAACTTGACACATACCACATGCCACCCGCGGCTTACAGTGGCACGATCTGTCGAGAGAGAATTTTAAATTGAAGGCATGAGAATGATAAGTGGATAAAGACCAATTCACTACTTTTGAGAAAATCAAGAAAAACTATTTTAATACATTTATTTCACCATTTAGTAATTTTTTTGTAGTCACTGCAATGTTACCGATATCTTTCAACATTTTTTAGTATTGAAGTAAATATTAAGTCAGCCTAAGGTGGGTTATTAACAGAAAATGTCGATAGATTTATCCAGTTCTCATTCTCGATCAAAGTTGTGAATTTTTTCCAGCACAAAATCACTGATATGTGAACTGAAACACCACTCATCTGAATTATGTAAATTACACTGTGTTATAATATGTATTAGATAATATTATTATGTAGCTTTATGAAAAAATTAACCAATTAATTAGAAAATATAACGTCACATTAATGTACATCATAGTCTTCACATTCATTCTTTTCATTATCCGCACCAAGGTTTTCAATACGTTCTTACCACTGCTTATACACTGGAGAAATAAACTTTTCCAACTTCATAATATCATCCAGTTTCTTCTGATTTATTGGCAATGGTGAATTGTATAGATATCATTCTCACACCAATAGATGGAACATGCATTCTAATTGTATTTTGTGCTAATAACTCAAATTCCCAAAGGTGGTCTTTATCCACTTATCATTTTCATGCCTTCAATTATGGTTCACACACACACACACACACACACTTCTATGATCACACAGGGGCATGGGGGGCCTCCCGAATGACTGATCAGTTCAATGTCAGAGCCTCATCCAAGACAACAACATGAAACAGAACACAACATTCACACACATTCATACTAAACATGGCGAATATTATTATCATAAATACTTACTTACTCACTGGCATTATCGAACCCGTAGGTTCATGGCCGCGCGGACATAAGCTCTCCATACATCCCTATCCTGAGCTAATGCCTTCCAATCATTTCCTGTATAATCTACTTCCCTCAAATCATAGTTAATGTTGTTCTCCCACCTCATCCTTTGTCTACCAAGTGGGAGTTTTCCCTCTGGCTTTCCTACAAGAAGCTTCCATGCACGTCTTTCTTTCCCCATACGCGCAACATGTCCTGCCCATCGCAGACTACGAGACTTAACTGTTCTTATTATATCTGGCTTCCTATAAAGACCATGTAGTTCATTGTTATGTAGACTTTTCCTTTCACCTGTCTGTTCATCTCTCTTTGGTCCAAAAATTTTCCTAAGAACTTTATTTTCAAAAGCTCGTAATCTCATTTCTTCCCTTAAAGTAAGAGTCCATGTTTCGCACGCATGTAATATAACTGGTAGAATAATAGTTTTATATATTTGCAGTTTAACGTCTTTTGAAAGAGTTCATAAATATCATTATTAATATTGTTATCAATATTATTATTCTTATTATAATAATAACAATAATAATAATTATAATTTATATTATATTTGTCCACCGCAGTGGTCTCGAGGTAGCGTGCTGCCTTGTCACGCAGCGGGCCCTGGATCGATCCCCGGTCGGAGCAGTTTTTCTGGCTGAGGTTTTTATCGATGTTTTTCCTCACCTGTAAGACAAATGTCAGGAAAACATTAAGGCCCAAACGATCCCCGAAATCATATGGCCATCATCATCGCCATCATCCTTATCATTGTCATTATCATCATCATCATCCTTGACCGTTTTGGAAAGCAACGGGAACCTACCACACCTTCAATTCCCTAGTAAAGCTGCAAGCATTGCATGAAAATACTATGATTGCAGTGAAGGACCTGCCTTCGGGCAGAATTACTATGGATATATATTATATTTAGTGTATTTCTGTGGAGTATGTTCTGCGGACTTTTGGCAAAAGAATTAAGGAAGAGGCTATTGAAGGGCTTTATATCAAGTGTAGCGTTTTATGGTGCGGAGACTTGGTCACTACGACGGAATGAGGGAAAAGACTAGAAACGTTTGAGATGTGGATATGGTGAAAGATGGAACGTATAAAATGGACGACAGACGAAATAGAAAATAAAAATGTACTAGACAGTGTAGGTGAAGGTAGAACAATTCTGGAACTCATAAAGAAGAGGAAAATAAATTGAAATGGCCACTGGCTAAGAAGAAACTGTCTGCTGAAGGATGCCTTAGAAGGAATGGTCAATGGAAAGACGATTAGAGGACAAAAAAATCAGATGATAGACAATATTATAATCAATGGATTATATATGGATACAAAGAGGAAGGCTGAGTTAAGAAAATAGTGGATAATGTTGAGTTTGCAGTGAAAGACCTGCACTTGGGCAGAACACAATGTATAAGTATGTATATAAATCATCATCATTACTATTATTATTATACTCTGTTGTCCACATAGCTTTAGTCACAGCTACGAAGTTAATAAATTGGACTTACAGTTAAATAAATATTTTGCTGGGATTCTATGTTTGTGAATTGGGAATAATAGTTTAAAGGTTTTGTAATACATGTTTATGTAACAGTGACAGCCTGCGGGACATTGAAATTATTTCTACATATTCCACAAATGAGCTGAATGTAACAGGACGCGAGACAAAAGGAAATAATATACGTGCAAAAGATTAAAATACATTGCCGAATGGAACAAAGACATTTAAAACTATAGTCAATTATGACGTAAATGTTTAGATTTTAAGTGCACTATTGATCGCTGTGCACCGCGCCGTAGCCGAACGGTTTAAGCCATCATGACCTTGGTGCATAACTATGGGACTTGCGCAGATTCGATTCCCCATTGAGAAGATATAATCTTATGTAATTTCGGACAGTATGGGACCGGTAACCATCCAGCATCGTGAATAATTTGGGTAGCTGCAATAATTAGCGGCTCCAGGTTGAGAACACTAGCAATATTGGTTGAGGAACCTGCTAGACACAGGTCGCCCTTATACTCACTAAAAGATCGTCCACCTCTCTTCATCACACGTGGATGTAATGAAAGCACTCGTCTGGTAGGCGAAGGGTATTCGCGTCATTGAGTTGAATGGTGTGATCGTAGTAAAAGAGAAACTGCCTCTCTTCATTTCAATAAAAGAAAACGAGATAACTAAACACAGAAGTTCGTAAACCTGAACTAAGTGTTCTGACTGATGGAAGAACTACGGAAAACAGTATATGGTTTGCACGCACGCCAAATAAATAAATATATATGACTAGCTAAACCCTGCTGTTACGCCTAAAAAATGAAACTATTTTTAAATTTTTATTTCAGGTAACACATATAGGGGCCAACCTAATTATTTTAGAGCATAACAGATATCGGTTAAACACTCTTCGTACCTAAAAACTGGTATGTACAAAAGTATGCACTGCGACGATCCAAACACGGCGTTTGCTAGAGTTAAATATAAATTTCGGAATTCAGGTACTCACTTCTAGTAGTCGGATTTCACTCATTTTTCTATAATATATATCTCTAACTAACTAACTAACTAACTAACTAACTCACTGGCACTATCCAACCCATAGGTTCATGGCCGCGCGGACATAAGCTCTCCGTATATCCTTATCCTGAGCTAATACTTTCAATCATTCCCTGTATAATCTACTTCCCTCAAATCATAGTTAATGTTATTCTCCCATCTCATTCTTGGTCTACCAACTGGATGTTTTCCCTCTGGTTTTCCTACAAGAAGCTTCCAGGCACGCCTTTCATTCCCCATTCGTGCCACATGTCCTGCCCATCGCAGTCTACGAGACTTATCTGTTCTCATTATATCTGGCTTCCTATAAGGATCATGTAATTCATTGTTATGCAGTCTTCTCCATTCACCTGTCTGTTCATCTCTCTTTGGTCCAAAAATTTTCCTAAGAACTTTATTCCCAAATACTCGTAATCTCCTTTCCTCCCTTAAAGTAAGAGTCCATGTTTCGCATCCAAATAATATAACTGGTAGAATAATAGTTTTATATATTGTAAGTTTAACGTTTTTTGAAAGGAATTGGGAAGTCAAGAGTTTCTGTAATGCATAATAGCAGACATTTCCAGAATTGAGCCTATGTTTAATTTCCGTGTGCATCTCATTCTTGTTTGTGATTGTTGTTCCTAGGTATTTGAATTCAGCCACTTCCTCAAAATTTCCCTCATTTGTCATGAGTTGTCCATTTCCTTTATGTAATGTATTTCTATGTGTGACCATATATTTAGTTTTATTGATATTTACTTCCAGCCCCAATTTCTTAGTATTACTCAGTAATGTGCTCGTGTTGGCCTTTAGTATCTCCTCGCTATCGCCCAATAGTACTGCATCATCAGCATAAACTAACAGCTTATTAATAACTTTGAGTTGTGGGCCTTCTTCATCCTCTAAAGATTTGATGCCATGCTCTAGTACAAAATTAAATAGTTGAGGATATAGTGCATCTCCTTGCTTCAGCCCACTGGATTTCAAAAGTGTCCGAAAACTGTTTGCCTACACGCACCCTACTCTTTGTGCCATTTAGACACATTCGTATAAGTCTAACTAACTTTTCAGGAATTCCGAACTCCAGCAGGATTCTATGTAACTTCTCCCTCTTAATTGAATCGTATGCCTTTTTGAAGTATATGTATAGTTGATGTACAGTGCCATTATATTCCCATTTCTTTTCTAAAATATGTCTTAAGCTAAAAATCTCATCTCTTGTAGACTTGTTTCTTCTAAATCCACATTGATGATCTCCTAGAATGTCATCAATGTAGGGAGTAAGTCTGCTTACTAATATATTTGTTAGAATTTTGCACGAAGTTGAGAGTAATGAGATGCCCCTATAGTTGTTGCAAACAGTTTTATCTCCTTTCTTATAAATTGGTACGATAATAGATTATTTCCATTCATTTGGAAGAGCTTCTTTTTCCCAAATCATGTTAAGCAACTGGCGTATCTTGTCCATCAATTTTCTCCCCCTGATTTTATCAGTTCTGCTGGGATCTCATTTGAACCAGATGCGTTATACACCTTCAATTTTTCTATCGCCATTTCAACCTCTAATGCACTTGGTTCTGCGATTAGCATTTCTGCTGTCTGTAAATGATCCTCTTCAATATCCTGTTCTGTATGTACATTTTATAGTTGATTAAAGTAACTTTTCCATCTGTTTAATATACTCCTGGAATCTGCATTCATATCCCCATTTTCATTCCTAATTATGTTTGCTCTAGCCTGAAACCCTTTCTTCTCTATCCTAATTTCCTTATATAATTCTCTAATGTTTATATTTTTGGCATTAATTTCAAGATCATTAATGTTCTCTCTCAAATATTCCCTCTTTTTACTCTGTAGTAACCTCGTGGTTTCCCGTTTAACACTACCCAATTTCTCCACATTTACCTCATTTGGCTCGTGTAACATTTCATTTTTGCTACTCTTTTCTTTACAATGTCGGCACATTCCTCATCAAACCAAGTCTTGTTTTGCCTCTTTTTTTAAATAACCAATGTTTTCTGATGTTGACAATTTAATAGTATCTCTTATAGCATCCCATTCTTTATTTATATCAGTTTCTTCTTCGTTTGTCACATTGTCATCTGAATATTTCAGTACTTCAAATCTATTAGCAATTTTAATGTGATATTCTTGCCGAATTTAATCATTTTTCAAGTTTTTTAAAAATAATTTTTCAGAATTGTCTTTAGCGTTAGTTCATCTCATAAGCGATAGCCGTTGTCTGATTTTCACCCTGACCAGATTATGATCCGAATTGCACTCTATTCCTCTAACTGATCTAATATCGATGATGCTACTGTGCCAGCGTTTGTCCACCAATACGTGATCTATCCGGTTTTCGAGTTTTGCCATCTGGAGACGTCCAGGTGTATTTGTGAATATCCTTATGGTGAAATGTTGTGCTCTTAACAATGAGATTCTTTGATGTGACAAAGATGATAAATCTAACTCTATTTTCGTTACTATCTTCATGAAGACTGAATTTGCCTATTGTTGGTTTGAATATATCTTCCCTCCCCAGTTTTGTATTAAAATCTCCTAATGCAATTTTCATATGATATTGTGAAAGGCTATCAAATAAGCATTCTAATTCTCCACAGAACTCTTCCTTGATCTTGTCATCTTTATCTTCAGTGGAGCATGAACATTTACGATTGCAAAATAATGTCGTTTACCCTTTAGAATTATGTATGATATCCTAACACTGTCAAACCTAATTTCTTGGATAGACGACAGGATCCTCCTTCGGACTAAAAAACCCGTTACAAATTCAGGTCTTTCTGCACCCTCGTAGTATAATGCAAAACTTCCTGATTCCTGACTACCTTTTCCTGGCCATCTAACGTCCTGTAAAGTGACTATATCCAAGGGTGATTTATCTACCTCACGTGTTAATACATCTAGCGCCCCGATATTGCATGACGTCCTAACATTCCATGTTCTTAGGAACATGTTCCTGTGTTTGAGCCATGGCATAGGTTCCCTGAAGTAGTCCCCGCCCGGAGAACCGATTGGGGGACTATTTTTTTTAGATTAGATTAGATTTATTTAGCCTGGTGGAGTTAAGGCCATGTGGCATTCTCTTCCACTCACCGGGACAAACATATATTACATCAGAATATAACAATCTCAATTAACTCTAATATTAAATACTAAATAAAAATTTGATCAAAAAGGTAATATCTATTATATTACGATCTATAGTACAACAAGTTAATGTTAGTTAAAATTAAGACTAAAACTAATAATAAAATGTATACAATCAAGACATATTAAATTGTCCCTGTCTAATGTATATTAAAAGCAAAGAAAAATAATGAGATAGTAGAAAACTAATGTTACGTTTGTACAATATTTAAAACAAAACAAAAGCAAATATTTGTTAATCTTAATATTATTTTCATAGATAATTAAATTTATTAATTGTTAAAAGAATACTATCAGTGAGGTGTATAAGTTAGTTTGTTATTAAATAATTCTTTAATTTGTTTTTGAAGGATGTTATAGTTTGACAGTTCCTGACATAGGTCGGACGGGAATTCCATTGTTTTGGATAGTGAGACCGTAAAAGATAATGAATAATATACAATGTGATGAGGAGGGATATAAAGGACAATGTGCTGATGGAATCGAGTGTCACGATTATGTGTGTCGGATAGTCAGATGGTCTGATGAAGCGGCGTGATAAGTAATTAGACGATGATGTGTGAAGGATTTTATAGAGAAGAGATAGGGAATGGACAGTTCTACGATCTCTAAGACGAAGCCACGATAATTGTTCTAGGGACGGTGTAACAAGGTCAAATTTGCGAATACCACAAATAAAACGTGCGTTGAAGTCTTTGAGTGTAAATAATATTTAAGTCTGTAAAAAGAGTGTCACAATAATCAAAATGGGGATTTTCAAGTGTTTTTACTAACATTTTCCTAAGTGAGAATGGCAACAATGGTAGGTTAAATGCTAATGGGTCGAAAGTCGTTCGGAGTTGAGGGCGTTTTAACTTTAGGCAGTGGGCGTACGAGGGTCTTTTTCCACAATGAGGGATATGTAGAAGTTTGTAGTGACGAGTAAAAAATATGAGTTATAATAGGTAGTATAGCGTCGATTATTTTATTCAGTAAAGTAATATTTACACGGTCAGTTCCTTCTGCTTTGGTTTTTATTCGCATGATGGCTTTCTTTACGTCGTAATCTGTAACATATGAGAAGCGGAAATGTTCTCTGTCGGGTTGATTTGTCAGTGATAATTCATTTATTGTTTGTTATTTATCCTTTGGAGTAGTAGTTATGCCTATGAAGTGATTATTAAGTGTGTCCAGGGAAACAGGTAACTATTTGACCTCAGGACAATTTTACCCCCATTGAATCCATGTCCGCATATATTGACGGTTGTATTTTTACGGTGAAAGACCGTCACTCTTTCGACCAAGGTACTTTTTTTCGTCTGGCTTATCACCTTCGACCACTCCGGCATGAGTAACCCTATCGGCAGCAATGCTACCGCCGGCATAGATCTCGGGATCATTTAAGGACGCAAGCCACTCCACCGCCAAAAGGTAAAGATACCATGGAGGGGTAATATCTATCTCTTCTTATTTTAATAGCATATACTGAGTTTCGTTGTGAAACATTGAAAATTGTAACCGCCAGCGCGATTTTAATATTTGTATTTCAGTTGAACTCCTGCACCTACTTAGAGCGTAATAATTAGCGATTAGAAACTCGCCGTACTTGAAAACCTGTATGTGCAAAATTTCGTGAAGACCGGTTGAGCCGTTTAGAAGTCTTTAAATTACTAATTTACGCAGGGTCAATTTTTCTATACAGAATGATTCAAAAGTCTATTGACTTTTCATCATATTGCTACTTCATATAATTTTGTTATATGTAATTGGAAACTATGCAAACAATAGAGAAAAGATTAGCTATCGCTTTCGTTCTTACAGGAGTATTGACATACGGGTAGGTCCAAGAAAAATTCACTAGGAAGTTCAGAAAACCAGGTCCTAGGAAGCAACCTATTAGAGATCTGATACTGAAAATAGAACGGAAGGGATCTGTTGCTTATGAGGTACGTAGAGGGAGGCCGACTACAACGCCAGATGACATGCAAACTATACAGGATGCCATCTCATGAAGTCCCGGTGCATCAACCAAATGACTCAGCAGAGAGTTGGGTATGTCTCAAGCACTGTATGGCGTACCTTACGCTTCAAACTTAACAAATGCCCTTATCACATCCACATGATGCACAAGACTATGTAGCTCGACAAGCTACGTGTAGTGACGTGTTAAATGTCATTAAAAATGAAGAACAGTAACTGGAAGTAATTATCTTTACATGTTAGAACAAATCCTGGAACAGGATGCTATATCTAGATACTGTGGTTTTCCAGAAAAAATGTGCACCACCCCATTTTGCCATAATTGTTCGTGACCACCTCAACGACGTTTTCTCTGGTGGGTGGATCGGTCGTGATTCACCGAGAATTTTGATGGCCCGCTCTCCAGATCTGACACCACTAGACATCTTTGTTTGGGGTTCTGTTAAGTCCAAAGTGTATGAAGTGAAGACCAACATTTCACAGCAATTAAGAAACCGAATAGCTGCAGCGGTAGCTGCAATCACACCAGCTGTGTTGGCAAAGGTGTTTCGCTGTTCACAAGAAAGTTGGAGTCTGTGCCGTGACTTAGAGGATCACCACATTGAAATGTACTGAGGTTATCGTCCAGTAGTCATTACTTTCCATATGTAATAACAATTTTGGTATAAAACATTGGTTTCACGAAAATGTCAAGCGACTTTTGAATCACCTAGTATAACGAAAATACGGTGCGTAGGGAGTTTGTATTTCTTTACGGCTACCAAATCTCTTAAACATAAACCTTACAGCATGAATATCGTCCATGACGTATGGCTCTGTGAAAATAAAAAGAAAACTAGTGACTTTGTGTAATTGGGTTTTACAGAACATTATTTTCGGTACTGTTGATCCACATTTGACATTTTTTTCTGATGAGGTTTGGTTTCATTTACATTGTCACTTCATGGAACAATACATATTCGAGCAGAGAGAAACACTGATAAATTCACGAATTTCCATTATATGGTCAAAAATTAGGCGTATGATACGCTGCAACTGAAAGGAGAATAACAGGACCCACGTTTTTATGAAACATTAAACAGACTCATGTAGTACAAATATACTCGCATCTCATTTTTCTGATGTCAGATGATGAGACAAACAGTAGGAATTTCCAAAAGGATTCTGCTTCTTCATACAGTTAGTAACATTATTTTTCATACAGCTGAGATTTTGTGATATAAAGTACATGTTCCATCTTCCGAAATGTGATTTATTTCTGATTATCATTATAGAGTATCATAACAGCCTAACACACTTATACTTGATCAAATAAATTAACTTTTACAACTATTTCTATTCGAAATATAATTAAAACCAAAACCAACGAAATTAAACACTCACTTGTTTCGACATTTCTGTTCATACACTTAAAACACAAAACCAAAACTCATAACAATGTCTTCATTTAATTCTTAGTAGAGTACCCCTTAGCTTTAGTCACTGCTTGACATCGTCGTTGCATTGAATTAACCGTTTTTTTTTCTCTTAGGTGTGATTTTATCCCATTCTTCTGTAATGAAACGTTTTACTTCTTCTTCTTCTGAAGTCCCGTTCCTTTCACGGACATTTTTCTTCAACTCGGCCCAAATATGATTTATTTAATTTAGATCAGCTGCCTGTGGAGGTGTTCTGAGCTGCTTCGGAACTTTCCAGATCAACCAAAGCTTGTTAATGTCTGCAGTATGTTTACTGTCATTGTCTTGTTGGAATATGTAATTCTGTCTGTCCCATTTTTATGACATTTTGTTTTACATTTTCCTTCAATATCACGTTGTAATGCCACTCATCCGTTATTCCGCCAATGATGTGCAGATTTCCAACCCCGCTGGAAGACATACAGGCCCAGATCACAACTGAACCTCCTCCGTGTTTCACAGTCGGAAGAGTATTCACTTTATCATCAGCAGTGTTGGGTCTCCTCCAAACCCTTATTATACCATCTGATCTGAAGAGATTTAGTTTGCTTTCATAGGACCAAACTACACGATCCAAAACTCTTGCGTTTTATTTACATGCTCTTTTGCAAAATGTAATCTTGCAGCACAATGTTTTTCTCTTATACGCCTTTTTGGCGGTCTGCGGCCATGATAATTATGCGACTACAGCACAGAACAGTCTGATTACTCATTTTCTTTCCAGACACTTCTTCCACCATGGGCCTAAGTTACGCTAGACTAATCCGAGGATGTGTTCTAACATGTCTGAGTATAAAATTTCATCATTTTTCGTTTATTATTTTTTCTACATATACGCTGAAAATGTTCTATGGTACTTTGATACTTTAATTTGTTAACTATGTACTGTACAGTTGAATGTGATTTGCCCACTATATTGCCTATTTTTCCTTAGTGATTTACCTCTTAAAGTAAGATTGACAATAGTTCTCTTAAGTCTGAAATTGACTGCATTATCTTCTACATTGTGTACACAAATTAAGAAAGTACGTCAATGCTATGAATCAACCCTCTCTACTCGTTCACTTAAGTAGGGAGCGCAACATTTTTTTACATACACACAAAGGATAGAGACAGCATTCGTTGAGTGTATGAACACGATTGTTGCATTCCAGTTCCATCTATGTTGCTATGGTAAAGTAATGATTGGTTTTCCAAATTAATTTAAACGCTCTGCAATATAAACTTTATTTGTCACACATTTCCGTAACACAGCTAATATAATTACGCGGCCTAGTATCAATTTTAAAACATAAATAAGCCTGAAATTAACAAAAATATGAGCTGTATGAACAAGATTGTTACTAACTGTGTACTGCCAATTAGAATCGGTCAAGTATACAATCACACCCGCTCTAATCTCACTTCTCGAGCTTCCCCATCTCAATTGCTTCTACGGTGGCATTGGTGTATTCGGGGGAGTGGGAGGGGAATGTCAAACGCATGCTCGGAAATAGAATGCAAGAGAGAGCGACCGAGAGACCTTTTGGATTAAATTTCCCGTGAGCAGTGAACATTCTTCATAAGCAACATAATGTATACAATGACTGCGAAACCTATGGAGAATGTAATAAATAAATTAAGTAACTTACACTCTACAGGTCTTACGCTTTGAATATTAGACTGTACATTACATGTGAAACAATTAATTAAATATGTACTTAGTACTGTAACAACACTAAACGTGTGCTTAGAATTTACTTTAATTTATTTCCATGCTAAATTGTTCAGAAAATTATAGATTATGAGGTTACGTTTGCTCTACCGATAGATAAAACTATCAGACAATATTTGGTCAGTACGGAATAACTTGTTATTGATTTACATAAAATGGTTAATTGTGCATTAATTGAATTTACGCCGTTTAGAAAAACGTAAATATCAGCATACTAATTTTTAAATGATAGTGTATAAATGTATATATATATATATATATATATATATATATATATATATATATGGTATGATAAGAAAAATAAATGCCTAGACGGGATTCGAACCCGGATCTCTGAGTCTGTACCTCAGTGTGATATCCATTACACCACCAGGCGAATCCAATTCAAACATTTATTTTTCTTATATATGTATTATATTCTCCATTATTACTAGATGTCGCGAGAACTCGGTCTTCACTGCCATCTAGTAGCTGACTATAACAAGTAAGCAAATTAAAGAGAATATTTTTTACTTTATAGCAGTGAGGCTTTATCGATGTTATAATTATATATATATATATATATATATATATATATATATATATAACGTAATCATTTTTAAATTCAGGGAATAGTTTCGAGAAATTTATTTCACACAAAAGCTTCCTTTTTTAAAATACGGTAAATTCACATCTATTATTCTTAATTACAGTATATCATATTATGACCTGAAATTCAGTTCAGATGTTCAGTGCATATTAACATTGTATTATTAGATATTGTAACTTTCGAAGATGCTAGTTCAACTTTTGTTTCTTTTTTTTGTAATTGTATGTGTCATGACCCTTAAATGTTTTATAGACTTATATTTCGTCAATAATAATAATAATAATAATAATAATAATAATAATAATAATAATAATAATAATAATAATAATAATAATAATAATAATAATAATCATAATAATAATAATAACAATAAAATAATGATAATAATTAATTATTTGAGTTAGGCTTTCACGGCCGGAATTATTATGATGATCTTGAAGATTTCTGGGCTGTAGGCCGTGGTCATGAGGCTTGAAGTTACCCGACGTTTCGCCAGTGTCAGCGTCTGGCATCCTCAAGGATTGTCTCTGGCGAAACGTCGAGGAACTTCAAGTCTCAAGACCATGGCCTACAGCCCGAAAGTCTTCAAGATTATCATAAAGATAATAATGGTTTATTCGTAAAATAAGGCATTACTTTTGTTATTGAGAAACGTACGGCTTCGTACAAGCAGTAAACATATCTTATGTGGCATGAAAACTGCATGACTCCATCCTTCGTACTCACTACGAGAATCAGGGGAATTCCCATTTTCGAGGTCTTGTTACCAGTACGTTGGTACTATTGCTGCACTCCATTTCAGCTGCTCTCGCTTACGAGAGCGAGCGGGAGTAAGCCAGAGTTCGACCTTTTCTATTACAAATGTAATTTTAGACGATGATTTTTATGACAGGTTTATTTCAAATGGATCGTGGTTCCCTCGTTTTCCCGATCATAAAATGTTTGACATTTATTTGTGAAGAATTCTGAATAATAAAATAAATATAAATAACCCTAAGACTATAGAGGGGCTGCGGTCAGATATTAGGAACATCAGAGAAAAAATGTGTGTAAATGTTTTTTTTTTCTTTTAAAGTAGGCCTTACTTACTCACTTACTTACTCACTGGCACTATCGAACCTGTAGGTTCATGGTCGCGCGGACATAAGCTCTCCATACATCCCTATCCTGAGATGCTTTCCAATCAATCCCTGTATAATCTACTTCCTTCAAATCATAGTTAATGTTATTCTCCCACCTCATTCTTGGTCTACCAACTGGGCGTTTTTCCTCTGGCTTTCCTACAAGAAGCTTCCATGCAAGTCTTTCATTCCCCATACGTGCAACATGTCCTGCCCATCGCAGTCTATGAGACTTAATTGTTCTTATTACATCTGGCTTCCTATAAAGACCATGTAGTTCATTGTTATGTAGTCTTCTCCATTCACCTGTCTGTTCATCTCTCTTTGGTCCAAAAATTTTCCTAAGTACTTTATTCTCAAATACCTGTAATCTCCTTTCCTCCCTTAAAGTAAGAGTCCGTGTTTCGCATTTTAAAGTAGGCCTATATCAGGAATTTAACTAAAGGTGGAAATAGATTCCACCACCACCTGTAGCAAGGTTACTAAACAAAAACGAATGCTATTCATGTTACAGTATCTCATGAGTTTTTTAATTCGATCGTTTAAGAATGGAAAAATCATCTGAGGAGAATGGCAAGAAATAGACTTCAAAATTGGCATTCCAATATACCCCAACTGGACATAGGTACCAAGGAAGACCAAAACATCGGTGGAAATATCAAGACCATCTTCGCTAGGTTTACCGTACAGGCCACATGGCCTAAAACGAATTTGTTCATGATGATGATGATTATAATAATTTGTATTTGCTTATTTCCTCAAATAGCCATATATATTTTTTTCTAGGTGACCACATTGGTTTGTCATTTATTGCATGACCATATTTTTATATTATGGCAGATTGACTATTGTGCCTGCGAACACTACATGCCAATAGGCATCGCGTACGTCTTCTTTTACATTCGAGAATAAACCTTCACAGGAGATGGACGTGATACTTGGTTGCTCCGCTGTGAATTGAGCTATTTTGTTGAAATGCGTAGTGCATGTGCCTTAAATATTATTCACCTAAAATTTTGATGTTCTTTTTGAAGAATTCAGCGCCACATATATTGGAAACCTGCCAGGACGTTTTAAGGTGTGACGGCATAATTAAATGTTCGATCCTCGTCTGTGATCTGCACATCGTTCAATTGTGCCAATTACTGTCTTGACCTGGACAGTTTCAACAGATTGCAGAGGTTATAGGAAAGTCTCCGTTACAGGCGTGTTGCTCCGTTAGGAATTCATGCACTGTCGCGGCCCATCGCTTAGCGAATGGTCTTTTCTAAAGTCTCTCTGGAAATGAAACTTACTAACTATTTGGAATATTTCACGACAACAGAAAATGCACAGATTCATCATCATTTAAGTATTTCGTGATATTATGAACTCACCTAAATTACTGGTTAAAGCATTTTGACAAATTCATCTTCTTATATGGCATAACAGCCCATTCTGGGCCCTAGCCGTCCTCAGAATGTCCTTCCAGACTTCTCTATTTGCTGATAAATTCTTCCAATTTCTAATTTTACTAATTCTAATATCCTGCAAGACATCATCCTACTATTTTAATTTTGGCCTTCCAACTTTTCTGGTTTGTAATGGTTGTGCAATATAGTAGATATTTTTAAGTTTTATTATTATACATACGGGGCACGCCGTAGCGTAGTGGTTAAGGCACTGCGCTACAAGCCGGAAGGTCGAGGGTTCAAGTCCCGGTGGGGTCAGGATTTTTAAACTGACCCGAACCTTCTGGCGGCACTATGGATCTGGGGTCGACTCGGCCTCTAACTGAAATGAGTACCCGATGCTGTTCTTGGGTAAAGGCGCCGTCACGTAGGGCTGACAACCCGGCTGACATCAAGTGCCGATTTTCTAGAAATAGTGGGAGCCTTAACCTCCGACTACCCCAAGGGCCTCCTGAGGCCTGTAGGCGAAATACTTTACTTTACGTATCAAATCTCCAGCCCAGGCAAATCTATTAATTATTATATATTTCACTAAATTGGGTTCCTAACATTATTTTGACAAAAGCCGATATTAAAAGTACCACTTCTTTTATATTGGCATAGAAATATGTTTTTAATGCATTCATATGTATTTTATAATATTTAATAATACACGAGGCATTCCGTAGCATAGTTGGTTATGACAATACGCTACAAATCGGAAGGTCGAGGTTCGAGTACCGGTTAAGTTAGGATTTTTAAATAACCCAAACTTTGAGGTGGCACCGTGTCCATCGGGTTGAATCAGCCTGTAAATTAAATGAGTACAGGACGCTTGTTTTGGAGGTAAAGACGGCCGTCACGCAGGGCTGACAACCAGCTGACATTAAGTGCCGATTGTATAGAAAAAGTGGGAGCAGTAACCTCTATTACCGTCCTATGGCCTGTAGTGGGATCAAAATACTTTTTTCTTTAATAATGCGTAGCTTTCAATCAAATAAACGTACTGCATGCTTTAGATCAGAGCCGCCCAAATTTATTTGTATCGCGGGGGCAAATGGAAGAATCAACAAGGCAGCTCGGGCCATAGGCCCTATTATAGCTGTAGGGGATATTATTATTATTATTATTATTATTTATGGGAGATATAAAATAAGAAACAGTGTAATTAAACAAAATATGAACTTTTTAAACTTCAATAATTGTGCATTTCATGAAAACAAACAAAATTGTATCCATCCATCCATAGTAATTCTGCCCGAGGGCAGGTCTTTCACTGCAATCATAGCATTTTCATGCTATTCTTGCAATTTTATTAGGGAATTGTAGGTGTGGTAGCTTCCCACACCGGTGAAGGATGATGATGATAAGGATGATTGCCTTATGATTTCGGGGACCGTTTAGGCCTTTAAGTTTTCCTGACACCTGTGTTACAGGTGAGGAAAAACCCCGATTAAAACCTCACCCAGAAAAACTGCCACGACCGGGGATCGAACCCGGGCCCGCTGCGTAACAGGCAGCACGCGACCCTCGAGACCACAGCGGTGGACACAAATTTGTATGGTCATGTAAAAATAATAATAATATAATAATAATAATAATAATAATAATAATAATAATAATAATAATAATAATAATAATAACAATAATGTTTTATTTATTCTGGCAAAGGTAAGGCCATAAGGCCTTCCCTTCCACTCAACCAGCACACATACAAACCAATATTTGACAATATAGCTATACACTATTTTAATTATAAACACTTAAATATATATTAAATGCAGCAATGCAAATTTCATATGCAGACATTTTATACGATAACAACAATAATAATACTTACGATAATAATAATAATAATAATAATAATAATAATAATAATAATAATAATAATAATAATAATAATAATAATATAATATAATAATAATAATAATATAATATAATAATAATAATAATATAATATGAAAAGTTATACGAGAAACGCCAAGTAATATATATATATATATATCTTACACTGGGTAATGATGAAGTCGAAGTTAGAGCAAATATAAATTCAGATTTCTTTTAAAAGATACCAATGTTCCGTTAGCCCTTTATTTCTTGTGGTAGGGAATTCCAGTTGCGAGAAGTAAATATAGTATATGACATGGAGTGATGTGATGTCCTACGTTGTGGTATATTAAGCAAGAGACTATGTTGTGAGCGTGTGTTTAAGTTATGGTTTGAGGATAGATACTGGAAACGAGATGATAAATAATTGAGAATCGAGGTATGTAAGATCTTAAATAAGAGAATTAGACTGTGCGATTTTGTTCTCTCTTTTAGATCTAGCCATGACAATTCGTGGAATAATGGAGAAATGTGATTATATTTTCGAATATTAGATATGAATCTCATACACATATTATGGACACGCTGCAGTTTGTCCGACAATCAGTCACTTATATCAATTAGTAGAACGTCACAATAGTTAAAATGCAGCACACTTAGGTTTGGATTAAAATTCTTTTAATAATAATAATAATAATAATAATAATAATAATAATAATAATAATAATAATAATAATAATAATAATAATAATAATAATAGGTATCATTGCAGCCATGGCCATGTAGAAAGAACTGTTTTCATGTCTTACAAAAGTCTGTTATCGATGTTCCTATGTTTTTACACTATAATAGGTGATATCGGTCGCATTGCGACCCACATAGTTTGCACTTGCACTTTTCTTCTGGGTTATGGCGCTTCACTGTTGTGCATATCCTGTGGTGGAAACCATGGACCGCGACTCTCGTCACGGTGTGTCTGAGGTCGTATCTGGCTGCTGTCCATTCCCTGTAGATCATCGCATCCGTTGCGTAGAACTCAGGCCATATCTGTTCCCTCTTCTCATTGAGTTCCCTCAGCAGTTCTTTGTAGGCATCTGTTGTCGGCACGAGAAGGTCCAGGTGGAGCTCTTCTATGAAGAATGGTTCCTTTGTCAGTATGTATGTTAGGCGTGACGCTTAGTGCTGTTTGTCTGATCTATCTGCTCTGTTTTTGAAACTCCATCGTCTATCTGCACTTGGTTTCTGGAGAGCATGTTCTCAATTAATCTAGTGATTTGGTTTCTCCCTGCTGCTTCTTCTATTCTTCTTATTATCAGCTGCCGTTTAAGAGGTCGAAAGCCTTCTTGTAGTCTATGAAGAAGGCATGTAGTTTTCCTCTCGGTTGTTCTAAGTCAATTTCGATGCTCTCTTGTAGACATTTAATTGTTTGTGTCATCGATTTCCCTTTTACGAACCCGAACTGTTGTTCCGGTATGACGTGGGCTGTCATCGCTCTTAATCTCTCTGTGAGTATGCTGGTCATTATTTTTAGGGTTGTGCACTCTAGGGCTATTCCCCTGTATGAGTTTGGGTCCTTCGTGTTTCCTTTGGCTTTGTACAGCACCTTCAGCGTTGCTATTCTCCACTTGTCCGGAATGCTGCCTTGCCTTAGGCATTCGTTCAAAAGCTCTGTCCAGGTGTCTGCGAGAGCTTGTTCTGTTTCTTTGAGGTTTTCGAAGGCAATTTCGTCAGGTCCGCAGGCTTTTCTGTTTTTCAAACTTGTAATGTGTCGTCTTACTTCCTCTCTGGTGAAGAGGCCGGATTTCTCCACTTCTTCTTTCCTTCGTGTGGTTTCTGGACGTGTTTCTTTGGCCTGCAGTACTTCTTTAAAGTGTTTCTCCCACGTATGTATTGGTATATCTCTTGGAAAGGATGGCTGTTTTGGTGAGGTCGCTTTATACCATTTTTCCTCTGCTTTTTCTATTATTTTTTTCTCTTCTTCCGCCTGGTACGTTTCTTTATACCTTTCCACTGTTTGTTTATAGGCTCTCCTGGTATTTTGGTATTCTTTTAAGAGCTGTAGGAAGAACATCTTTGAGACACTTTAGGGAATGCATTATGTAGATCTTTTTAACGCTTTATATTAGCTTTACCTGTATCCTTCTATGTAACGGAATCTTTCAACACGATTTTCACCCACTTAAGAACATTGGATTGATTTGAAACATTGTATAATTGTGAAGGACCAGTGACAATACAATAATTTCATAAATAATATATAATATATAATAGGTTGCGGACTTATCGACTACTAGTCCATCGTTGTAAGATATTAATATTATATCCTCTGGTAGCTCAGTTGGTAGAGTGGTGAACTGTAGTGGTATATAATTTCAGAAATCCATAGGTCGCTGGCTGAAATCCGGCCCGAAGGATTATTTTCGAAGAGTATTACTTTTAGCTCATACTACAATATTATCGAATTTAAAGATATTTACATTTTTAGAAAACCAAACTAAAAAATAAAAAAAGTTTTAAAAAAACTAAAACAACACTCTTTATTAGTAAACCGAACTAAAAAATGAAAAATAATTTTAATGTCCAACACTCTTGGGATAAAATTAAAGTGGTCAACATAAAATCATCTCTAACACATCTAGAATAAAACTAGAGTTATCTACAAAAAATAATGTTACCATCAAAAGCGTGTGGAGCTCTATATCAATTAATATATTCGATAATAAACAGATATTGGTAAAAGTCTCTAAGAAGAAAACGTAAAAACCATAAAAGCACCACACGCTTTTGATGGTAAAATTATTTTTTTTGTAGATAACACTAGTTTTATTCTAGCTGTGTTGGAGAAGATTATTTTATTGACCACTTTAATTTTATCCCAAGCGTGTTGGAAATTAAAATTATTTTTCATTTTTTAGTTCGGTGTTCTAATAAAGCGTGTTGTTTTAGTTTTTTTAAACTATTATTTATTAGATGTTTGTTTTACTTGGGTATGCTGATTTAAATTAGAATCCAAGTAAAGTCCCAAGTTTTTAACGACGTCGGTTAAAGGAATTCGTTCATTATATAATGTGATAGCCGGCATATTGCCATTGTTTATGAAGAGTAATAATCTTTTATGTCCGATAATTGTTGCTTGTGTTTTGTTTAAATTTAGTTTTAGCCCATATTGTCTGGGCCATAAAGTTATATGTCTGAGGTCAGTGTTTACTTTGTCAATGCATTCGTTAATTTCGTCAGGCCTAAAGTGTGTGTAAATCTGTAAGTCATCGGCGTAAAGATGATGCTTGCAGATTTGTAGTTTCTTGGTCACGTCATTAATGTAAATTGAGAAGAGAATAGGGGCGAGAACGCCGCCTTGAGGTACCCCTTTCCTCACCTAGCGCCAGGAAGAAATGCGATTATTAACAGAAACTGAGTGCTGATGATTAGTGAGGTAAGATCTAAACCAGGTGTGTCCAACCTTTTTTGGAAAAGGGCCACTGTCGTTAAGGTGAATTTATTTGCTGGACGCATGATCCGATTTTTTTACCGTATTAAATAGGATCTAAGGTAAACTAATGAATTTGAATATAAAATAGCTAATATACTGTTATGTCATTTTTATTAAAATATTAATCATATACTAGTTATTTTAAAATTAAATTAATTTTTTAATGTATAATCTAATTCTAAACTTTTATTGAACAATATAAATATGTTTAATCTAAATTTTAGTCCACCGGTGTGGCCTCGAGGTAGCGTGCTGCCTTGTTACGCAGCAGGCTCGGGTTTGATTCCCGGTCTGGTCAGGCTCCTAGGTGAGGTTTTTTTCGGAGTTTTTCCTCACCTATAAGACAAATGTCAGGACGTTCTGGGCCCAACTGTCCCCGAAAATCATCCGGCTATCATCATCATCCTTCACCGGTATGGAAAGCAACGGGAAGCAACTACACCTATAATTCCCTAGAAAAGCTGCAAAACATAGCATGAAAATGCTATGATTGCAGTGAAGACCTGCCCTCGGGCAGAATTACTATGAATTGAATATACATTTTAGTTTAAAATTTAATCAAATTATTATATTTTTTTAAGAACTAAAATAATTAATTTTTTACCTGTCAATGTGACACCTGGCACTGCTATTCACGAACAAGGCATCTGATATCTGGTTTGATTGATGATGTAGCAACTCGAAGCGAACTCTCCAGATGACTGTCGGTGATTCGCGTTCTCGTTGCGCACTTCACATGTTTCATCCTGGAGAACACTTGTTTGCATATGTATGTGTTACCGAAAAGTGATGTGAAACGAAGTAGGCCTGCATGTCTATTAATGTCCGGATATTTTTCTCTGGAAAAGTAGTCGCAATAGAATTGTAGTAAGGGGACATTTTTAAACTTATTGTATAGGTCTGACGCACATTGAAAATCAACGCACTCCATTTGCAGATCGTCGGGGACCTCGTCTATTTCAATGGAGAAAGGGGAAGAAAACAGATTGAAAATTATAACATTCTGCTTGAAGTCTTGAAATCTTGAAATCTAACGCAGAATTGGTTTCTTAATTCTGATATAATGTCTGCGTACTTTTGAGAATATTGATTGTTACACTTTTATAGGGCTGGGAAATGCACAAAGTTGTTTTTTTTTATTTGTGATTCCTAAAGTCGCAATTTTGTTTCAAAGGCCTTTATGTGATCAAACATAGTAGTGATCAATTGGTCTTTACCTTGGAGACGTGAATTAAATTCATTCAGTTGTGTTGTTATATCTACCAGAAAGGCAAAATCACACATCCATTCTGCATATTTAAATTCAACATTAGGTTTGCCCTTCTTTTCCGTAAATGTTCGTATTTCGTTTTTGAGATCAAACACTCGCATCAACATTTTGCCATGGCTCAGTCATCTTATTTCAATATAATAAACAATATCTTCTAATTCTGAATCGATATTTTGTAAGAAATTTTGAAATTCTCTATGTCGCAAATCATGTGAACGAATGAAATTCACTACTTTTACAATGACTTTCAAAACACTATCTAAAGGTTTTCTTGTTGTATTAAGCAGTGATATTGCATTACTTTAGCTGCCTCTGCTTGCAGTAATTAGCTAACCCTTCTCCTTTTCCTGCAACTGCAGGAGCTTCGTCTGTTGTTACACCAGATATATTTTTATATTTCAAGCCAAGTCGATTCTAGGTTTTGGGTGACACCCCCATTAAACCATTGGCTTTAGTGGTGCCTATAAGAGGGATAAGAACAGCTATTTCTTCTGTAATATTAAAATCTTTATCAACTCCCCCTTAAGAAAATTGCTAATTGGGCAGTATCGGTAGCATCACTACTCTCATCGAGTGCCTGAGAATAAAACTGGAAATTTGTGGCTCGGTATTTTAAAGTTCTCTCTATATCGGACGCTAATTCGTCAATACGGCGAGCTATAGTCTGTCGCGACAAGACTAATTTTGCAAACTGCGTTTTTTGTAAGGGAATATAATATCAGCAACACACTCAATGCACTCTTTAACAAACTCGCCATCTGAAAATGGTTTAGATTTTTTTGCAATAATGTTTGCTACTGCGTAACTAGCTTTTACCAGAGATTGAGTTTGAAGTGACACATTATTTAAAATTAACTGCTGATCCGAAAGTTTAATTTCAAGTTCTGATACCGTGTATTCACGAAATTGGCCCTCAAATTTATCATATGAAGACGCATGTTTTGTCTCGGAATGTCGCTTTATGTTATACTCCTTAAACACTGAACCTGTTTCACTGCAAATTAAACACACTGCTTTTTTGTTTACTTGATTAAGAAAGTACTGATTTGTCCACTTTATTTGAAATGATCTACCTTCGTCTGATTTTTTCTTTTCTTGCCGCTACACTTAGATGCCATAATTAACACTTTTAAAACTCACAGAATTAATTATATTCTTCAAACCTCTCACTAACACTGACACTACAATGTGAGGGAACAAATGCAAACTGAAAACTAATTTGAAATGTACAAACATGTAATGATAATAAAACATATGGCCCACACTCGCCTTTGAAAGTGGTAACCGGGGTGGTCAACAATACAGGGAGACCTCATAGCGATGCGCTGTAGCTATGATCATAAATAAAAATATAAGCTGGGCATTTCTCAAAACGGATGTGATTTCTCCATGTTCTGAGTAAGATGATGAGTAGAATGAATTTTCGCAAACACATGTGTTGGAAACAGAAGAAGTATTGTTCTTTCAAGTTTATCTTATACCAAATAGAATTATTTATTTCATAAACGGTATTAGACTATAACTTACAAATATCACTGCGGGCCGAATGTGATGTGATAGAGCAAATATAATTGCGGGCCGCATGCAATGGGATGGAGGGCCTCAAGCGGCCCGCGGTTCGCGAGTTGGACACACCTGACTAAACCAATCAAGGCAGTTTTCCGACGATGTAGTGTCTTTAGTCTAAATAGCATCAAGTCTATACCTACTGTGTCAAAGGCTTTCCTGTAGTCGAGTAGGATTTTTGCGATGAGTTTGCTTTCGTCCATTTAGTCTCTTATGATCTCTACAATGTCAAGTAGTGCAATACATGTATGTTGTCCTGTTCTAAAACCAGACTGATGCTAATCAAATAAGTCGTGTATGGTGAGGTAGTCTGTTAACTGTGAGTGTATTATGTGATCCAGTGCTTTAGACAACTAGGGAAGAATACTAATTGGTCTATAATAATCGGGTGTCGTGGGAGTGTTTGATTTCGGTGTTGGACGAACTAGAGCTATTTTCCAGAGTCTGGAATAGGTTCCGGTCATTATGGAGGCATTAAAATGTGGGTTATTCTCGGGAGAATAATGTTAATTATTTTTTGTATGATAGTACTTTTTATATTGTCTATTCCTTGTGCTTTATATTTAATACGTAATACTGTTCTTTTGGCGTCATCAGGTGAGATATAGTAAAAAAGAATTTGTCTCGGGTGGGTGGGGAATGTGACACTAGTTCATCTATTGTCTGTTGTTTATGTTGTGAGTTGTTGTCAAGAATGACAGATTCCCAAGAAAAATATTTGCTAGAAGAATAAGAGGACGGCCAAAAATAGCATGCATTGATGGTGTTTGAGTGCATGAGGGGAAAACGTATTCAAAGATGGAGATTGGGATGACATAGAAATGTGATGGGGAATGACAGTAGATTAATTGGGCGCAGGATGATGTGAAATATTGTGAATCCTGTTAAAATAAATGAATTGCTATTATTATTATTATTATTATTATTATTATTATTATTATTATTATTATTATTATTATTATTATTATTATCATTAGAATTGTTATAATACATATTCACTTACTTACTCACTGGCACCATCGAACCCTTAGGTTCATGGCCGCGCGGACATAGGCTCGCCATACATCCCTATCCTGAGCTAATGCTTTCCAATCATTCCCTGTATAATCTACTTCCCTCAAATCATAGTCAATGTTATTCTTCCACCTCAATCTTGGCCTACCAACTGGGCGTTTTCCCTCTGGCTTTCCTACAAGTAGCTTCCATGCACGTTTTTCATTCCCCATACGCGCAACATGTCCTGCCCATCGCAGTCTACGAGACTTAACTGTTCTTATTATATTTGGCTTCCTATAAAGACCATGTAGTTCAATGTTATGAAGTCTTCTCCATTCACCTGTCTGTTCATCTTTCTTTGGTCCAAACATTTTCCTAAATTCTTTATTCTCAAATACTCGTAATCTCCTTTCCTCCCGAAAGGTAAGAGTCCATGTTTCGCATCCATATAATATAACTGGTAGAATAATAGTTTTATTTATTTTCAGTTTAACGTTTTTTTGAAAGGAGTTGGTACATCAGAACTCTCTGCAATGCTTAATAGCACGCATTTCCAGAATTGAGCCTATGTTTAATTTCTTTGTGCTTTGGCATGAGTTCCCTGAAGTAGTCCCCGCCCGGAGAACCGAATGGGGGACTATTTGACCTCCGGAAAATTCTACTCCAGTTTAACCGATGTCCACAATTCTTGACGGTTGTATTTTTACGGTGAAAATTGTCACTCTTTCGACCAAGGTACTTTTTTCGCCTGGCTTATCACCTTCGGCTACTCCGGCAGGGGTAACCCTATCGGCAGCAATGCTACCGCCGGCATAGCTCTCGGGATCAATTTCAAGCACGCAATTAGCACACTCCACCACACGACCACACGAATAAGATAAACCATGGAAGGGATCTAATAATAATAAGAATAATAAATAATAATATATAATTAATAATAATAATAAGACTGATAATAATACTACTATTATAATTGATGTAATTACATAAAGGCGTTGATCTTAGCGATTAATGCTACTATTCTGGTTATATTTGATACCAATGTTTCACATATTTCATTGTTCCATTCAGGCTGATAGCTTTATTGTTATATACCCTACCCTTAGCATATTTCAATTTATTAGAATGCTACAGGTCTACTGGAGCCGGATAGAAAGTGATGGAGGGCCGTATATCTCGTACAATTCATATTTGAATCGTAAACTCTAGATTGATTCAAAATATTTTGTAAGTAATAATTATTTTGTAGACGTACCATGTATATGTATGTTTATTGTAATTTAGATATAAGAATACATTTTGTATTTTTTAACCTGGCTGAGTGGTAGATAAGGCCTTATGACCTTAACTCTTGCAAGGTAAAAATTATTATTATTAACCGGCCCGCGGGCCGTAGTTTGTGCGCAACTGCTTTAGAATATCGGTTCTTGATTAAAATCAAAACGTAAACTCTACGCTTTTAATGTCGCCCATTATAAGTAATTTTTTTCCTTGAATTGACCGTTTGCCAGCTTATTGAATAATTAATTCAAAGGGTCGTAACTTACAATTTACTATGTATTACATATAAAATAACGGCTAATACATGACAAAAACTAGAACATCTCCATTACATAGAGGTAATGGCAAAAATGTGTTAACTTTAAATTTAATAAAACTGAGTAATCGTGTTGGAAGAACTTTATTGATCATTGTGTTTGTTAACTACAACACTGTGAAATATATCTCTGCTCAAGTTCTAACTGGCGTTTAGAACTTGTTAACAGTGAGTACGGAGTCTGAAATTCAACCCTATTTTTTCTCAAAACGGTATGTTAATATGTTTCTGCCATTACGTCTTCACTTATGTTTTCACGTGTATTCCGTTTATCTTATGTGGACATCCGAACTGCAGTCATGATAGGTTGTGCGTTTACAACAACAACAACAAAAGTTTTAAATAACGATAAAAATAATTGTAATAATGAAGATGATGATGATAATAATAATAATAATAATAATAATAATGGTAATAATAATAATAATGATAATAATAATAATAATAATAATAATAATATTACAGAGACTTTTGATGTCCCAACTCCTTTCAAACAACGTTAAACTCAAAATATATAAAACTATTATTCTACCGGTTATATTATATGGGTGCGAAACATGGACATTTACTTTAAGGGAGGAAATGAGATTACGAGTTTTTGAGAATAAAGTTCTTTGGAAAATATGTGGACCAAAGAGAGATGAACAGACAGGTGAATCGAGAAGACTACAAAACAATGAACTACATTGTCTTTATAGGAAGCCAGATATAATAAGAACAGTTAGGTCTCGTAGACTGCGATGGGCAGGACATGTTGCGCGTATGGGGAATGAAAGACGTGCATGGAAGCATCTTGTAAGAAAGCCAGAGGGAAAACGCCCAGTTGGTAGACCAAGAATGAGGTGGGAGAACAACATTAACTTTGATTTGAGGGAAGTAGATTATACAGGGAATGATTGGAAAGTATTAGCTCAGGATAGGGATGTATGGAGAGATTATGTCCACACGGCCATGGACCTACGGGTTCGATAGTACCAGTGAGGTAGTTAGTTAATAATAATAATACTAATACTAATACTACTAATAATAATAATAATAACAACAGCAGTAACTTGCGAATAATAGTAAACGGTGAATAATACAATAATATATCTATAATATTATAAATCCGTGCATGACAACTCGAAGAGTCAAGTACGACTGAAGTGGTTGCTGTCACTGACAAGTGGAAGAAAATACATGAAATCACGCGATGAGTGTGATTCCACACCCCAATGTTAGTTTTCTTAACCAGATTTCCCTACTTCTCATAAAAAATAGCTACTCAGTGCCATCAGCAGGCTGAGCGTACCCCGTTCCAGTCATTACACCGAAATAAATATTTATTTGGTATAGTTAGAGGTATTAATAGACACAATATAGAGGCGGATAATAATAATAATAATAATAATAATAATAATAATAATAATAATAATATATCATCATCATCATCATCATAATATAATATCCTTAACTCGTGTCCAACTCAGGATCGGGTCAAGGAATGAGATGAGATGAAGCCCATATATTTATAGAGGTTTGTGATCTAACAGTTGCCGGTCGACTCTCCCTGACGCACCGTCAAAGGGGCGGATTAACGGATTGAAACGAAATTGATGGGATAAGTATGGAGATATTTTGGAATGAAATTTGTGACAGGGGAAAACGGGAGAAACCCCGAGGAAAACCTGCTCAAGCTCCGTTTCGACCACCACGAAACCCACATGGAATGACCAAGACTCGATCTCGGGACCCCAGCGGTGAGAGGCGAGCGCCTAACCGCTTGCGCCACGGAACCACTTTAACTATAATAAAAAAAAATAATAATAGTAGTAGTAATAATATTAATAATTATAATAATAATGATCAAAATAATAACAATAAGTGATAATAATAATAATAATAATAGTAGTAATGCCATTATTATTTATAAAAACTGTAATAATAACACGAACAAAACGTCAATAGCAATAATTACAATAATATTATTCTGCATTACTGCCGAGCGGGCCTGTAATATCCTACCCTAATGTAGAGGAGTTTGTGTTAAACAGGCAGTCCACGGGCGTATTTTGCATTTTTTTCGTTCGCCTCTATGGAAAAATATAACCACAATTTAATTTAATTTAGTGTTTAACCGCGCAAACCCCACCGTTCTATTGAAGTAGCTGTGAAGATGTCGACATGATTGCAACATATTCATGTACAGCTGTTTTTACAAACATATATAAGGTAACAAAACAGTTTACAGATGTCAATATTTACGTATACGTAATGAAAGGTTGCCGAATTTTTCGAAACTGGATGCAAATAAGCTGTGCCAAGCATCTCTAAAAAATCGTAAATGTTGGCGTATTGGTCAAACACCGTGGAATAAACTTTTTAATGTTTTATAGGGTCCCGCGCCGTAGCCGAGCGGTTAAGGTAGGAAGACTTGGCGCAGAGCTACGGGACTTGCGCTGGTTCGAGTCTCCATGGGGGAAGAAATTTTCTCATGGTATTTCGGCCAGTATGAGACCGGTGCCCACCCAGCATCGTGAGGCAATTGGGTAGCTACAATAAGTAGCGGCTCCAGGTTGAGGAACCAGCTATAACGGCTGGGGGACTCGACATGCTAACCACATGTCACACCTACACTGGCTGTTGATCATCTACCTCTGTGATTGACACATGTGGATGTGAAGGGCCAGCAGCCGGCTGGTAAAAGGGCAACCGCTGAAAAGTGGAAAGACCCTCAATCGGAATGTTTTATAGGTCTAATAAATGTGAAATTAAAATTTTACATTGTATTATTTCAAAACATTTTCATTGAAACGATTATTAATAGTGTAACTATTTAACTAACATGCATTATCGAACACGTAGATTCTTGACCATGTAGACATAAGCTCTCCATACCTCCCTATCCAGAGATAACGTTCACCAAACATCCACTGTACAATTTACATCCATCGTCATGGTTAATAATATTCTCCCACATCGTTCTTGGCCTACCTACTGTGTGTTTTCCACCTGGTTTTCCTAAAAGGGTTTCTAAGTCCCTTGTTTAATTAACCATTCGTACCACATGTCTTTCCCAACCCAGTCTACGAGATTTTATTGTTCTTATTACATCTAATTTTCCATAAAGATCATGTAGCTCACGTTTGATAGTCTTCTCCATTCACCTCTTGTTCGTCTCTATGTTACAAATTTTTTCCTAAGAATATTATTCTCAAATACTCGTAATATTTCCTCTTCCCTGAAAGTAAGTAATCCATGTTTAGCTTCCACATAATATAATTGTAAGAACAAATATTTTATATATATTTCAGATTGACTTTTAGAGTGAAGTTGGGACCACAATAGTCCTTGTAATACATGATAGCATGCATTTCCAGAATTGATCCCATGTTTAATTTATTTTTGCACTTGATTGCTGCTTGCAAATTATTGTTCCCAGGTATTTTAATTTAAGAGTCCCTGTAATATACGATAGCATGCAGTTCCAGAATTGTTCCTATGTTGAAATTCTTTCTGAACTTGATTCCTGCTTGCAATTATTGTTCCCAGGTATTTAAATTCAGCTATATCTAGAAAATCTTCCCTCATTTGTCATTAACTCAATATATATCCATCCAAAATAATTCTGCCCGAGGGCAGCTCTTTCACTTCAATCATAGCATTTTAATGCTATGCTTTCCAGCTTTACTAGGGAATTATATGTGTAGTAGCTTCCCGTTGCTTTCCCCACTGGTGAAGGATGATGATGATGATGATGATAATGATAAGGATGATAATGATGGCCGGATGATTTTCGGGGACCGTTGGGCCCTAAGTATCCTGACATTTGTCTTACAGGTGAGGAAAAATTCCGAAAAACCCTCACCCAGGAGCCTGTCCCGACTGGGAATCGAACCCCGGGCCCGTTACGTGACAAGGCAACATGATACCTCAAGACCACAGCGGTTAATATATATATATATACATACATATATATTTATTTATTTATACGAGTGAACATATAGCCTACTTGGTTTAATAATATTTAGTTCCTTCCCAGTTTTCTTTTTGTGTTATTTAATACAATATGTGTTCTGGCCTTTAGTATTTCCTGGATATCGCCTAATATGAGTAATACTGCATCATCAGCAACAGAATAACTAACAATAGTAACTAACTGGAACTATCGAAGAGTTAGGTTCATGGTCGCGCGGACATATGCTTTCCATGCATTCCTAATCTGAGCTAATGTTTTCCAATCATCTAATACATAAAAAATTCAAGTTTGTTTGTTTGTTCGTACTTTATGTGCGGACATATCGTACATCAGATTGTGATGGGGTTTTTTGCAAAATATTCGAGATTCTTGGGATGAACATAGGCTATAAGTTGTGATACTCAAATCCTACACCCTTAAAATCAGCCTTTGTAGTGAAAAACGTGAAGAAAATCATTCTTTACGCTTAAATGGTTTACGCTGCTTAAACCGTAAAAAATACTCAAAATTAATTTACACAGAATTGAATATCTCAAGGAACTCTACAAAAAAGTCAGCGATTATGCTTATCTTTTACGGATAACTCACAATAACCATTTTTCTCTTTCAATGATGCCAAGAAGATCGCGGTAAGTAGATTCCTGGACAAGCGTGCACATACGATTGTGATGGGGCTTTTTGCAAAATCTTCTGGATTTTCCCGGGAAGGTTATAGGCTATAAGGGAGTTTTAATGCTCAAGCCCTTCATCATTAAAAATCACCCTTTGTAGTGAAAAAGTAAAATAAAAGTGGATTTTTGTACACCTAAGTGGCTTACGCTGCCTAAACCATAACAAATACACTAAATTAATGTACACAGAATTTAATATCTCAAAACAATCTACAAAAAAACCCCTCGACAGCATATGTTTATCTTTTATAGATAGCTCTCAATAACCATTTTTGTCTTTCATTGATGCCAAGAGGATCGGGATAAGTAGATTCCCGGGCAAACAGAGCAGCAGCGCGAATAACTCGAATTAACGAATTTGGTCTTTCAACTAATTTTTGCCAAATACATAGGGATACGTAGATTCCCGGGCAATGCCAGGTAATCAGCATCTAACAATAATAACGATATAAATTTATAATTATTTTTCCAGTTACTTAATCTACTAAACATAAAAACACATTATCATTTATTTAGGCGTAGCAGCCCACGCCGGGTATTAGCTAGTTCTCTATATATTCCACTTCCCTCAAATCATGGTTAATATTATTCTCCCACTTCATTCTTGGTTTACCAACTGGGCGTTTTCCCTTTGGTTTTCCTACAAGAAGCTTTCATGCATGTCTTCCATTCCCATTTGTACCACATGCCCTGCCATTCGAAGTCTATGAGACTTAACTGTTCATATTATATCTGGCTTCCTATAAAGACCATGTAGTTCACTGTTATGTAGTACTGTCCTTTCATCTGTCTGTTCACCTCTCTTTAGTCCAAAAACGTTCCTAAGACCTTTGTTCAAAAATTCTCGTAATCTCCTTTCCTCCCTTAAAGTAAGTGTCCATGTTTCGCATCCATATAATATAACTGGTAGATTAACAGTTTTGTACATTTTCAGTTAACGTTTTTTGAAAATGTTGGGACGTCAAGAGTCTCTGTATTTCATAATAGCACACATTTCCAGAATTAAGCCTAAGTTTAATTTCTTTGTGTATCTCATTCATATTTGTGATTATTTTTCCTAGGTATTTGAATTAAGCCCCTTCCTCAAAATTTCCCCCATTTATTATTAGCTGTCCATTTCCATTCGTGTATATCTATGTGTGACCATGTATTTTATTGATATTTACTTCCATTCCCAATTTCTTAGTGTTACTCAATGGTGTGTGCGTGTTGGCCTTTAGTATCTCCTTGCTTCGCTATCGCCCAATAGTACTACATCATCTGCATGAACTAACAGATTATTAATACCATTGAGTTGTAGGCCTTCATCCTCTAAAGATTTGATGGCATGATCTAGTACAAAATTAAATAGTAGAAATAGTGCATCTCCTTGCTTCAAACCACTGTGGATTTCAAAAGTATTCGAAAACTGTTTGCCTACCCGCACGCTAATCTTTGTGCCATTTAGACACATTCCTATAAGTTAAACGTTTTAGGAATTCCAAACTCCAGCAAGATGGTATATATCTTCTCCCTCTTAATTGAATCATATGCTTTTTTGAAGTCTACATATAGTTGATATAAAGTACCATTATATTCCCATTTATTTCCTAAAATCTCTCTCATATTAAAAATCTGATCTATTGTAGACCTGTTTCTTCTAAATCCACATTGCCCTAGAATGTTATCAATATACGGAATAAGTTTTCTTACTAATATATTTGTTAGAATTTTGTACGAAGTTGAAAAAAATGAAATGCCCCTATAGTTGTTGCAATCGGTTTTATCTCCTTTTTTTATAGATTGGCACGATAATCGATTCGGTCTATTCATCTGTAAGAGCCTCTTTTATCAGCAATGGATTACCAACAATAAATATGAACCAATATAAACTCAGCCAATCAAAATTAATAGTGACAGATTCAGCAGTTGCAGGGGCTTCAGTCTTATTGGGGGTCCGCGAGAGGTTTGCTAACATATGAAATGACCTGTGGATAAAATTATTTTGCACACCTGGTGAAGAGGAATAGGGCGCCCGCTGGTTTGAGTCCGAACTGCGGTAAAATATTTCCTCACGGATTTTCTGCAGTGTGTACGACACCGATACAATTGCAAATATAAAGGAACTTCGGGTAATGTGCACCCTTCTGTTTCAGTGGACCCTGTTAATGTCTTATTTAATTGGTGCTGCCCTCGAACAGAAAATATTTTAATTTCTTCCCCTCATCAACTTTGACGTGTTCAAGGTCAGTTTCATTTATTCTCTATGTTAAGAAGGGTTTATTTGTGATATTTATGAAAAAGACCATTTATAAGTTTGTCAAGCTAATTCTTAATTTCTGCTATTGAATATTACACATGTTGATAAAACTCCTAAATATATTATATTATGTAGATGCCGTTTTAATATGCTGACGGGTGTGGCTTGATATTATGTGACATGGCTTCTGTATAAAATAATTAAAGATAACAAAGGGATTCTGTTAATGTAGACCCTCCACGATGAGGTTAGAGTGGACTTGGGTCCACTTTACACGAATACGTATATTTTATCAACAAGGGTGCTATATGTAAAAGCCATACACTTGATTAATTTTACTTAATATCCTTGTAATTTTACCAAACTCAAAGACCGTCGCTGTCTGCAGATGAATGACTTGTGAATGTTATAATCAACAATATTTTTTTCAAAACAATAAATAAATATCAATGCTTTTTAATTACGAACAGCCATAAATACTTTCAGATTAATTTATGCCTGTCTGTATAAATTAATAGAGTAAATAAACTTAATTTAGTCTAAAGGCTAGAATGGACTCTGGGGTCCATTTTAACCGAATATGGAGGTTAAAGCGGATCTTTCTTGTAATGTAAGAAAGTTTATAAATTATGAAGATATCTTCATATTTGAATAAAATAACAATACTATTTAATAGTTATAACACTAATGATAATCACTGTAATTAAACAAAATTCAAATCTCTTAATTAAAAGAAGAAAAAACAACAAATTCAAAATAGGGGTACAGATTACCCGAAGTTCCTCTAATACAAAGGGGTTCCAGGCTACGGGTAAATCTGTAACGACTAGAGGAACTCGATATACTGAAAAAATCAATCCCTGGCCTGATAAATGTACTCATCTCTAATTGATAAAACGTTGAAATGAAGCCAGCAACCTACTCGCAAGACAAGGGTTTCGAAGGCCTCTCGCGCCATTAAGTTACAATAATATTCAAGACCGAGATTTTAAAATGACTTACATACTAATTAACGTACATCAGGCGATAGACGAAATATCAAGATGAAATAAAATATAAATATGATAAAAAATATATCCTAATATTGGTTAATGCTGGGGCGATAGCTAAGAGATACTGAGGGTCAACACACACATTTTATTGAGTTACATTAAGAAAGTGGGACTGGAAGTAAACATCAATAAAAATAAATATATGTTCACATATACAAATATATTATATAATAGATATGGACACCTAATAAAAAATGAGAGAAATTTTGAAGAAGCTAAATTCAGATTCGTAAGAATAAAAATTTCAAATAGGAATGAGATGCCCAAAGAAATTAAACCTAAACTCAATTCTGGAATTGCGTGTTATTATGTTTTAAAAGGACTCTTGTCGTCTCAACTCCTTCCAAAAACATTAAACATAAAATATATGAAACAGTTATTTTACCAGTTATATTATATGGATGCGAAACATGAACTCTTACTTTAAGGGAGGAAAGGAGATAACGAGTATTTGAGAATAAAGTTCTTACGAAAATTTGTTGACCAAAGAGAGATGAACAGACAGGTGAATGGAGAAGAGTACAAACAGTGATATGCATGGTCTGTATAGGAAGCCAGATATAATAAGATCAGTTAAGTCTCGTACACTGCGGTGGGCAGGACATGTGGTACGAATGGGGAATAAAAGAGCTACATGGAAGCTTCTTGTAGGAAATGCAGGGGGAAAACTCCCAGATTGTAGAAAATGAATGAGGTGGGAGAATACAATAACCATGATTTGGGGGAAATATACAGTGAAAACATTAGCTCTGGTAGGGGTGTACGGGGTACTTATGTCCGCGCGGTCATGAGCTTACGGGTTCGATTGGGCAAGTGAGTTAATTTTTTTCATTCCATGTTTCTAGGTACATGTCCCTAAGTTTCAGCCTTTGCAATGGATTATGTGAAGTAGTCTCCCCCCCCGGTGAACCGATTGGGGGAGTATTTTATCTCCGGAAAAAGACTTACCCCGGTAGAACTGTATGCGTTTCTTGACGGATGTATTTTAATGGTGAAAGATCAACACTCTTTCGACCAAGGTACTTTTTCGTCTGGTTTATCACCTTCTAGCTGTCCGTCACGGATAACAATTTTAGCAGCAATGCTACCTCCGGCGTAGATCTCGGGGTCATTTAAGTGCGAAAGCCACTTAACCACGACAAGGTAAATATACCATGAAGGGAAAGTTTGAAGAATTAGCTTAATTCATATACAGTGCATAGGTAGGAACAATAATTACAAACAGGAATGAAGTGCACAAATTAAATAAACATATGCTTAATTCTGCAAGTGCATGCTACTATGTATTACAGAAACGCTTGTCCCAACTTCCCTAAAAATACTAAACTAAAAATATGTAAAACTGTTATTCTCCCAGTTGTATTACATGGATGCGAAAACATAAACTCTTACTTTAGGGGAGGAGATAGGATTAAGAGTATTTGAGAATAAATTTCTTTAGAAAAATTTTGGACCAAAGAGAGATTAACGGACAGGCGAATGGAGAAGACTTAATAACAGTGGAATATGTGAACTTGATGGTAAGATCAGATGTAGTAAGAACAGTTAAGTCTCAGACTGCGATGGGCAGGATATGTGGCACGAATGGAGAATCAAAGAAGGTCATGAAAACTCCGTATAGGAAAACAGAGAGAAATCTCCCAGTAGGTAGACCAAGAATGAGGTGGGAGAATAACATTAAGCATGATTTGAGGAAAGTAGATTATACAGGGGATGATTGGAAAACTTAAGATCAGGATAAGAATGAAGAACTTATGTCCGATTTCATAGTGCGGTGAGCTTAGTTATAGCAAAAAAGTCTCTCTCCGATACCGAGCGATTTAAGGCAACATATCTTGGTACAAAACCACAGGACTTGAGCTGATTCGAACCCTCATGTGGAAGAAATTTTCTCACAGAATTTCGGCCAATATGGAACCTGTGCACACTCAACATCGTGAGAAATTTTGGTATATACAATAGGCACCGGCTCCAGGTTGAGAAAAGCAGGTGTAAGGACTGGGGGACCCGACATGCGACACAATATTACATATATACTGGCTGGATGATCGTTCACTACCCTGTTAACGCGTATGGATGTGAGACTTTTAGCCGGGTGGTAAGCCTGTTACGGCATGAAGTTTTAAGACAAAATAATTGAATAAAGAAAATCGTTTCAACTTTTACTTACCGTTAGAAATATTAAAAACTGTGTGGCTAATTTATTAACACATCACTATATTGAGATCGCTTAATATATATTCAGAAAATAAACCATTCTCTAACATAATTATGAACAGAATGGCGTTTAACTTGAAACAAATCTCTGAGATTCGCACAGCCTACTGTTTGTTATTTAGCTGTGGGCGTATTGAAGTAGTAATCGGGATGGATGGTGATCGCATAGTTAACGTTACATAAAAATATCACTTGATTTGTGGCGACAATGGGAACCGTGGCAAAATGGAGCATCATAAATTGATATCAGAGTGCATTAGGGATGCAGTCTATCTGTCAAAATAAACCATTTGGACACCTTTTGCGAAAAAAAAGAAAAAAAAACTAGCAGCTATAACCATAGTATGAGTGTGTGTATTAGAAACAAAATCTACTCGCAAATGTTTGCGAATGGAGTCAACTCTCGTCTATTTCCTTTCCCCTGTTAAACAAGTTTTATTAAAATAAGGATGGGTTTAATACAGCTTAAAAAATAAAACATTTACTTGTGTTTATGTAGTGAGATGTAATTAAGTGTACTAATAATTGTAAAAATTACCTAGCCATTACTGCCTTTTTTCGTTGGAAACTTAAAATATTGTTACCATATTTAATTATAGGAGTTTAATGTTACCAGTGGCAATGTGTAAACAAATATCTTTACTAGATATCCATCCATAGTAATTCTGCCCGAAGGCAGGTCCTTCACTGCAATCATATCATTTTAATGCTATGCTTGCAGCTTTACTAGGGAATTACAGGTGTGGTAGCTTCCCGTTGCTTTCCACACCGGTGAAGGATGATGATGACGATGATAATGATGATGGCGATGATGATGGCCATATGATTTCGGGGACCGTTTGGGCCTTAAAGTTTTTCTGACATTTGTCTTACAGGTGAGGAAAAACCCCGATAAAAACCTCACCCAGAAAAACTGCCCCGACCGGGGATCCAACCCGGGCCCGCTGCGTGACAAGGCAGCACGCTACCTCGAGACCACAGCGGCGGACTTACTAGATATAAGAGAGGAAAAAGTAGTGCAACCTTCTATATGAAAAATGAAGCCTTTACTTATGTCCGGCGCAGTGTCAGGTCCGAGGATGCGATAAGATAAAACACGTATTAGCGAAGGTCGGTGTTATAACATTTATAATACAACGAAATATTACATTATTAAAGGCGGCCAAACTCTCTCTCTTACTCCCGCTCGTTCTCATAAGGGAGAGCGTTTGAAAAAGAGTGTGACCACGAGAATCTCGTGTACCGGTAACAAGAGCAGGAAAATGAGAAGTCCCGGGATTCTCGCAGTGAGTGCGGTAGATGAAGTCATGCAGGTTTCGTGCCACATAACAAAGGTTTACTGTATGTACGAGTACGAAGCCATACGTTTCTCAATAGTCAAAGGAATATCTGGTTTTGCGAATAAACATTTATTATTATTATTACTGAAAAAAATATGTAAAACATCTAAATCTATTCTATGTGAAATCGACAATATATATATACATATACACACACATACAGGGTATTATTTAAGCATTTTGAGATAATGAACTAATGGTCTATGAATTAAATTGTCCGAGTTATAATTCAATTTCTAAAATGGTTGGCACGCCACTGATTATTTCAAATAAAAATGGAAATAATATGATACAGAGGCTGTAACTTGCAACAAGTAAGCGCCTTTAGCTTAGTGGTTATAGCAGTCTTACTACCGACGCAAATGTAAGGTTGATGCATCACGTTCAAAACTACCTACATTATGTGTACACTCTTTTTTCCTTTCTTCCTTATTATAGAATAGATTTATTTAGAATAGAACAGATTTATTTAGCCTTATGTACGTACTGTAAATTAGTAACATATGTAGATTTACTTCTGGTTTAATTGTTTATTTTACAGAATACGGTATTGGAATGTCGGCGCTTACATGAGTTACAAAACTATATACGTACGTATTGTACAGACAATTGTTTGAAAGGTTGTAACAATAAAAAAATTATAATAATATATACGGTAGAGTGCAATAGGTTATGCAAATAAAATGTGTAATTTTACTGTACTGTACTTATGTACTTAGAAAAATAATAGTGCAGTGATCACAAGAGTAATTACATGAAGAAGTACAGTATCTGTACACATGGCATACATAATGTTATTGGGAAATAAAAAGCAATACATTTGAATAAACCAGAAAAAAAGTAAAGCACTTGCAGACTCAATAGAGAAATTGTTCAAATTGGCCACCTCCATTCTCACAACACAGTCAACATCGACGACTAAATAAATCTCGTACTCTGTTCAAGATACCGAATGTCTCGCGGAGCACAACACATGCTGCGATTATGCGTGCAACTAACAGTTCATCTGTATTAACAGGGGTCGCATACATCAATGTTTTCAGGTGTCCCCACAAAAAGTAATCAAGTGGACAGAGATCTGGAGAGCGACATGGCCACACTACAGTTGAACTATCTCTTCCTATATCCAACGACCAGGATACACTTCATCCAAATGATTTCGCACATTCCGGCAGAAATGGGGAGGAGCCTGATGTGAAGAGGAACTTATTCTATCAACCTAGGTAGGATATGCTCTAAAATGTCTTAAAATTACACCATTTAATCACTGGGGAAGAAGGTAGAGACCAATGATGTGGTCAGAAATTTTGCCTACCCATATGTTCACCGCAATTCTCTGCTAGTGAGCCATGTCGAAAATGACATCAGGATTTTCATAATCCCACACATTACTGTTCTTTCAGTTCAGAACTACCCCATCCATATTAAATGTTGCCTTATCAATGAATAACATCGATGAATAGATGTTCGGAGGCTGTAACAAAGCCCTAACATTGTACCCGTTGAGCGAAGTCCACTGGCTGTATTTTTGCAGATGAAAGGGATAGAACGGCTCGTCGTGCAGGACTTCCCATACACTTTGATGGTTCTGCCCATTACACGTGGAACAGCACGAGTACAATTAGTAGGATCATCATCCTCTCTGTGAAGACATTTTCTTTGAACTCTGTAATGTGGCGCGTACGTCTTTCATCGGCGTCTACTCTCTTTACCATCAACGTCCCATGCTCCCGCAAACGGCTATCAACAGACTCTAAGGTTGTTCGATGAGGATGGCGTCTATTCGGATATCGCTGCACGTACATGACAGCAGCTTTTGCACCATTACATTGTGCTGCACCATAAGTCAGATGCATTTCGGCAAGTTCAGCATAACCGTAAAGATGTTCCACGATGTAATAACCAATACGGGAATAGATATTTTGCGCATGCCTATACTGAACAAAATTCAGTGTCAATATACCATAGTACACACGCAGAAGAAGAAAAAAATAGCCTGCCGTGATGTGAACCATCAGTGTTCGAATCTCGTGTCCATCGCTTTAACCATTAAGCCACACGTTAACTACACTGATTCTACGTGTTTCACTCTGAGCTAAGGCTCTCATTGTACCGATGCTAGTTTAACCAGTGCAGTGGCGTGCAATCATCTGCTAAGTTCGATATTTTTAAGAAATATTGTAACCTAATATTTCATAAAAATTATTGATGAATTATTAGCAATCAGGATCTCGGAATTATTACCAATATTTCAAGTTATCATAGTATAATTTTCTCTCCTATTGATTTATCTGTATTAATTGTCGATTACTTTGATTCCCTGTAATTAGCCCATTTTCCCTCGTAGACCATTGGATCCCTATTTCAAATTCCTTGTATAATACCCCTCTGTAATCAGTTAAATTTGTACAGTATAATTCATTTACACACTGTATATATTAACTGAACTCGCATCTTCAAAATTTTAGGCTACAATTTTTTATAGCGAAACGTTATGGTTCACTGAACACCTAAACTGAATTTGAGATCACAGTTTGATACACTGTAATTAAGGAATAATGGATGTTTCAATTTATAGTATTTCAAAAAGAAGCCTTATGATTGGAAATACATTTCCCAAAGTTTAACTGCTCCCTGAACTTTGTATATAATTTTATGCACTAACGTTGGAAACAAGTTTATGGTGATATTTACACGTTTCTAAATGAAGTAAATACATATATTATATAATTTACTGTTTTAACCATATTATAGCGACGATCACGATATGCGAATATGTCCAATGTGCGGGAACTTTGAAGATGAGATACATATATTAGGAAAATGTAATGATTTAGAATATTGGAGACGTCAGTTATTACCGGAAAGATTTCTAAATTCAAATCGGGAAAGATTGGCATGCTACGAGTTATTGGTAAATCCAGAAAATTGGATAAACCTCGGTAAATTTCTGGACAAAACGCGGAAAATAAGGACAACACTCATTCATGAATAAATATATGTTATCAAAATGCAATACCATTAATTATTAACAATTATATATAAATTAATTAGTGTATAATGCTATTGTGTTATTATTTAATTGTAATATTAATGTGTTTTCTTTATGTAATTGTAATGTTAATGTTTTTCTAGTGTATAATGCTATTGTGTTATTACTTAATTGTAATATTATTGTGTTTTCTTTATGTAATTGTAATGTTATTGCTGTTTTTGTTGTTTATTTTTCTTTACACTAGTACCAATTATTACTTTATTGTAACGGACTGTCAACAGCACGTACGGCTTACTGCCCGTGCGACCCATATTTGTAAATAATATTGTAAATATCTTACTTTTTGTCTAATAAAGTCCTACTACTACTAGGGGCCTACTATAAATAAATAATTAGTTATTCCATATTTACAAATTATTATCTGAGATTTTTATTTGTTGGTAGATAAAAGAATAGGGGAAGATCGTGTATTTTGGACCACCTTAATTTAAATTGTGATAACTCTCTGCCCTTTTTTAAAAAAAATAACTATATTTCAGATATGGTAGCAGCGTGTAATAAGTAAACCCCTGGTAAAAGAAAATACCGCTAAATTGAAGAGTAATGACCCAGAAATAAAATTTAAAAAATTGCGTAGCCGTGTAATTTGGACCAGGTTGTGTAAAATGGACCAGAGGATCGTGTAACTTGGACCAGGTAAATTATTCATAATTAACTACTAAAAATGTTGTTTATTTAAATAATAATTCATTTAATTACACAATGGATAATAATTTAACCATGGGGACTCCCAACAGACACAAGTCACGTAGCTCTGCTCCGCGGCATGACGTTTTAATCTGCTTGGCTAGGGCATGACACCATATATTAAAAAATATGATCACACTACAGGCTTATGGGTAGTAGAAGGTCAAAGCTCCCACTTTTTCTAGACAACCCTGCGTGACGGCCGCATTTACCCCAGAACAAACGTCTGGCACTCGTTTCCGTTAGAGGTTGAGTAGACTCCAGCCAAGGTACCGCTAGAAGTTATGGATCAGTTAAAACATTCTGACCCCACCGGGAGGCGAAACCATATTATATATAATATAAAAAATTGTACATTATTATTCAAAATAATAATAATAATAGTAATAATAATAATAATAATAATAATAATAATAATAATAATAATAATAGTAATAATAATAATAGTAATAATAATAATAATAGTAATAATAATAATAATAGTAATAATAATAATAATAGTAATAATAGTAATAATAATAATAATAATAATAATAATAATAATAATAATAATAATAAATGTAAATTGAAGTAATGCAACTATATTTAATGATCCTTTTGTTCTCCGGAGAGCATTGTTAAAATGTGTTTTAATAAATATATATTATTGCATTTCGAACCTCATAATTTGTACAAGTTAACGAGGTAGCAGACTGTCCTTTAGCTTGGACCATTTTACACGCTTTGACGTGTTCAAAATTACAGGAAGTGTCCGATATGTTTTAAAAAAGTATTGCGTATAAAGTATGTGAAATTCTTACATGTAAATTTAACAGAACTAATCTTGAAAGCTTGTTATTCATACTGTATACATACCAGGGATATATTCTTAAACGTCTTCACACAACCTTCTGTCAAACTGAAGTAAAAATATTTAAGACATTTTAGGATAATACGATTAAGATCTCTATGACCTGTTTATACCACCCATTCTTTGTGGTATTTATGGTTAGTTTTCTACTATATGGGAGAATTCAAAAACAGTATATAGTGTTTTGTAAACTATTCTGTAAATCTATAATATATTGATGGTCCAAATTACACACTGGTCCAAATAACACGGAATTCCCCTACCTAAATTTATAATTTTTTTAATTTCTCACATAAATAAACTGATGTAAATTCTAAACACGCTTCTAGTGCTGTCGGAGTACATTTTATTTACAATACTACGCACGTGTTTATTTTTTCAGATGTAATATACAGGCTTACATTCAACACTTAAGTTTTGTTGAATGAAAGTTACATCAGATAATAATTTATTTAATACAATCTGTTTAGCTTTCGCAATCATTGTGTACATTATTTTGCTTATGAAGGCTGTTCATTGCTAACGGAAAATTTGATCCAACGGGACTATTGGTCGCTCTCGTTTGTGTTGTACTCCCGCGCATGCGTTTGGCATTCTCTTTCCATGTCAAGTGCTCCTATAGATGCAACGATACTGGGAAGCTTGAGCGGAATTAGAGTGGGAGTTAATGTGAATTAGACTGGCTCTATATTTTGATTCAGTACTAAACGCGATCGTACTTCTGCAATAGAACAGTTTCAAACGTCCATTGAGCATACATTGAAACCAATCTATTAATGTCCGGTCAACTGTATTTTTAAAAACTTTGTTTTTAAAGAATTGCTCATTATTTGTTGGAAATTTTATATATTCTGTGTACGTAATAATTTGGTCGATTAATTGTTAGTAATTAGGTTTCATGAAATCCGAAATCTTATTAAAATATTCCATATTACTATCATAATTGTACTGGATTATGTGTATGAAACTTGTCCATATTAACAACTTATATTACTGATATACACTGCCGAAAAAATGCAACACCCCTCAAGGACTGTGTTCACTGGTACCAGGGTAAAATATGTGCATACTGAGAGTCTTGGTGATTAATTTATAATGGCCTTTCGGACGGTGCTCGAGAGGTCAGTCTTTGTGCCCTATTTTTCTATTTTGATTTGCAGACAGTAATTGTGGTTCTTCCAAATGTGAACAATGTTTGCAACATTCACTCTAGGACACAACCATGACCGGCTGACGAGTGCGGTCCAGTTGGTAGGCCAAGAATGAGGCAGGAGAATAACATTACTCACGATTTGATGGAAGTAGATTATACAAGGTCCCGCGCCGTAGCCGAGTGGTTAAGGCAAGAAGCCTTGGCGCAGAGCTACGGGACTTGCGCTGGTTCGAGTCTCCATGGAGGAAGGCATTTCCTCATGGTATTTCGGCCAGTATGGGACCGGTTTTCACCCAGCATCGTGAGGCATTTGGGTAGCTAAAATAAGTAGCGGCTCCAGATTGAGAAAACCAACTATAACGGCTGGGGTAATCGACATGCTGACCACATGTTACCCCTACACTGGCTTGATGATCGTCTGCCTCTGTGATTAACACATGTTGATGTGAGGCCAGCAGCCGGCTGGTAGGCTAAGGACCTTCTAGGCCTGTCGCGCCAGGAGTAGATTATACAAGGGATGATTGGAAAACATTGACTCTGGATAGGTATGTACGGAGAGTTTATGTCCGCGCGGACATGAACCTACAACTTCGATAGTGCCAGTGAGTTAGTTAATTGGAGTTGACGAGTCACTTGTACAAAAAATTGGCCAAGATTCATGAAATTTGTCGGCGAAATTCTTTTCCACTTGTTTGTTTTAAATTGAGTGCTAGAATGAATAGTACTATATTTTGCATAATATGTGAATGTAAATTTACATAAATGGTAGTGGATTCTTTTCTTTTAACTTTAAACACGCTTAGGATTGTTTCAGAATATTGAATTAGCTTTGCACGGGAGTGACATACGTCAGGCCCAGCGCGTGTTTGTGGGCTCCTGTCCCCTGTTGCATGATTACACTGCGAGGAGCCCCCCGCCAGGCACTGTCAGCCCGGAGAGCCATCCACAAACCGCACTAAATCCAAAGATCAGCTTCATCTTTCCACATCTGCATGTAGCCTATACACTAGCCCAAGTTACAGTCTTCTCAGCTTACTTTGGTCCGTAACATCAATGTATATAGCCTACTACAATATTATCTGAATTCCAGGATTTTACAGTTGTAATGTTGAATTTACTGCTGCCAATATGAACACATCTGCTTCTAGTGTGAAGTGTCAAAAATACAAATATTTTGTAGACGTTATTTTTGTGAAATTACTGATTCTGAAATCTTCAATTTTGCCAATATTGAAAAGAATTCCAAATATATCACTATATCCTGAATGTAAGTACGCTTATTGAGAATATATGCGATATTTACATTTTCATTTTTTGTTTACAGATAAAAGTGATTCTACTACAGGGCTTAGGAGGCTCTAAGGGCACTAGGAGGTTAATTCTCCAAATTTTCTAACCAATCGGCACAATTGTCTGCCCTACGAGACGGCCCATTTACCACCAGAATATACTTACTTACTTACTGGCACTATCGAACCCGTAGGTTCATGGCCGCGCGGACATAAGCTCTCCTTACATCCCTATCCTGAGGTGCTTTCCAATCATTCCCTGTATAATCTACTTCCCTCAAATCATAGTTAATGTTATTTTCCCACCTCATTCTTGGTCTACCAACTGGGCGTTTTCCTTCTGGCTTTCCTACAAGAAGCTTCCATGCAAGTCTTTCATTCCCCATACGTGCAACATGTCCTGCCCATCGCAGTCTACGAGACATAACTGTTTTCATTTTATCTGACTTCGTATACAGACCATGTAGATCACTGTATTTACTCTTCTCCATTCACCTGTCTGTTCATCTCTCCTTGGTCCAAAAAAATTCCTAAGTACTTTATTCTCAAATACTTGTAATCTCCTTTCCTCCCTTAAAGTAAGAGTCCATGCTTCGCACCCATATAATATAAATGGTAGAATGATAGTTTTATATATTTTCAGATTAAAGTTTTTTGAAAGGAGTTGGGACATCAAGAGTCTCTGCAAGGCATAATAGCACGCATTTGCAGAATTGAGCCTATGTTTAATTTCTCTGTGCATCACATTCCTATTTGTGTTTATTGTTCCTAGGTATTTGAATTCAGCCACTTCCTCAAAATTTCCCTCATTTGTCATTAGCTGTCCATTTCCATTATATAACGAATTTCTAAGTGTGACCATATATTTAGATTTATTGATATTTACTTCCAGTCCTTATTTCTTATTGTTACTCAATAGTGTATGCGTGTTGTCCTTTTAGTATCTCCTCGCTATCGGCCAATAACACTACATCATCAGCATAAACTAACAGCTTATTAATACCATTGAGTTGTAAGCCTTCCTCATTCTCTAAAGATTTAATGACATGCTCTAATACAAAATTAAATAGTAGAGGAGATAGTGCATCTCCTTGCTTCAACCCCTTCTGGATTTTAATAGTGTCCGAAATCTGTTTGCCTACACGCATCCTACTCTTTGTGCCATTTAGACACATTCGTATAAGTCTAACTAACTTTTTAGGAATTCCGAACTCCAGCAGGATACTATATAACTTCTTGCTTATACACTAGTATTAATTTCCGTTACATCCTGAGTTAACCCAAGGGCCATAATGAAGCCAGAAAGTTTAGGTCAGATTAAAAACCCTGCCAACAGGAATCTAACCCGCAACTTTCCGGCTTGTAGCGTTTTGCCGTAACCAACTATGCTATAGTGGGCCCCATACACTACCGAAGTATGTAAAGTGTTTAATGTGAGATTTTGAATGTGTGTATTAAGATTGAGATTACTCGAAATTATATTTTGAAAGTTTAACTTTTGACAGTGAATGGTTATCCATCCATTGTAATTCTGCCCGAGAGCAGGTCTTTCACTGCAAACATAGCATTTTCATGCTATGCTTTGCTGCTTTACTAGGGGATAATTATTATACTAATTATTATTATCATTATTATTGTATTTTATTATTATTATTATCGTAAGTATTATTATTGTTATTATCGAATAAAATGTTGTTTGTATACATGAAATTTACATTGCTACATTTAATGTATTTTTAACTGTTTATAATTAGTATAGTGTATATCTATATTTGTCAAACATTTATTTGTATTTGTGCTGGCCTTAACTCTGCCAGAATAAATAAAACATTATTATTATTATTATTATTATTATTATTATTATTATTATTATTATTATTATTATTATTATTATTATTAATTATAGGTGTGGTAGCTTCCCGTTGCTTTCCACACCACAAAGGATGATTTTGATGACTATTTAACTCATGCCTCAAATGGGACTCAATGGCCAATCACGTTTCAATAATTTCTGTTCTACAACCAATCAGAGTCGTGTTTCACGAAATATTTATCAGTGTTATAATTACCATATTAAATAAGGCTCCTCCTTTTTAATATTCTGAACAGGTCTGACCATTATTTTGCAGTGACTGAGCCCGTGAGAAATACGGCTACCAGATTGTATAAATAGTGCACCACCAAAAAAAGAAACCACTGTTTGCACTTTCTTAAATGTATTTGTTCCCAGGTAACAATCCAGAAAAATATAATTGTCATATTTACATCATACGACATCAGAAATGAATTAATATACAGTTTGATGTGTTTCATTTTTTCTCCACTAGAGAGCATTCTTACAATATTGCGTTCCTTTGGCAATAAATAGTATGATCTGGTTGCAGTGATAAACAAAAGAAGCAGATGAAGCGTACCTATCGTTTCTCATTTGTTTTCAAACATCGCCGTTTACATTGAATATATGAATATTTTAAAATAACTATAGTTAAATAATGATTTGTGAGTAAACAGCTTAATTTTATTCGTTAAATAGTCCTACTTATGATAACGATTAGAATTATGATGATGATGGCAAGATGATTTTCGGGGACCGTTGGGTACTAAGCTTCCTGACATTTGTTTTACAAGTGAGTAAAAACCCCGAAAGAAAACCTCACCCAGGAGCCTGTCCCAGGCCTGCTGCGTGACAAAGCAGCACGCTACCTCGATACCACAGCGGTGGACTGGATGCTTATAAGTAACAAAATTTAAAAATCTGACTAATGACCATTAAACTACATCTAGATGTATTAAAAACAGTAACTGAGCATATGACTTATTACTTGTACATTGCTTTCTTAAATTAAATTAATAAAACCTAAAAATAACATAACATTTATTCTTTACATACTCCAACAGTAGTTATATGATTTTTTAAAATGTTATTACTTATACGCCACTCAAGGAACACAATGCACGATAATTGGTAGAAATGTTTTGATTAATGAATTAGCTTAGTGTTTATTTGACGGAAATCCATGATGCTTTCTTTAACTAACTAACTCACTGACACTATCGAACTCGAAGTTTCATGGCCGCGCGGACATAAGCTCTCCATACATCCCTATCCTGAGATAACATTTACCAATCATTCCCTGTATAATCTATTTCCCTCAAATCATAGTTAATGTTATTCTCCCACCTCATTCTTGGTCTACCGACTGACCGTTTTCCCTCTGGTTTTCCTACAAGAAGCTTTCATGCACGCCTTTCATTCCCCATTCGTGGCACATGTCCTGTCCATCGCAGTCTACGAGACTTAACTGTTCTTATTATACCTGGCTTCCTATAAAGACATGTAGTTCACTGTTATGTAATCTTCTCCATTCACCAGTCTGTTCATCTTTCTTTGGTCCAAAAATTTTCCTATGAACTTTGTTCTCAAATACTTGTAATCTCTTTTCCTCCCTTAAAGTAAGGGTCCATGTTTTGCAACCATATAATATAACTGGTAGAATAATGGTTTTATATATTTACAGTTTAACTTTTTTGAAAGGAATTGGGATGTTAAGAGTCTCTGACACTGAAGTAGTCCCCGTCCGGAGAACCGAATGGGGGACAATTTGACCTCCGGAAAATTTTACCCCAGTGGAACCCATGTCCGCATTTGTGGACGGTTGTATTTTTTACGGTGAAAGATCGTCACCAAGATACTTTTTTTTTTTCGTCTGGCTTATCACTTTCGACCAGTCCGGCATAGGTAATCCTATCGGCAGCAATGCTACTGCCGGCGTAGCTCTAGGGATCATTTAAGCACCCAAGCCTCTACACCACAAGTTAAATATACAATGGAGGGAGCTGTACTAAATAGAACTACCGAAGTTTTATTTAGTTAATAAAAAGCAGTTTTATGTCAATTTTAATACCAAAGGAACACTGTTAGATCATTAGGGTATAGACCTGCATGTATTTCTAACTATTTGCAAAATTTATGGCCATAAATAATGTTATTGCTCCTTATGCAGAGGTGTGAATTTGAATACCTGACAAATAAATTAGTAAATAATATCACATTTAAGTTTTTCCTCAATCGTAAGATAATTGTGTAATAATTAGGCCATGTATGAACAAAGACATGGTTACATGTAACTTTATTCTAGTTGGATTATTAATTGCCTGCTTCGCATTAGCATGCTCCGTGTTCCGGTGGTTCAATGGCTAGTATGTTCTTCTCTGGACCCAAGATTCTCTGCATTTCATTTTCTCCCTTAATTTATCAACTTTTATAAGATTCATGATGTGTTCCGTTGAGGTATTATTCAAAATTAAAATATAAAATTAGGAAATATTCACCTGAAAGGTCCGTCTCCTCAAATTAATTAATTGCTTAACTGTAGCGCTTTCGGAACTTGTCCCATCAGCGGCAGGATTCAAAACTGGTGTTTCACTGAATATCTGATAGAGGGGGTTACATGTATTGGGTTCGGTTTCGTTTATCACATTGTCGTTGTTGTGAACTGCTTTCATGATTCCCATCTCTTCGAGTACGTTTAACTTCGCTGGATTATTTTCACTGTGCATTACTGTTAGGGTGTTTTCAATATTTAATATTCGATGTCCTTCATGTAACCCCCTGCACCAGATCTTCAGTGAAACACCAGTTTTGAATCCTGCCGATGATGGGACAAGTCCCGAAAGCGCTACAGTTAAATAAAATTCATTAAGTTGAGGAGACGGACCTTTCAGGTGAATATTTCATAATTTTATATTTTAATCCCTTAATTTATCTATTTGAATGTACTTTAACTTGCCCCACGTCGCCCAAGATAGGATTTCCAAGCGATTTGAGGAAAGTAGATTATACGGGGGATGATTGGAAAACATTATTTCAGAATAGGGATGTATGGAGAGCTTATGTCCGCGCGACCATATACCTACGGGTTCGACAGTGCCAGTGAATTAATTAGCATCACATACATAATTTTTATGTAGAGGGTCTCCCTCAGGAGTGATCAGATCACTGACAGGGCCACCTCCGAAACTATACGAAATCTTATTAATTAAAAACCAACCATTAATCAATACACTATATTAATATTGTCCACCGCTGTGGTCTTGAGGTAGCGTGCTGCCTTGTCATTCAGCGGACCCGGGTTCGATCCCCGGTCGGGACAGTTTTTCTGGGTGAGGTATTTATCGGGGTTTTTCCTCACCTGTAAGACAAATGTCAGGAAAACTTTAATACCCAAACGGTCCCCGAAGTCATATGGCCATCATCATCATCCTTATCATTATCATCCTTCACCGGTGTGGAAAGCAACGGGAAGCTACCACGCCTATAATTCCCTAGTAATGCTGCAAAGCATATCATGAAAATTCAGTGAAATACCTACCCTCGGACAGAATTACTATGGATGGATGGATATTAACTAATACGATATCGTAATTTTGATGACCAGACGGTGCTTGGGGACTTAATGCGCTTTAAAATGTTCTTATATTTGTCTTACATATGAAGAAAAACACTAAAAAATATTACACCTACGAAACGTGTCCTGACCGTGGATCACACTGAGTCAGTTGCGTTCGAGGAAACGACATTACTCCGAGACCACAAAGGTGGACCTCTATAAATTAAACAAGACCTTATCTATAAAAATGAATGGTTGTTTGTTTGTTCGTACTATATGCGCGGCCATACTGTTGATCCAATTGTGATGAGGCTTTTTGCACAATGTTCAGGAGATTCCCGGGATGAAGATAGGCTATAAGAGAGTTGTTATACTCAAATCCTGCACCCTTAAAAATCGCCCTTTGTAGTGGAAAACGTGAAAAGTAGCTATTTGGATGCTTAAATGGCTTTCGCTGCCTAAACCATAACAAATACACAACATTAATGAACAAGAATTGAATATCTCAAAAAGCTCTACGGATAACTCACAATAACCATTTTTGTCTTTCATTGATGCCAAGAAGCTCGAGGCAAGTACGTAGATTCCTGTGCATGGCGGGTATTCTTATACGGATAACTCACAATAACGAATTTTGTGTTTAGCTCATTTACGCCAAGAAGATCGATATCAGTAGATTCCCGGGCAACACCGGGTAATTAGTACGGGGAATCTTAAAATAATTGCGATATATATTTATAATTATTTTTCATTTTACTTATTGAACTAATCATAAGGAAATACATTAATTTTTGTCTTCCAGCTCATTTATGCCAAAAAGATCGGGATGAATAGATTCCCGGACAACGCCGTGTAAACAGCACGGGGAGGATACAATTTTTTTGTTTTACTTATTTAACTAAACATAAAGCACATTACTTTTTGTATTTCAGCTATTTTTGTCAAGAAAATTGGGATAAGTAGATTCCCGGGCAACGCCGGGTAATCAGCACGGGGTATCTAAAAATATAAATTTATAATCTTTTTTCTATTTATTCAATTAAACATAAAATCACATTAATTTTCATTTATTTAGGCGTAGCAGCGCATGCCGTGTATTAGCTAGTATATATATATATATATAATTCCACACTCCATCATGACTTTTGTGCACAGTGTACTTTTAAATCCTTTTCGTCTCCGATTTTTTTTGCGGTGTATATTTCGTGATCATTTAAATACCAGCGGGAATCGCCAAAGCACATAACATTATGATGAGCAGCTCTCACACAGGAAAATGCCAATTAGCACGCGGCACAGTGCACTGAGACGCTCCATAAATCACAGTTCGTCTCAATATCATTATGTCCAACATTTCATTACAATGAGCGATGGGTCCTAGTCGATCAGCCAATAATATCTTGTGATGGATGATGCGAACAACTTCATTTCTTTAACCTAAAAGGGTCCATTTCTATTCTGACCACGACTTCTTTTCCTCCTCCTAAAAACCGATAGCAAAGATATCACACTTGCAATATAGGCGGCATGCACAGGTTCTTAATGGAAGTGCTCCTATGATTTGTGATACAGATATGCACCAGACTTGCAAACTTAAAATCCGTCTTACTTACAATATGCCGTCCTCAGCACATTCTTAATAAAAATAATAATGATAATAATGAAAATAATGATAATAATGATAATAATGATAATAATGATAATAATGATAATAATGATAATAATGATAATATTGATAATGATAATAATGATAATAATGGTAATAATGATAATGATTATAATGATTATAACGATAATAATGATAACAATGATTATAATGATTATAATGATAATAATGATAACAATGATAACAATGGTAACAATGATAACAATGATAACAATGATAGATTGATCATCGGTTGATTAATGTCTTTGACATCGTCCGATTCCTAATAGCCAATTTTGTCGGTCCATCCAATCTCCTGGTTGTAGATGTTTCTCCTTCATATGTAACCATATTCCCTGACTCCAGGAGGTTTTAGGTCTTCCTTTGCTTCGTCTTCCCTCAAGGTTTCCATTCCAAAACAGATTTTGGTAGTCGATCCTCTTCCATTCGCTGGACATGTCCGTACCATCTTAATTGCTGAGTTTTAATATAATCTAAAATAGTGTCTTCAATCTTCATAATAATGATAATAATGAAAATAATAATAATAATAATAATAATAATAATAATAATAATAATAATAATAATAACAGCAATAGAAATAATTAATAATAACAGTAACAGTAGTGTGCCAGTAATAATAGAGCAATTCCATATATGACTGACATTTATAATACACTTTTGCAGCAAAATGACTGCATAGATATTAGAATTGATTGAAATTAGGGGTGTTTTCTACGTGATATGATATAGGAAATGTGTGTGAATAAGACTGTACATAAACATACAACTTTTGAACAAAAACTACGTTATTTATTATCTATCAAAGCATATGTGACTGACTGACATAAATGTCAATTCATCACGCAGCTCATCATGTTCATCTACATCATTCTCTGAAGTGCCTTTCCTAATTAAATTTTCCAAAATACCGTTTGGAGGGCATATTTCAAGTTACGTTCTGAGTAAAAATGAAATCTAAATCACAATTAAGACCGGAGTTATGACCTAATATGTAATGTGTGATGACTGACTTGATTCTGTGATTGACTGATATATCTGAATTTTATTTAGAATTTCAAAATGCTAATACTACACAAATAAGCTTTGCATTATACTACGGGGGTGCAGAAAGACCTGACTTTGGAACGGGTTTTTTAGTTAAAAGGAGGATCCTGTCAGCTATCCGAGATATTAAGTTTGTCATACATCATTCTAAAGGGTAAACGATATGATTTTATAATTGTAAATGTACATGCTCCCACAGAAGATAAAGATGACAAGATAAAGGATGAGTTCTATGAAGAATTAGAATGCTTATTAGATAGCCTTTCACGATATCATATGAAAATTGTCCTAGGAGATTTTAATGCAAAAGTGGGACGGGAAGATATATTCAAATCAACAATAGGCAAATTCAGTCTTCATGAAGATAGTAACGACAACGGGGTTGGATTAGTCACCTTTGACACATCAAAGAATCTCATTGTTAAGAGCACAACCTTTCAGCATAAGGATATTCATAAATACACCTGGACGTCTCCAGATGGAGTAACTCGGAACCAGATAGATCATGTATTAGTGGACAAACGCTGGCACAGTAGCATCATCGATGTTAGATCAGTTAGAGGGACAGACTGCAATTCGGATCATTATCTGGTCAGGGCGAAATCAGATAACGGCTATCGCTTATGAGAGGAACAAACACTAAAGATGACTCTGAAAATTTTGAATTTAAAAAAATTGAAAAATGATGAAGTGCGGCAAGAATACCAAATCAAAATAGCTAATAGATTTGAAGAACTGGAATTTTCAGATGACAATGTGGCAAACGAAGAAGAAACTGATATTAAATAAAGAATGGGAGGCTATAAGAGATTGTATTAAATTGTCAGCATCAGAAAATATACAGTTTACGCTAGATGGCAGAACGTCGCTCAGAAATTTAAATTACCAATCTTTGCAATAAATCCCCAACTCTATGTTAAACAAACATATTAATGATATTAAAATACCAAACGTTTATTAAAATGGGTGTACATTGATTACAATAATTATATATACACACATTTCCTTTTTCCAGACTATTTACTGTAGGAATGCAAATCATAGATTGAAAAGCATTCAGTTGATGCAATAAAATATGAAATGTATGAGATTACATTGACTTCTAGTGTTATCCAAGTAAGGATTTTAGTATAACTTTTGTCATCAGCTTGTTAGGGAAACAACCTCGTTTTCCTTCGCAAGGAAACAATTTATTCCAGCTTAACTCAAGAGTTTACTTTAACATATCCCAAGGAAGAGCTCAGACATAGATTGTAAGATCTTTTCTGTCCTCTTAAACGTACATTAAAACAAGATCAAATTGATTCCCTTTTTTCTTCAATCTTTTAATTCCCAATCTATTTTTTGCACTTTTGATCCACTTATTACTGTCGCAGTGCTTGGCATACGGATTTCAATAGTTATTTTTCCATCTTATCGATGGTACCAAATATGGCGAGCTTATAATCTTTATTAGACTAATTTTAATGTGTGATACACTAATTATTTCTAATATTGCTTAATATTTAACCGTTTCATTCGATAGTTTGTTGATGAAGCAGATAAAAATTCACAGATAAATTTCTCTCACCTTTCACAATTTATGATATTGTTTATACTTTGTAGTCAATACAAGCTCATAGTCACCTTCATCACTTTGTTGTACCTCAGATTATATGGCAATATGATGCACTGATATGTGTGCAGTATATGGTAGGTCTATTCATTATTGTGTCGCTACAGAAAATAATCATATCGTACTTATAACGCACGTACAAAGCAGCGTCCCTTGAGTTTTTATTGGTTACAACTCCATCTCATCTGCAAATGATGACGTGTCACATTTTTTATTCACAATATGTGCAGTTGTAAGCAGATGTAATATCAACTTAAGAGCAAGAATTGCATATCTCCCATAAAATTCATTCATCATTTAAATATCTCTGAAGCAACCTGGATTGTGATTTTCAGATTCTACTTTTTCTATATTCTTAGCATTTTGGATGCAGATTTAATATTAACACTTTTTTCCGTCTCCATACAAGAATTTCTTTTTTATTTTTATTCTAGAAGCATATATTCAGGTAATGATGGAATAATGAACGTCTATAAGGTGTGGTTATGTATGACTTATGTCCCGCCCAGTAGCCGAGAGCTTAAGTGATGATCCCTTGGCTGACACTTGCTATGGGACTTGCACTGGTTCGAATCACAATGGGAGAAGACATTTTCTCACATAATTCCGCCCAGTACGGGATCGGTGTCCACCCAGCATCGTGATGAATTTGCGCAGCTAAAACAAATAGTGGCTCGAGGTTGAGAAAATCAGCTGTAATCGGAGGGGTACCCGACATGCTGACCAAATTGTATCCCTATATTGACTAGATGATATCCACTTGTGGGTGTGAGGCGAGCAGCTTTCTGGCAGGCCAATGGTCTTCTAGGCCTGTCGCGCCATGGATTTTTTTGTGTATGATTTATAGATGTTTGATTGATTTTTGTGTATATATTGCTATATTGAAAGTTAAATCAAAACCTAACACTACGATGCTTCTAACATATCTTGATGACTATTTAACTCATGCCCCAAATGGGAGTCAATGACCAATCACGTTTCAATGATTTCTGTTTTACAACCAATCAGAGTCGTGTTTCACCAAATATTTATCAGTGTTATAATTACCATATTAAAGAAAGCTCCTCCTTACAATATTGCGTTCCTTTGGCAATAAATAGTATGATCTGGTTGCAGTGATAAACAAAAGAAGCAGTAGAAGCGTACCTATCGTTCCTCATTTGTTTTCAAACATCGCCGTTTACATTAAATATATAAATATTTTAAAATATTTATAGTTAAATAATGATTTGTGAGTGAACAGCTTAATTTTATTCGTTAAATAGTCCTAACAAATGCCACTCTTGATTTCCAAATTCTCTAGATAAATTCACTCCTCACTTCGTGAGTCGTGAATTTATCGATAATTTGGAAATCACTCGTGGCATTACTTATGAAAAAGGTACGGTAGTTAAAACTACTGATTTTTTTTTTGTTCAATGCCCAGGTTGTCATTTTGATATTTTTGGTTTTCTCTCCTGGCATGGCGTACTTGTAACCTAACTTATGAGATAGGGACACCTGGAAGGCAGAGTCTTGCTGTCCCGATGATATGTCAGTTGATGAAGATGATAATGATGCGCCAGGAGAGACCTAAAACTAAACTTAATCCAATTAGGCGAATATGATATTGTTGACCAGATGATGGGACCGTTTGGACCTTAAACATTTCTGACATTTATCTTACAGGTGAGGAAAAACCCCGAAGAAACCTCACCCAGGAAACTTGTCCCGACTGGGGTTCGAACCCGGGCCCGCTGCGTGACAAGGTAGCACGCTACTGCGAGACCACAGCTGTGTACACCGTTAATTGTATAGGAAGTATTTGCAGTGATATGCTGTCTAACGGCTGTTTTATAATTTAATAAATATATATCAATAGAGGAGTTGCAGACAATACATTTGAGACAGTGAACCCAGGGACTAGAACATTTCTTAGTTATCTCTTGTTAAATGTGAAACTCGTAATCCAATATTTAGATTATATAGGGGAGGCTTCGTCCCTTAATTGCAGATTAGATGAAGGCGAAGTATTAAGAAATATTTTAACGGTTATTCTAAATTTAGCTCTTATTGAATTTGCAAAATTGCTCGTAAAACAACAGATTATGTTAGAGAATTTGCCAAAGCTATTGTTTAAATATAGTTCTTAATACAGGGTCAATTCCAATAGGCAATGAAATTAGGTACGAAGCCACCCCATACCCCTGTTTAATTTTAAATCTGTGTTATGAGTACCAAATGTGAACAAATTTAGAAAATGACTCATACTTTTTTGTCGTGTATTACGACTTCTCTACTTCGAATTGTTTGTGTACAAACCTGTATAACCTTACATATTTATTCAATAGAGAGCTGAAATCTCAAAATTGTGTACAAGATGATAAATAAAAATACAGTTAATTAATTTTGTGCCTTGATACCAATTAAAGCTACAAGGTGTAAAAAATGTAATTTCATAATATATAAACGTATGTTACCGTAATCATACCAAAAACTTAAGGACAGTGAGTTTACGACTTGAAGTACAGAAAATAAAAAAATAAGTTATTTTAAGCATGCTAAAAAATGCTCACCGTTGAATAACATGGAAATGAAAGGATCCAACTATATAAATATTTTAATTTGAGGTAGTTGTCACTATCTTACATTCATTTCTAAAGCAAAGGGCGTCATTACTATGACTTCAGATGAAACTCAATCCTCAGGAAATAACTGATTGCTAAGGGAATTTTGTTTTGCAAGGTAAGGAATTTGTCTCTTTGTGGAGTAGGCGGCACATTCTTTATATTCCATTTCGAATATCCGGGTTCGATTCACTTCGTGGTGATAGTTTATAAAATTTGAACATAGAATCTAGCCGTATGTTTATTATCTTATGGTGGCCTCTGTTGCCCTCGGCGGTAGATCTACCATTCTGCCAATCACAGTTCATATGACACGTGCCACTGTGTATTTGTCTAATGTGTGAGGTTCAAAGTTCCATGCTCCCTGCCTAGAGTTGTCCTACTAAAGCAACTGAATCACATCCCATGGCGTGTGTAACTCTTATAAAAGTAGGGAAGGTAAATTAGTAAAGATACAAAAAAAAGAATATAAGAAATCTGATTTCATAAAACATAGGGGAAATTTCGAACTGGTAATAAAAAGAAAAGGTGTTAGAAGAATACTACATTAAAAATGAAACACAATCAATGAATCTGCTGATTGGAAGAAATGAAGTTTTATTTTTATGATTAAACTATCATTACTGAGTCACCGGCTGTCATGGGAAATAAAACAAATACACGCGTCATGAAAACGTTTGTTCCGGAATCACTAAATGCATCATTATACTATAAACATGATTATCTTGTACTAATGAACACTACTAATTGCAAATACACCATGTGGAGATTAATGCGATTGCAGCCATTTTACTCACAAATTTCAATACTTCCCAATATTTAGTCATTCACATTTTCCACCAACGTGACAAATTAAAACGATAAAGTATATTTTGGTGCATTTTATAATGCATCTGTAAATCGTAATTATGTGTTTAAAGTTGCTACACACTTATGAGTAATGTCCCACATCGCAATTGTTAAAATAATTCTTACAGACCGCACGTTTTCCCATATTCTAAACATGGTAGGATAATGAAATATTTACTGTCATTTATCAAATATTTGTTGAAATTTAACCCAGAATTTTTTATTCCTATCTTGAATATACACTACTCAAAAAAATAGAGGAACACATGTTTAAACCAAAACACGAGAATGAACATTCAAACAATTTAATGTTTGATCTTTTGTAATTATAAATTGAAGATTTATGTAAAATTAGAATAGACATTCAAACAATATTTTCTTATACGGTATTAGCAAAACGAACAAGTTATCATTTGTGACAGAAAACAAAGTGGAAATTTGAGATTTACAATTTTTGGAATCAATATTTCCATGGTTATTTCAACATCCAGTACTTAGTGTGTCCTCAGTGAGCCTGAATGGCCGCATTACAACTACGAGGCATACTACGCAGAAGCCTTCTTACAAAAACTTGTGAGATTCTCTCCCATTCCTCGGTGAGTGCATGTGAAAGTTCTTCAAGATTCTGAGGTACAGCAGACGGTTAGGAACAAGTTTTTCCAACTGATCCCACATATGCTCGATCGGATTAAGGTCCGGAATTTGGGATTCTTGCAGGACATATCTGGTAGCCTGTGCTGTATGACATCTAGCATTATCTTGCATTAGAAGAAGATTAGAGTGAATTTTTTGAGCAGTGTATAACTGTGTTTTTTGTTCCCGTAACTTACAATTTTGCCGTTCTTTTATCCACAGAATTTACCAGTGAAACAATTATAATCACATAGAAGATATTTCTTTGTCAAATTGTATCCAAGAATAATTCCTCTATACCTTGAAACGTTGAAGAACATTCATTCAGTTAAAGTAGAAAATTATAAAATAAGCAATTTGTAAGCATGATTTAACATAAACGAGTTAGGACATTCTTAGGTATCCGTAAAATAAAGGAATCGTGAAGGAGAATTTTAAATAAAGGGAGTTTATTTACTTTTCTTTATTTATTAAAACGTTTAATTGCTTATAGATGTTTATATGTAGGTTTTAAATTAATTCCAATTTATATTGCACACCATTTTTATAAATATATTGTTAATAATACCCCTCATCGTGATTGGAGTTCTATGTTGTACCCTGACGAGAGAGATGGCAATCTAAAAGCAAAATTTGCGTAACAAAATGCCACTCTTTGATCTAGCGAAAAACTTTACAAGAGCCAATCCAACCTACATAAGGACAAATAGATTTCAGTTAAAGTGCGATATTCCGTTTAGAAAGTCTAGGAATCGATACAATAACAAAAAAATGTGTTGATACATTTTAGATAATATGTTAATGTATGTCCTCGAAAGGAAAGTTTATTTATTCATCCGCCCCATCGGAAAGTAAATTTTTCAATAGGGCTTTGAGCTTTTATTTTAGAGCAATCGAAATAGACTACATCATGCAAAGCCTTTCACTCAGTTAAATCATGGATCAAAACAGAAAAAAATTCAATATTAACAGACATGCTTTAACAAAAACATTATGTAAACATGAAATAACTGAAGTGACAATTTTAATATTAAAGGAAATACACTAAATGGGCAAAGATAAATAAAAAACCAAGTATTGAGCTATAACTAAGAATGTTTACGTCCAGCAAGGTGGTTATTTGATAAAATACGGATTAATTTGGTTTCAAATTTCTGTGCTGGAATTAAATTATCTATCTCGCGCATTTTCATATTCACATGTGACAAATGTGTCAAACTAATCTGGGTCATGGTAAGCTAGTGAACATGCTCGCATTTCATTCTACGGTTCGCGGCTTGAAACCCAGCCCATGCAGATGGACATTTCAGGGCGCAAATATTCTGAAAATATGTTTCTTTGGAAGGAAACTAAAGCTTCAAGTCCCGTGTCGTAGGTTTACTTCATGTAAATTAACCTTAGCCCGAAAAATTCGGCCCTTTCAAGTCCACTTTTGTATTGCAACGCTAATAACTTTAGCTGCTAGAGATCATCGTTACATAAAACAGTAACATAACACTTAATATGATATGGACCAGGAATTTTCCTATACTACTAAAACTCTCCCAGACCATACATTATATTTAGATCTAGTGACTGTTAAATCTATGAATATGTTTCTGAGTTGCGTGATTATTATTTTATAACTTACTAGCTAATACCCGGCGTGCGCTGCTACGCCAAAATAAATGATAATGTGTTTCTACGTTTAGTTGAATAAAGAAAAGGAATAATAATTATAAATGTATATCAATAACATTTTTATATACCCCGTACTGATTACCCGGCATTGCCCGGGAATCTACGTATCCCGATGTATTTGGCATTAATGAGCTGAAAGACAAAATTAGTTATTTCGAGTTATCCGTGCTGCTTCTCTGCTTGCCCGGGAATCGCACCATCTTGGCATCAATGAAAAGCAAAAATGGTAATTGTGAGTTATCCCTAAAAATAAACATATGCTGCTGCGAGCTTTTTTGTAGAGTTTTTTTTTTAGATATTCAATTCTATATACAGTAATTTGGTGTATTTGTTATGGTTTAGGCAGCGTAAGCCTTTTAAGCGTACAAAAAGCCACTTTTATTTTACTTTTCACTATAAAGGGCGATTTTTAAGGGTGAAGGGCTTGAGCATTAAAATTCTCTTGTAGCCTATAACCATCCCGGGAAAATCCTAAACATTTTGCAAAAAGCCCCATCACAACCGGCAGTGCACGCTTGTCCGGCAATCTACTTACCCCGTTCTTCTTGGCAGCAATGAAAGATAAAAATGGCTATTGTGACTTATCCGTAAAAGATAAACATATGCTGTCGCGGACTTTTATGTAGGGTTTATTGAGATATTCAATTCTGTATAAATTAACTTTTATGTATTTGTTATGGTTTAGGCAGCGTAAGCCATTTAAGCGTCAAAAAATAATTTTTTCACATTTTTCACTAGAAAGGGCGATTTTTAAGGGTGTAAGAGTTGAGTATCACAACTCTCTTGTAGCTTATGTTCATCCCGGGAATCTCCTGAACATTTTGCAAAAAACCATCGAATCAACGGTATGGCCGCGCATAAATTACGAACAAACAAACAAAAATACAAACAAACATTCATTTTTATATACTAGATAAAGAGAACTCATGATATTTGGAGGAGTCTTATGGTACATGCTATTAAATATATTAGCGGGAGCTCTTAGGCCTGCAGATCATGGCTTGGTATTTCGTAAACAGTGAACAATGTTGTAAAGTCAATAATAACTTCATATGCAAATAATCATGACAGATAAACTTAAAGAATGAAACATTAGATTTAAATTGAGTGATCTTACTAAAGTGTTGTATCTAAGATGAATTTATCCCTAGATGGGCTGTATGTTGATTACGACACCAACCACAAGAACACATGGACTCTCTTTGTTTGCCTTGTGTCTAGGGTCACACACCTTGAACTTGTAACGAGTTTAACTTCTCAAGATTTTCTTACTGGCTTTTGAAGATTTGTTGCTCGTAGACGACTTCCAAATCACATCTTGAGTGATAATGGTACAAACTTCGTAGGTTCTAACAATGAATTATCAAAAACTAATTCATTACAAGAGTGAGGTACAAGAATATTCAACCCATTTGAATGTAGTATTTGAAAATTATTCTCAAAATGTTCTTCACTAACATTTTCTTCGGGGGTTGATGAAGTTAAAATTCTCGAAACGTTTGGAGTTTGTGCCAAGATAATCAAGTTTGACGAAGTTTACATGACGAGTTTTGACATTACTCTTAATGCATGATTCAGGGAATCTACCTGAGACTACTCAACCAAAACGGGGTTCTAACACAGCAGATAGCCTTTCTTTTTTATGGTGTTAGCATACATAACTTCATAGTGAACATTGGTTCCTAACAAAATATCAACTTTAGAAGTCTGGTTGAATATCCGATCGCTTAGCAAAACATCACGAGGAATATTCCAAGTAGAACGATCAATTTTCTGAGCAGGTGATTGTGTGGTGATGTGGTTCACAACTACACAATTCAGATTCAATGTGTATTCTGAGACTTGGGAGACAATATTACACGTGGAACTTACAAGAGAAAGTTTTGGCGTTACCTATACCAATGATGGTCAATTGAAAAGACGTAGTAACAATGCCGAGCTTCAATACAAGACTAGATTTTACAGAATAATTTGGGTATATAAAATGAAATATAAAACTCCTCCTTAAAATGTTCACGAAAAGTGTAGAAACACACTGCTTTCCTGCCACCTTCACTACGATTTTGATACATCCTACATAATTCACTAAGGCTCAATCCTGTTTGTATATACTTTTTCACTTATTTTTCTACTATAATGAAACCTGTAAGATGAAAATGATATACACACTGAACGTCATCTGTGCGAGTTTTGTTATGAGATTTATGAAAACCACGTTTGTCTTCAACTGGTCCACCTTCACTATTTATCTGTTTTAGGGTAAAGTCAATTAGAGATACGAAGGGTGTGCATGAAGAAGCTCTTACGCACTACATTATCTTCAGCATTATCATATGTTGACAATTTGTACAGTTTAGTATAGTGATGCCTGGACACGGGTCTTTAGTGGTTACCTACAGTTCTTCATCTACGGAAACTGTTGAGAAATTCGAGCATCGTATTTGTGGGGATAGGCGGAGCCCAAGTGAGCATGAGCTTTACTTTACAAGTCAGTCAGTCGGAAGGTGAACGCTGGACTCTTACGATACCTCAGGGTTCTGGATAAGAATTCCGTTATTATTCTACAAGTTATATTATAATAACTAGAAGTCCCGGCCACGCGTTGCTGTGACATCAGCCAGATTACTTAAACTAATACTTACACACGAAATTAATAATAATTAAAAATAAAGTAAACAATGAACACACTTAAATTATGAAATAATAATATTTGTAATTCAATTGAAATTCGTGGTTGCAACAAAAAACACAGCCATCTGCATCTCTCTTTGTTAAATAATAAACCAATTACCTTACCAAATTACCTTATACCGCCATCTGTTAGAATCGTACGGAACTCACAGATAATTACACCACCATCTGTTAGAATCGTATGGAACTCACAGATAATTATAACTCTTTGTTAAAATAATAAACAAATAAATTGCAATAAAAAATAATGCGACTATAAATTTAGTTATAAACTACCCTAAGTCTCAAGTTGGATCAAACTGAACACAGTGTGCAAAATTTTATTAAAATCGGTTCAGTAGTTTAGAATTCCATCGCGGACAAACAACGTGACACGAAATTTTTATATATTAAGATAGGTGTTATTGCAGCCAATGGCCATGTAGAAATAATTGTTTTCATGTCTTAGCTCCTAACATATATACTGACAAAGGAACCAATCTTCATAGAAGAGCTCCACCTGGACCTTCTCGTGCCAGCAACAGATGCCTACAAAGAACTGCTGAGGGAACTCAACGAGAAAAGAGAAGAGATATGACCTGAGTTCTACGCAACGGATGCGATGATCTACAGGGAATGGACAGCAGCCAGATACGACCTCAGACACACCGTGACAAGAGTCGCGGTCCATGGTTTCCACCACAGGATATGCAAAACAGTGAAGCGAAAAGTGCAAGTGCGAACTATGTGGGTCGCACTGCGACCGATATCACCTATTACAGTGTAAAGATATAGGAACATCGATAACAGACTTCTGTAAGACAAGTTATATTATATGGATGCGAAACATGGACTCCTACTTTAAGGGAGGAAAGGATACCACGATTATTTGAGAATAATGCTCTTAGGATAATTTTTGGACCAAAGAGAGATGAACAGACAGGCGAATGGAGAAGACGACATAACATTGAACTGCATGATCTTTATAGGAAGCCAGATATAATAAGAACAATTAAGTCTCGTAGAGTGCGATAGGCAGGACATGTGATACATATGGGGAATGAAAGACGTGCATGGAAGCTTCTTGTATGAAAACCAGAGGGAAAATGCCCAGTTCGTAGACCAAGGATGATGTGGGAGAACACCATTAACTATGATATGAGGGAAGTAGGTTATACAGGGAATGATTGGAAAACATAAGCTCAGGATAGGGATGTAAGGAGAGCTTATGTTCGCAATTTCATGAACCTACGGGTTCGATAGTGCCAATGAGTTAGTTAGATAGTTAGTTAGAATTAAACAATGCTTAAAAAATTTTAAAGCGTTCCGGCGTTTAGAAATATTGGTATAATTAATATACGTTTATGTTAAATTTCAACACAAAACGTTTTATTTTCGTATGAGATTAACGCAAGAAAATAATAAAAAGATGAAATGTCAAAATTATTAGGATTTGTTCACGCAACATCTTCAAAACTTGAAACTTAAATTTTGAAAAAAAAAAATGGCGTATAAGTTAACAAATACTAATAATTTTCGAGGAAAGAAAAACGAAAGAGAATATTTAGAAAGAAAACTGTTAAATATTAAACATTACGTATTATGAGCAGAAATAATTTTTATTCTTTAATAATTCAGGCAGCGGAAATGAGTTAACTACAGCCTGTGAAAGGAGAAAAGAGAAGAACTTACTAGAAATGAGAATTAGAGAGGAACTAAAATTACAACCACATTTTCAACAAAATGGAAGTACACAGGAACAGTTGGATAGAACATCTGCAATTTTTTGGCTTATAGATGGCGTGCTAAAGTTCTCTTTTCTATTCGGAAAGCGAGATATGCGCACGGATATGTTTCACTGACTATTTAACTCATGCTCCAAATGGGAGTCAATGACCAATCACGTTTCAATGAATTTTGTTTTATAACCAATTACAGTCGTGCTTCACTTCACCCTTTATCGAATTCTCTTCATCAACTCCTGCTTTTGTGATATAGAAAGCTCCTCCTTTTTAATATTCTGAACGCGTCTGAGTGTCATTTTGCAGTGACCGACTCTCCAACAAATAATTCAATATAGCAAATAATGAACAGATTCCTTCGAACTGAACATTTTATAAACGTTTGTTCAGTAATTGTGTTTTTGAATAATGATTTTACTTAGTTGTTTACTACAAAAAATATATTAATAACCTATAATGTTGGTTATAATATGTAGTTAGATGTGTTTCATTCTTTCTCCACCACGGTTCATTCTTACAATATTGCGATCCTATTTGGCAATATGATCAAGTTGCAGTGAATAAAATTGAAACCTAACCATACATTTCAGATATGTTTTCAAACATTGCAGTTTACATTAAATATGTAAATATTTTAAAAGTATCTATACCTAAATAATGATTGTTCAGTAAACAGCTTAATTTTATTCGTAGAATAATCCTAACAAATGCCACTCTTGATTTCCAAATTCTCTTGATAATTTCACTCGCCACGTCGTGATTTGTGAATTTATCGGTGATTTGGAATCACTTGTGACATTACTTATGGAAACTTAACACCTTACAATATCCTTTATCCCAGCTTAATTTTCCGAGAATTATAGTCCTTTAATTCTGATGACACGCGATTAGATTACGAATTTCTATCCGTTGTCCGTTCTTTCTCCAAATTTCTAAAGTTTCTGTACGATACCGTACGTCTTTAGGGACGTTCTGTGAAAATATTTAAATTTATTTATACAAGTGGATTTGAATCGCTACGTAAAAGCACTAGTTATCAAATACACGATTCTTCACTTTCGTTTCAGTGGCTCTGCTTCAAAATTTCAGTGACCATTTAACTTATTTTCGTGGAAATTTTAAAGCAGTAATTTATCTTAAAATTAATATTATTATTGGATTCATAATTAATCGAAAAATACAATTAAACACATGTTGTTATAAAAATAATATTTACATGACTATTTAACTCATGTCTCAAATGGCAGTCAATGACCAATCAATTTCAATGAATTTTGATGTACAACCAATCACCGTCGTATTTCACCTCGATTTTATCACTTTCATTTTATCGCTTTCATTTTATCAAGTGACTCCCAGATTGTATATAGGCCTATATAGTGCACGAATGCAACCAGATTCTGCTTGCGAGATATAGTAGAAGAACATTCGTAGCAATTGATTATACTATAAAAAAAGAAACCACCGTTAGCACTATCTTAAACTTATTATTTCTCAGGAATTAACGTTGCAGAAAAATATAACTGACATATTTACATCATAGGACATCAGAAATTAATTAATAACCTGCAATGATGTGTTTCATTTCTTCTCCACTAGGGTGCATTCTTACAATATTGCGATTCTATTTAGCAATAAATATGTTCTGGTTGAAGTGATGAACAAATGAAACATAATGTTTCTCATTTGTTTTCAAACATCGCCGAAGGCCTATACATTAAATATATAAATATTTTAAAATAACTATATTTAAATAATGATTTGTGAGTAAACAGATTCATTTTTAGTTAAATAGTCCTAAAGAATGCCGCTCTTGATTTCCAAATTTTCTAGATAAATCCACTCTTCATTTCGTGAGTCATGAATTTATCGATAATTTGGAAATCACTCGTGGCATTACTTATGGTAATACCTAAATTTAAAAAATCCTACTGTAAAGTAACAAAGGTTTCATAAATGACCTGTGTAAGTTTGATATTTATACCACGAATATATTCTGACAAAAAAAATCAAAATTGAAGCATTGTTTTAACTGTAATAATACAGGTTTTAAAGCGGCTCCATGGGACATGCAGTTAGACACTGGCTTCTCAGCGCTGGTGTCTTGAGATCGAGTCTCTGTCATTCCATGTAAGTTTCGTGGTGGACAAACTGGAGCTTGGACAGGTTTTTATAGGGGTTTCTCCCGTTTTCCCATGCCACGAAATTGATTCCACCATTGCTTCATACTCATCCATTACGTTCAATTCCGTTCATCCGTCCTTTTGACCGTGTGCAGGCGTTTTCGGTCAGCACGCATGTAGTTCGTACCCTCAGTTGGACACGGGTTAAGGGTATTATAATACAGAGCTTCCTAGAATCAATTATCGGAAATAAAAATAAAAAATTATCGCCTTTTTTCAGGTCTTCGTTCCATAACACCTTGCAAGAGCTTGAGATAGATTTGTCCTCTGATACTGGTTACTATATTTTGGACATATAAATGAGATATGCAAATTCAATAACGGCGAGAGAATCCATTGGGAGAGTGCTAACGGAGTTTTCATGTACATTATTATTCTAGATAATGTCAAGAATTGTTATATTTTTAAAATCTCTCTTCGTGAAGAGCCTGGTTAAAAGCAGTGACTGCCATTTTTAAGTAACAAGTTTAAAACAACGGGTTGCTATTATTGGTTTTTGTGTGTAATCTGTGAACGGGAAATGTCAAGATATTCACATAAAAGACAAAATAAAGAAACCTCACTTTTTCCACTTATACATATTTTCATTGAATTTATAAATGTCATGTGCCATGAAAATTATACACCCTCTTTGAAAAATATAAACTATGGATCAATTAAGAAGAAAATTTAGTTATTTTATGTAGGGTGAATATCGATCACTTAAACAAATAATAGAATAACTGTAATATTATACGTAAAAAGGAACTAAAAAAATAGTACGTTTTACTGTTCTATCAATTACTTAGGCATATGTATAAAAAGTAATATACTATCAACCAAACCTGAAAAAATTCTAGTACCTAGGTTTGATTGGAGCGCCACACGTTTTTCAGCCTATTGTCTAAGCGATTTGGCTACCAGACTCTCCCTTCACGCCAACCCATACATATCAGAGGTTCGCTGGGGGCATATATATATTCCACCGCTGTGGTCTCAAGGTAGCGTGCTGCCTTGTTACTCAGCGGGCCCGGGTTCGATTCCCGGTCGGGACAGGCTCCTAGATGAGGTTTTCTTCTGGGTTTTTCCTCACCTGTAAGAAAAATGAGAGAACGTTTAGGGCCCAATGGTCCCCGAAAATCATCCGGCCATCATCATCATCATCTTTATCATTATCATCATCATACTTCACCGGTGTGGAAAGTAACAGAAAGCTACCACACCTACAATTTCCTAGAAAAGCTGCAAAGCATAGTATGAAAATGCTATGATTGCAGTGAAAGACCTGCCCTCGGACAGAATTACTGTGGATGGATATTTATATATATAGACATATTTCGATGTTATAATTAAATTTTGACATTAGCAATAACGGCCAAAGATAACATGTGAAGAAAAATTAACGCCTGAAAACCGGGATTACAATCCGAGACCTCTAACTCTATACGTTAGCGCTTTACCATGTTCGGTCCCAGTGCAAACAATTTTCCTTTCCTTACACCCAAAAGTTGCGTAATGGAACGAGGATAATTATCATATGAGAAAAAAAAATCTCATTAGTTCTATTGAATTTTTTCTTAAACATGTTTTCATTAAGTCGCTTTTACAAACCAATAATTATGGTGGTCCTATTGATAGAAGTATCCTTAACAAAAATATTATTTATTAAATTATTTCATATTTTATTTAATATTCTTACAGGCCTAATGAAAACTTAACAATGAAGTAAAAATATTTACTTTTAACTATGACAAAACTAAATTGGTATGTTATATGTTATTAGTTTTATTGCAAATGAGGCATTTATCCAGCATTATTTTTTTCTATAATAAAAAAAAAATGTTATTTAAAATCAGGACACGAATCACCACATGAACCGTTGTTAGCTCTCAAGGGAGCGCAGATGTACATAACGTCAACATTACCCTCTTAGTCCTATACCGCGTGACCTCTCACCCCGCAAGTACTTAGGAATTATGATCCGAATCTAGTTGCTCATCAGTAGATGATGACTCTCAACATTTAACAACACACAGATCATTCAATTGAGAGTGTCGTAAGTGACGAGCGCAAGTTTATTTTGATAATCACTTGGGACGCTAATTTCTCCTGTTACTATTCTCGAGTTGATGAGTTATAGGAAACTTAATGGTTAGAAGAATATTTTAATTATGAAAATAAACACCTGATATAACTGTCGTCCTTAACTACATTATATATCTGTTCAAAAACTTCGTCAAGTAATTAAAAGTATGCAGGCCTTTCAGAAATATGTTCCTTCTTCTGCATTTAATTTGGTAGTGATAAGTACATTGTTTCTGAAAGGACTACATAGTTTTAACTACTTGACGAATTTCTTAAAATAACTTTATTTTAGTAGAAGACGACTGATATATCAAGTACTTATTTTTATATTGAACGTTTTTTACATAAACTCAACGGTGATTTACAATGCATTTTAGAAGTATTGAAATTTAGAAAAACGCCTATTTTCGTATCCCAATTTCTATAAATTTGTAAAAATATGTGTACAAGATATAGTTAATGAACCGTTGTAAGTGTTGCAGTATACCTTTACTCTTGGGTATATTTGAAGTTTCCATTTCAGTTAGAGGTTATGTTGAGCGAATGGGGATTAGGTCAGTGTAAATGACACCATCGGGACTCGGACGGACGAGCTTCCGAATTCAACCAGCTATGACATGTATTTCAGGTTATTGCACTATGAAACTATGCGTGTAATGACCATTTATCAGTTACGGTAAGCATACTATAAAATTATTTTTAATAGGCCTGACAGTTTATCTCACCTACATCCAGAGAACATGAAACTCTGTTTTTTGAGGTATGTCAGTATTGGGATACAAAATGAAACTTGTTTCTGTTATGTATTTATTTATTATGGTCATATTCAAATAAATGTCATGTAAAGTATTCAAAATTCATCACTTACAGATCCATCCATAGTAATTCTGCCCAAGGGCAGGTCTTTCACTGCAGTCATAGCATTTTCATGCTATGCTTTGCAGCTTTACTAGAGAATTATAAGTGTGGTAGCTTCCTGTTACTATCCACACCGTGAAGAATGATGATAATGATAAGGATGATGATGATGATGATGGCCGGATGATTTTCGTGGACCGTTGAGCCCTAAGCTTCCTGACATTTGTCTTATAGGTGAGGAAAAACCCCGAAAAAATCTCATCCAGGAGCCTATCCCGACCGGGAATCGAACTACCTCGAGACCACAGCAGTGGTGTAAGGCCTATTTAAAATTCGACGATAATGTAAAAAGGGTGTTTGAAATAAGCTGCTATAAATCAGGTAACATACTAAACATGATTAATGTCTGATAAACCGAATATATTTAATCATATGGTTAACAAAACGTTCAAAACGAGCCGTTTTAATGGTTTCAGGAACCTGAACACTAGTTTGTGACAGAAAGTATGGATATTGATATTCTGATAGCGTTACGAAGAAATCTAGCAAGTTTTTACGGCGCAAGCTACAAAGCCATTATGTTGATAAGCCACACTAGACTAATCTTGACTATGGATGCATTTGCAACATTTCATGTAAGCTACGGGAGTACAACAGTTGCATAATTAGTGTTGTAAAAAAAGGAATGTGCTACAAGATAATAACGAACTACCTGATAATTATAATAATACGGAACTCTTTATGGGACACGTGCGATTCCGAATGATAGCACAGTGCAATAAATTGCAAGGTTACAAAAACTTTTTCTTTCGAAAATGCAGGCGATCTTTATGTATTTAGGCTTCCTGAATTCGAAAATGATACTCAAAATATCGTATCACCCACCATGTTTGCACAAAATTCATATTTTGCAAAAATGATATCTCATATAGAAAAGTTACATATATATGGCACATGAATCATGCAGAAGTAGAATACATCTTTAAAATAGGAACTTATTGAAATATACACACAGAGAACAGATACGTACAGAGAATATGGTAAAAAATGTACTAAAATAATTAATTCCGTGCTTTCTTAGTTGACATGGCGTGTCTTCTGCTTTTCCTCTTATGAGGAATATCCGTGTGCTCACGGTGAAGCATTCAGCAGTAGTCTGCCATCATCCGAACATCCCTAGTTCCCTATTATCGTCGTTCCATGTCCTTGATATCCTGATCCTCGCTTACAGCACCCAGATTTGGAGGAAAAAATCAAGGTGTGTATTAAAAAAAATGTGTAGCTTTAAACTCATTTAGCATCCCAGCATTTTGAATGTCATCAGCATGTTCTCAACTATGTTGGTATACTTTGAGCTACGATTGTTTCCCAAGAAGTTTTGAACCAACACTTAAAGAAAATCCAGGCTTCTCGCTACACGACATTTATAGAACGAAGGAAATCTTCATCTAGATTTCGTTTTCGAATATCCGGTCCAGTGACCATGCCCTCTTTCAACTTAGCATCTGACAGATTGAGGAACTTGTTACATAGATATTTGAAACAGTTGCCACAATTAGGTAATGCCTTGACAAATTGCTTCATCATGGCCAGTTTGATGTGCTGAGGGGGCAAGAATATTCTGTCTCTTTCCACTAGTGTATCACACTTGATGTTTAGGGTCACTGTTTTTATTCCCGATGTTTGTCACGAGCCCGATTCTCCCATTCACAGATGAAACATGAAAACCTTTATATCCTGATTGTTGTCCTAGAATCATACCCAACACTTTTAAATCACCACACACCACTGATTTGTGATCATCATATTGAATGGCTATAAGAAGCGCCTTTCAGGTGTACAGAATGGTCAACAGTTATTGAGGCATACATGTTACCATTGTGCAGAAGAACTGCCATGAGGCTTCATTTAGATGAGTCAATAAAAAGTCTCCAGTCACCTGGCGCATACGGAATGTTGAACTGACCCATCAAACCTTGTACACTTAGCAACAAAAATAATGAGCCGCTTCAAAATGTAGAGTCCCTGCTACGGCCCACTGCGCATGCTCGATAGCAAAAGCTGTGGTTCACGAGGTAACGCATTGATAAATGTTTTAAATACGCTGTATTTAGTTTTAATCGTCTTAAATAGTTATAGATCAGTGAAGGAGACATGTTTCTAGATATTTAGGAGTGTTCGACAAATGCAATATTACTCAAATTGCAACATTTCAAATTAAGTTCAACTCTCGTTCATAGCGTAACAGTAAACAAGACAAACAGGATTAGGCAACTAGTAGCCGACGCTTGAGTAGCGTAGATTGTTAAACCAATTACAAAAAGGTAAAATATATATGAGAGCCAGGGTTCAAATCCCTCAACAATGATTTTTTATTCATTTGTATTTTCGCAAAATACATCCTATAACATTTAATTCCGGCCACGTAATCTACGTCCACTTTACACTACATTAAGTAATATTCCTGCCTTCGTTAACTCTATAACACTATTTAGCTACCGATATAAATTTAATTGTGTGTGCAGTACCACGTTTTAATAATAATGCTATACATTTATATAATAGAAGATAATATAATTTCATATAGGCTATTTGTGTGTTTATTTATTTATTACGTATTAGTGAGGAAAATGTTCACCCTGCATTTAAAATATTTAGTTTATATATGTCAAGTCGAGCATAGTAATAGTCAATAAATGATGGACAATACAAATAGTAATAATAATAATAATAATAATAATAATAATAGTAATAATAATAATAATAATAATAATAATAATAATAATAATAATAAAATAAATAAAAAATGGGATGTATCAAAGGATGTGACGAATGCAATTACCTGGGGATCAAAATATACCGAAGAAAATGACATAACACATAGAATTCAAAAAGGCAGATCGGTAATAACAATGTTACACGGAGTTTTATGGAATACGAACATAATAAGAGATACCAAATTACAAATTTATAAATCCATAATTCGAAGCACGCTAACATACGCTGCAGAAACTTGGCAGTTGAATAAAAATTTGAGTTAAAAAATTTTGTCAATTGAAATTGATTGTTTTAGACGCTCAACTAGGCATTCTAAATTGGAAAAAATCTGAAATACAATCATCAGACAACAAATGAAAGTCCAAAATTCAATATTAGATTTTGTGAGATACAGACAACTAGAATGGTATGTTCATACACATAGGATGCCAGAGAAGAGACTACCCAGTCACGCTTTGGAATCGATTCCACCTGGGAAAGGAAAGAGAGGTCCATCTAGATTTAAATAGATGGATAATGTAAGAAGAGGTATGAGGGAGTTAGGTCTGGAAGAATTGGAATGCGAAGATAGAGAAGAATGGAGAAAGAAGTTAAAATATTTAAAAAGCTTTGGGCACAGGAAGATGTCTTATTAGACTGTAAACCTGTTTATAAGTAAATAAATAATAATAAAAATAGTAATACTTCCAAATAGTTAGTAAGTTTTTTCCTTACAAATGGACAGACAGAATAAACTAGAAAGCATTTTAACAATTAAAAAAATTAACCACTTCGGGAATCGAGCCTGTGACATCTTGCATACGAATCGAGACACTTAACAGTTAACTAAGCGCTTGCTAGCTAATTATACTTGAAATAATGCTCTTCAAAGGAAGAAGGGAAACGTATTGTAGCTCTACTGTGCGATTAGAATACTCGTGTGAATCGCGCGTTAGAACTTAAAATATTCGAGGTCAATAGTCGGTCCATTCTTTTTGTTGCTATGTGTACATCACTGTTGTACACTAACACGTAATTTTGGGCAAAATATTGCGTGAATATCAAGTCCCTTTTTCTGTAAAATATTTTGGACGTACCAGCTGTTGTCTTTCATACAGTTTTGACCCTAGGAACTCTGCTTTATCTTTGTTTGTCTCAGATCACGGACTAAATCATTTAGAACTGCCTGAATGAAGAGACGAGTGTCCTCATCTGTATCCATTTCAAAATCAGTATCATTCGTCTATTGCACGGTATCTGTATCATCACTGTCGTCCGTATGTAATGTCTGCAGAGGCTATGGTATAGGTATATCCGGGCCATGTGGAACAGGACGAATCTCTGAGAGGTTTTTCGGATACTCAATACTCTTCTTCTTCATCTTGTTGAAAACTCTAACCTTACAAGAGCAGAATTAGCAGTCACAGGTATGTTTCTGTTACTCCCGCCAGACCATAGGGATACCAAATCGTAATGACTTCTTCTTTTCTGCTGCCCACCATTGTAAATCTAATACACACACAACACACACGATCTGTGGAGCAAATTATTTATTGACATCGCCTAATTTCACTCCGAAATAGCCATGGGAGACCTTTCTCACAAAGGCAGAAATGTTTTCTTCGGTCTATTTTCACCACATGTACACCACAAATATAAAAAAATAGTTAGGAGAGTTTACATAGCCTCAGGTAGAAATTGTACACTAACACATACTTCCGTGCACAAACGCAGCACAATGACGGACAGGCAGCGCCATTTGCAATGCTTCTGAGCTTCATGTGATATTTTCGTGTATATCATAATTATTGCAAAATATGCGATTTGTGCACGAACTGTGGGTGATAAGATATTTTGATTACACTGTTCTGCATGGATTTTGTTTTTTAACTAAATTAGCGTTTCTGAATAACAATTTCACACTGATTGCAAAAATGAAATCCGTTTTCTCGTACCACGTCAGAATTGGTTACAATTCAAAATTTTATGTTTTGAATATTTTTCGTAATGTACGTACTGTAGTAATGTTACAGCGTGCTTATCGTTTGTTAGAAAGGCCCAACAATTTATAAATTCAACTTTATTACTTAAAATGTGAAGTAATAAAACTATTATTATGTTTATATTCTAAATTATGTTTATATTTATTAAAATCTACTAACTATATCCGCCCTAGGTCCGTACAAAATGTGTGGTTGTGTAAATGACCCAAATCTGTTTTGCTATATATGTGGGTCATATACGTTAGTAAAACAAAGAATATAACTGCTTTTGTAAAGAAAACTTACTTTCAATACGTTGGCATTAAGTTAGTTTTGACCAGGATAAATCGTGGTGCCCTCACAAAGTGTGTCGTAGTTTTGTTGCAGAGTTGAGGAGTTGGAAAAATAAAGAAAAAAAAGAGGTCATTGCCCTTTGGTATGTCTGTGATTTGGGGGTAACTACAAATCAAGGAAGCGATTGTTGTTTCTGCACAGTTAGGGTAGCAGGATATAATGCTAAAAACAAGAAATATATTGTATATCCTAACATTCCCTCTGCCATTCAGCCTGTACCTCATGGTCCTGATATTCCGGTTCCCTTACACCCTGAATGAGATATATTGCCATCTGCATCCAGTAGCACTAAAACTGAATCTCCTGTGGATGATGAACCATATATTCTGATCATGATAGATGATTTAATCGAAGTGACCTTAATAATTTAGTGAGTGATTTAAATTTGCCTAAAGAATCAGCAGAACTGTTGACTCTAGGTTAAAAGTAAAGAAAGTATTGACTGAGAGTACACATTTTTCATGTTACAGGCATCATGACAAGGAACTTGTTCCTTTTTTTGCTGAAGAAGAAAATTTAGTGTATAGCCAAGACATTACTGCTGTCTTAAAAGTTTATAACATAAACTATAATTTCAAAGAGTGGAGGTTCTTCATAGATTCTTCTCAAAAAAGTCTTAAAGGTGTTCTGCTTCATAATAGAAACATTCATCCTTCAATTCCTGTGGCCCACTCTTTTGTTTTAAAAGAGACATATGAAAATGTAAAGTTTTTTATTATAAAAACTGCAGTACGAAAACCATCTTTGCTAGTCTGTGGTGATATCATGATTATTGACTATTAGTTAGTCAGCAAGCTGGTTTCACAAAATACCCTTGCTGGTGTGTGAATAGGATAGCACAGCTAGATCAGAATACCGGGAAAGAGAACAATGGCACGTAGGACTAATTTAATACCGGGCGAAAAAGAAAATATAAGTGATCCTCTTATTGATCCCTCAAACATATTGTTGCCACCTTTACATGTAAAATTAGGTTCAATGAAACAATTTGTGAACACTCTAGATAAAGACAATGAGTGCTTTAAGTACCTTTGCGTAACATTTCCTTTATTATCCTATGAAAAATTGAAGATAAATAAAGCATCAGGTTCGGATGAGATTCCAGCAGAAGTCATAATATCAAGGGGAGAAAACTGATGGACAAGATACGCCGGTGCTTAACATGATAAGGAAAAAGAAGCTCTTCCAGATGAATAGAAATAATTGATTGTCGTACTAATTTATAAGAAAGGAGATAAAACTGATTGAAACAACTATAGGGGCATCTCATTATATTCAACTTCCTACAAAATTCTAACAAATATATTAGTAAGCAGATTTACTCCTTATATTGATAACATTCTAGGAGATCATAAATGTGGATTTAGAAGAAACAGGTCTGACACAGATCAGATTTTTAGTATAAGGTAGATTTTAGAAAAGAAATGGGAATATAATGGAACTGTACATCAATTTAGCCTATATATAGGCTTCAAAAAGGCATACGATTCAATTAAGAGGGAGAAGTTACATAGTATCCTGCTGGAGTTCGGAATTCCTAAAAAAGTTAGACTTATACGAATGTGTCTAAATGGCACAAAGAGTAGGATGCGAGTAGGAAAACAGTTTTCGAATACTTTTGAAATCCATAACGGGTTGAAAAAAGGCGATGCACTATCTCCTCTACTATTTAATTTTGTACTAGAGCATACCATCAAATCTTTAGAGGATGAAAAAGGCCTACAACTCAATAGTATTAGTAGGCTGTTAGTTTATGCTGATGATGTAGTACTATTGGGCGATAGGGAGGATATACTCAAGGCCAATACGCACACAATATTGAGTAATACTAAGAAATTGGGTCTGATAGCAAATATCAATAAAACTAGGTATATGATCACACATAGAAATACAGAGCTAATAACAAGATTAAGAGCTAATAACAAATGAGGGAAATTTTGAGGAGGTGGCAGAATTCAAATACCTAGGAACATTAACCACAAATAAGAATGAGAGGCACAAATATATTAAACCAGGCTGAATTCTGGAAATGCGTGCTATTATGCATTGCAGAGACTCTTGAAGTCCCAACTCCTTTAAAAAAAACGTAAAAATGAAAATATATAAAACTATTATTCTGCTAGTTACATTATATTGTGAAGTATGGACTCTTACTTTAAGGGAGGAGAGGAGATTACGATTATTTGAGAATAAAAATCTTAGAAAAATTTTTGGACCAAAGAGAGGTGAACAGACAGGTGAATGGAGGAGACTACATAATAGTGAACTACATGGTCTTTATAGGAAGCCAGATATAATAAGAGCAGTTAAGTCTCGTAGACTGCGATGAGCAGGAGATGTGGTACGAATGCGTAATAATGATGTGCATGGAAGTTTCTTGTAGTAAAACCAGAGAGAAAACGTTCAGTCGGTAGAACAAGAATGAGGTGGTAGAATAACATTAACTCTGATTTGAGGGAAATGGATTAAACAGGGTACGATTGGAAAACATTAGCTCTGGATCGGGATGTATGGAGAGCTTATGTCCGCCCGACCATGAACCTGCGAGTTCGATAGTGCCAGTGAGTTAGTTAGTTGTCGGTTAATTTGAAACTTAGAGATATTGTAAACATTTTCACCCGCAGTGGCGTAATGTGAACTAGTTTAGGATTTACAAGGAACTCATAAATACTAGATAAGACAGAAGTGATGAAAACTCAATTGATAATGAAGGGGAACCATGGGGATACGTATCGGAAAATTATTTGAATGTGTAATTTTTAACAATAACAACAATAATTAATCGCTATCTCAGTCAAAAAAATTAATTTATTCGAGTCGACGTTTCAATCTCATTGCGTCAGGTCACTTTCAAGACATTTGACATGGTTGTTTATAATACATAGTTACCAACACCAAGGCAATTTTTTTAATTTAATTTTTAAATTATTGTTATTATTATTATTATTTTAAGTACTCTCAGGGAATTATTTTTAACAGGTACTGTTAAATTCTTGTAAGTTTTGAGGTAAAAATATTCTCTCCTTATTTATTATTTACATTCTCTTCAACTTATTATGTAACGATGTGTTGTAAATGGAATTAATTTTTGTTCAAACCGTGAAATAAACATTTTATTTCTCATGCTTCTGTCTGTTACGTACTCGGTCATCTCCAAAGCTATGTTGCAAAACTGCCTATCACCAAGACTATGCCCGAGCCACCCTATCTCCGACTTTGTGGTTTAGGTTATACGAGGATTAAAGGGATAATTCGCCCTCTACTGATAATAAGGGTATTCGGTTTTTAGATTAGATTTATTTAGCCTGGTGGAGTTAAAGCCATGTGGCCTTCTCTTCCACTCACCAGGACAAACATATATTACATCAGAATATAACAATCTTAATGAACTCTAATATTAAACACTAAGTAAAAATTTGATCAAAAGATAATATCTATTATATTACGATCTATAATGCAACTAGTTAATGTTAGTTAAAATTAAGACTAAAACTAATAATAAAATGTATACAATCAAGACATATTAAATTGTCCCTGTCTATCATTTTGTATATATATAAAACAAAGAAAAATAATGAGATATAGAAAACTAATTTTACGTTTGTACAATATTTAAAACAAAACAAAAGAAAATATTTGTTAATCTTAATATTATTTTCATAGATAATTAAATTTATTAATTGTTAAAAGAATACTATCAGTGAGGTGTATAAGTTAGTTTGTTATTAAATAATTCTTTAATTTGTTTTTGAAGGATGTTATAGTTTGACAGTCTCTGACATAGGGCGGAAGGGAATTCCATGTTTTGGTAAGTGAGACCGTAAAAGATAATGAATAATATACAGTGTGATGAGGAGGGATATAAAGGACAATGTGCTGATGGGATCGAGTGTCAAGATTATGTGTGTCGGATAGTCTGATGAAGCGGCGTGATAAATAATTAGGCGATGATGTGTGAAGTATTTTATAGAGAAGGGATAGTGAATGGACAGTTCTACGATCTCTTAGACGAAGCCACGATAATTGTTCCAGGGACGGTGTAACATGGTCAAATTTGCGAATACCACAAATAAAACGTGCGCAAGAATTATGAACACGTTGAAGTCTTTGAGTGTAAATAATATTTAAGTCTGTAAAAAGAGTGTCACAATAATCAAAATGGGGCATTGCAAGTGTTTCTACTAACATTTTCCTTAGAGCGAATGGCAGACAATTTCTTACGCGATTTAATGAATGTATTATTGAGAAGACTGTTTTGCATGTATGGTTTATTTGTGTATTCCAATTTAAGTTGTTGTCAATAAATACTCCTAGAATTTTTACTGTCTCACTATAAGGGATTTGAACTCCATTTAGTGACACATGCGAGACTGTGTTTAGGTTAATTGTAGATAATAGTCTCTGGTGACCCATAATGATTGATTGTGACTTTCTAGGATTTAATTGCAGTCCATATTTAACTGTCCAAGTCATTAGTGAGTCAAGATCCTCGTTAATTTTGGCAACATCATCATTTAGAGAATATTTGTCTGTGTGGATGTAGATTTGCATGTCGTCTGCAAATAAATTATGTTTGCAATGCTTTAGGGAGTTAGATATGTCATTTATGTAGATTGAAAAAAGTAAAGGTCCAAGCACCGAACCCTGTGGAACCCCAGCTTTACAGAAGGACCAAGAAGAACATAATGCATGATTTCCTACAACAGATTGCTGGCGCTCATGAAGGTAGGAATTGAACCATTGCGTGGCACTATCAGAGAGTAAGAGGTTTTTAAGTTTATGCAACAATAAGTCCAAGTCTACCGTGTCGAATGCTTTACTAAAGTCCAGTAATGTAAGAATGGTAAGTTTTCGATTATCAGCAGCTTCGCGTATGTCTTCGCAAATATTTAGTAGAGCAGTATTTGTATTGTGTCCTGTCCTGAAGCCTGACTGAAATTGATCTAGAAGGTTGTGTTCATTTAGGTAGTCAGTCAGTTGTTTATGGACTAATCGTTCCAGAGCTTTTGAAAGGGTAGGTAAAATGCTAATGGGTCGAAAGTCGTTCGGAGTTAAGGGCATTTTAACTTTAGGCAGTGGGCGTACGAGGGCTTGTTTCCACAATGAGGGATATGTAGAAGTTTGTAGTGAGGAGTTAAAAATATGAGTTATAGTAGGTAGTATAGCGTCGATTATTTTATTCAGTAAAGTAATATTTATACGGTCAGTTCCTTCTGCTTTGGTTTTTATTCGCATGATGGCTTTCTTTACGTCGTAATCTGTAACATATGAGAAGTGGAAATGTTCTCTGTCGGGTTGATTTGTCAGTGATAATTCATTTATTGTTTGTTCTTTATCCTTTGGAGTAGTAGTTATACCTGTGAAGTGATTATTGAGTGTGTCCAGAGAAACAGGTAATTTGTCTACCTGCGTGTCTTTTCTCCCTATTCCCATTCTATTCAAGTTTTTCCAGATTTCTGAAGTATTGGTATCTGTTAGGCTGTATAAATGTCTAAGTTTGGCGTTTCTTATAGCTTGATTTGTCTTGTTACGTAACTGTTTATATTGATTGAGATTTGTGTCTGTTTTGTCGAGTCTATATTTCTTATGTGCTGCGTCTCTATCAGCCATCAAGTTACGAATTGAAAGAGTCATCCAGGGTGCAGGGCGTCGTTTCACGAGTTTAGTTTTTAGTGGGGCGTGTCTGTTGTATAATTGTAGTATAAAGTCATTTAGTGCTTCAACTTTTTCATCTACAGAATGCAGCGTCCATATTGAATGCCACGGCATCTGCATAGCTTCTTCAATTAGGGCTGCATTGTCTATATGTTTTAAGTCTCTATACGTAATAGTCTTTCGAGTCGGTTTAGGGCAGTGCAGCGAATATGCTAAGAATATAATATCATGTGCTGATATTCCCGGGGCTGGCAGTTGCCCGTGAGTAAGTACTCTGTCTGGATTATTAGTTGCAATTAAGTCAAGTAACGTCTCAGAGTGATGAGTGTGATGTGTAGGCTGTAGGGGTAGGAGAGTCATATCACAAGCCTGGAACGTAGCCATCAGTTGTTGTGTATGTCTGTTATCAGTGTCTAGTATATTTATATTAATGTCGCCCATAACGATAACGTATTCATATTGTATTCGCGTGTTTTGTAAAATGGACTCTATTTCAGCGATACCTTTTATTTTAGGAGGTTGGTATACTACACAGAGAAGACATTTTTTGAAACTCACAAATATTTCTATGAACATAATTTCAGCAGATGGTTCGTTATTAGATAAATACACAATTTTAGGAGTAAGGTCCGTTCTAACGAAGGCTCCAATACCGCCCCCCGCGACTGTAAACACGATCATGTCTAAGAAAAGTATAACCATCCATGTCAATTAAAGAAGAAGTAATGTTGGGATTTAGCCACGTTTCAGATATAAGAAGAGCATGGGTATTCAAAGAGAAGAAAATTGTTCTGATTTCATCTACATGTGCAGTAATACTTTGAGCATTGAAATGGACTACCTGCAAGGAGGTAGGGTATGGGGATAAAGCTGTTTCTAAAACATCCCTTGAAGTAGTGGGGGCGAGAAGGGGTGTGGGAAGGTTATTGTCCTGTAGCTTGTCAGAGACTGTCAAAAGAAAATCATTATTTAAATGAAAAATGGTCGTAAAATATTTCAACAAAATTACAAACTATACTTGGTATCACGTCACTAAAAATATCTTAATTTTATATACTATTAATAAAATGTTTAAAGTGATAACTTTCGGCTATTCACTGGCCGTGTTCGCACATATATATCTGACGCCCGGGAAAAATACGTTTGTTGTCTCCTTCTTTAACATGGATTGCACCGTCAATTGTCCACACATTTGTTACACCATATTTTTGGAGATGCATTCTTTTAATAGTTTATATCTGATTTGAGTTAAGTCTTCCCTTATTGTAACACCACTACCTTTCAGCTGTTTTTTGTTCTGGAAAACCTCTCTCCTTTTCCTATAGCTTGCGAATTTGACGATAATAACCGGTCGCGGCCGGTCCGCCTTTCTCCCCACACGATGGCTCCTATCAATATCACTTGTTTCTAATTTAATACCTATTTTAGACGCCACATCAATAGCTATTTTGTCTGTATCCTCAGCGTCCATCTCAGGGATGCCAAAGATACGTAAACATTCGCGGCGTTGGTACTGTTCAAGGGAATCAGTTTTTTCGCACAACAGTTGTTCCAGTTTTATTATTTTTGCGTCTCTTTCCTGTAACGACAGCTCCAATTGTCTAATGACCTCAGTGTTCCGATCTATGGTTGTTTTCAACTCGCTTACTATCGCCTCACGCACCGAGTCCTTTAGTAGCTTCAACATGGCAGGGCCCCTCAAACATTCCTGCATCACACGCTTTGTCACTTCTTCTTTATTCTCGTCGGAATTCTTTGTTTTGCGTGGCGCCATTACATACAGAATAAATGTACACACAAATAAATTCAAAATATCCGATACTACCTGTAAAACACAAACAATCACCTGATGAAAACTGTGCAAAAACACGAGCGACCAGTATATTCACTACTCACTGTCCGCCATGACACTTGGTTGCTGTGGGAGTAGATGTCTGCCATAACCAATCACTGCTCTTGACGCAGGTTTAGCGCGCTAGTAAGATTTGAAATTGCTGAGATGTTGTCAGATGTTTGTCTGCTAACCGCGTACATAAAGCGGCCCCTCCCACTGAATATCCATATCGGCACTGTCGTGAAAACTTCAAGGCCGGAGAATCAGTGGCTGCAGTATAAAATTCTAATATTTCAAACAATAACGTTACACAAATTTTAATACTCTTTCACAATTACTAAACTATTATTTAAAAATTCTTAGGCTAGTGATAGTCATAATAAAGTAATTACATTCAGTAACTTTTTTATACTACCATGTGGTGGACATTTCGTAACAGTGCAAAAATGAAAGTCCTTATTGGTGTCGCCCAAATTGGTGTGATATTCTACATCTAGCTCTGTACAATCACCTGGATCGTTTATGATGTCCAACGACGAAATATCTTCCTTAATTAACCATTTAAAATTACCAATTGGCAAGCATTGCGACATGGAATAATGATACAAAGTGACAGTATCAGCATAGTATAATAAAATATTTATCATAATTAATGCTTCGAGAGATTTCCAAATTATTCTAGTTAACAAGATTTTTGCCACATGCTTGAAACGATATGTATCTTATCAAGGTTTATGTGTTATTTACAAATATGAATATGAAAATGATCCATCACCCTCAAAGTTTTAGGAATTCACTAAAATATATCTAAAATAAAAAAATATATGAAAAAAGTGACGTTTGCATACATAAATTATAATTATAATTATTAAAAAATTCTGGAGCTTTAATACTTTTCTTAAAGCCAGTTTGCACAACCATTTTTCCATTCTTACATGCCTGAAGATCCGTATGGATGTGCGGTACTTTTCGAGGAAGGGAGTAGTGAAATTTATTACTTTATTGCTGTAAATGCTCGGCTGAACGGAAATAGCTGATTATGAGGTGAGGTGGGGTTTCAACATGAAAAGTTCAGATTTTAGCTTTATTTTGAGTTTGGCTCTGTCTCCGAAAAGTGTTTTTTAGTGATATTTGCTTCCTACAGTTTTAACTTTCACTGCAATGAAACCGTGCTTGTGTAAATTTGCCAAATAATTTATTTTACGCGTGTGGGCAGTTTGCTATTGAAAATCAACGTTGATCTTTAACAGAAACATTCCAAGAGGCGTATTACAGTTATTTTGGATGTCGTGTTGGAGATGAAAACAAAGTGTGGGCCTCGAACGTGTGTTGTATAACCTGCTATTCAAATCTAATTAAGTGCAAAAATGGTGACAATACCCGAGCTATGCCTTTGTCGGTCCCAATGGTCTGGCATGAACCAACTAGCCTGGCACAAGATTGTTATTTTTGCTTAACAACAATTGGAGGACATTCTAAAAGGACAAAATGTAATATTGAGTATCCCAATGTTCTATCTACTATAAGACCTGCTCTACATGGACCTGAACTCCCAATCCCTAGTCTACGTACACAGATAGAAGAGTCATCTCCCGGAAAATAACAAACAGATAAGTTACCAAAACCATCCACTTCCTCTGATCCAAAAGTGCTTGGATCGCGACTTCAAGAATGGAATCTGCTTGCTCCCATTACTAGAATTTCTTCTTTCCGGAAGAGACATGAACAATGTTCTGGCTATTATGTAATGAAAATGCTTTCTGTGCATGTATAAATATAGACGATTTAATGGATGAGCTCGGATTTCAACACTTCTCTGAAGAATGGAGATTGTTTATTGATTCTTCGGAAGGAAGTCTCAAAGCAATATTGTTACACAATGGATACACTAAACCTTCAATACCTGTAGCGTTTTCAGTAGAAATGAAGAAAACATATGAAAGTCTATCTTGTTAAATGTAATTATATATAACAAGTATTGCAGGCAAATTTACGGAGATAGTACTAGGCCTGCAAGGGGGTTTTACGACGTACTGTTGTTCTGTTTGTTTGTGGGATAATAGGGCAATTGGATCACACTATACTGTAAAAGACTGACCTCCCAGAGAAATGTATGTACCAGGGACAACACAATGTCAAATCCATCCCATTAATGAATTCTAATAAAGTACTGGCTGCCCCCCTTTGTATATACAATTAGGCCTGATCAAAAATGTTGTTAAAGCCATGGACAAGGATGGATAATGTGGTTGCATATCTCAGAATGCAGTTTCCAAGATTTGAGGGGGTCCAAACTGAAATAGGGAATACACCATTGGCCCCCAATATCGAAGACTTGTACATGATGATACATTTGAGAGAAAGTTAAATGATAGACAGCTAGCAGCCTGGAAGGACTTTAGTGAGGTAGTGAATGAGTTTCTGGGAAATAATAAAGCAGAAAATTATCGACAGTTGGTTCAAGAACTTCCGGAGAGTTACCAAAAACTAGGATGCAGAATGTCTCTGAAAATTAATTTTCTCCATTCGCACCTGGAATTTTTCCCTGAGAATGGAGTCTGTCAGTGACGAGCAAGGGGAAAGATTTCACTAGGACATTCAGAACATGGAGCAGATATATCAAGCTAGATGTTATCCTGACATGATGGGCACTATTGCTGGTTTATAGTTAGGGAGAATGGCACAACACACACTACAAGAGGAAGCATTAACTGTAATACTAGTTTTATTTTGTTTAAGAACAAGCAGTCATATTTATAATCCATATTATCTGCATGTTTCAGTTAATAAGTAGTATTACAAAGGGCTTTTGACTATTAATTCTTAGGATTTCTTAATTTCAAATTGTTTAGTTTATAGCAAAAATTACATCATTTTAGTATATTTTACTGAGGATGGAAGTCAATTTGTCAATAATAGTATCAATTTATTCCTTTGATAATACCTCATATGTAAAATTTAGGCATTTTATAATGTAATTGAATTAATTATAGTTGTGACATTTTTACATTCATGTTTAAATTAAACTAGATTTTCTGTATTTTTTACTAGAATCGAACTCAGTTCTGTTACAGGAAAACGTTACGTGTAACGGGCGTTTCACTGTCATTCTCGTGTTCAGAAGGTCTGATTTATATAAAATGACATGTTTTTGTCCATGTGGCAGAAAAAAGTTGAAATTTGTTGAGTAGTTTTATCGACAAATTCACGAGTCACGAAGTGACGATTGAATTTATCTAGAGGATATGGATATCAAGAGTGACATTTGTTATTACTATTTAACGAATAAAATTAAGCTGTTTACTCTAAAAGTCGTTATTTAAATATAGTTACCGGCATTTCAAAATATTTATATATTTAATGTAAACGGCGATGTTTGAAAACAAATCAGAATTGTGATGTTATGTATATTCACTGCAACTTGATCATATTATTTATTGCCAAACAGGATAACAATATAGTAAGAAAGCACTCTAGTGGAGAAATAATGAAGCACATCAAATTGTATATTATAATCAAGATTATAGGTTATTAAATTATTTTGACGTAAAAAACTTGGTAAAATCAACTAATTTGTTGAATATTTGCTGTATTCATTGTATTTGTTGGAGAACAATAATTCTCTGCGCTGTTCAGAACATTAAAAAGGAGGAAATTTCTTTATCACAAAAGCAGGAGCTGATAAAGAGAGAGGTGAATCACGACTATCATTGGTTGCAAAACAAAATTTATTCAAACGTGATTGGTCACTGACTACCATTTGGGGCATGAGTTATATAGTCATTATAATATCGTGAAATGAACAAAATTCTTTTTTAAAGATACATTACGAAACTGCGTTGAGGTCACCGTGTTAAACTTTTAAGAATTATAAAACAATACCTGATTTCTCAGTCGTCCTCAATAATTTGCAATGTTTTTTATAGCAGGCCTTCCGATAACTTAAGTAACATCTTCTGCTTTCATTTTGGTACTGACTGTTGTTGGTAATTATTTTGTACAGAGGGTTTATATTGCTGGGTGCGTTTTCATTCAGCAGGTGTTTGTTTGTGGTTTCCTTGAAGATTTCTAGTTCTTCGAGTTCGTTGATTTTCGATGTATCGTTTTCTCTAGGTAGAAACGATAATACATTGTCTATTGTGTTGAATTAATGTCCTGCCTCTTCTATGTGTTTTAAAAAAACTAGATTTACCCTCATTCTTCAGGAAATATCTAGAATGGTCGTTAAATCTTGTCGTTGGAGTTTATAAATTAAATTTAATAGCTGTGACAAATTTTATATTGGAAGAACTACCATAAACCTCACAACAAGCTTTAAAGAACATTTCAGAGATTTCCTGAAAAATGAGGATAAATCCTGTTTTTGAAAACACATAGTAGAAGCAGGACATCAATTCAACACAATAGACAATGTATTATCGATCCTACATAGAGAAAACGATACATCGAAAATCAACGTTCCCGAAGAACTAGGAATCATCAAGGAAACAACAAATAAACACCTGCTGAATGAAAACGCACCCAAGAATACAAACCCTCTGTACAATATAATTACCAACAACAGTCAGTGCCAAAATGAAAGGAGAAGATGATACTTCAGTTATCGAAAGGCCTCCTATAAAACAACGCTGCAAATTTTTGAGGACGACTGAGATATCAGGTACTGTTTTATAATAATTCTTTAAACTTTATCAAAACTAGTTATTATCCACGTCGTGCTTTGTTACACATTGACAGATTCCCTGTTTTAAGCCTGGCTCAATTGTCATAATCATATCCATGTACAGAACCAGTGAAATATTTCAGTATATTTTAGCATTACATCATATTCAAAGCCGGGAACTGTTCTATAATACAAGCAATCTAATTCGTAAACCTCTAAACTCATGTTAATAAAATTTTCAAATATGTCAGCCATATCAAGGTGTTAGGTTTTAAATACAAATCGGGATATTTTACCCAAACTCTTTATGCCAAACTCTGCCCAAATATTACATGCATGGATTTAATCTTCATTTGAAATGACTTGATCATTTAATTTGTTAAAAATAATTTCGTGATGGTAATTTATTTTCTAAGAGACCGCCACAAGATCTAATATCATAATATGGAAACACGTATCTTTTATACACTGAATTGCATTTACCTCCATATTTCTTTCTTGTTTCATAAAAATTTGTGTTGGGGTAAGTTGTTTGTCAATTTCTCTAAACTACTAGGCATAAATCAAAATTAATCTAAAAATCTTAGTTTAATTTTGACTTTTTTAGAAATTGTGAGGGTACATATTTAGAAAATCATATTTTTTACTTGAGTATTACTTATTAACTTTATTTTAAGTTCATCGTATCCCAGTTCTCTAAAAGTAAAAACAAAATCATAATTTGACAAAGTATGTAATACTTCAGAAAAAAGATTGATTTTTTGATAACTTACATATGTTGCAATCACTATGAGCAGCCCTTCTAAATTTTCCCGATACATGAAAAAGATCCTTAATTTTAAATCTATTTTCATTAAAGTTTCCATTTAACACATGTGACACAGTTGTGCCTCGTTATAGCGTATTTGTCAGAAAGGGGAAGCATTGGCCTTTTAGTAGCATTTAAACACGTGTCTATTGTTTTTACACATTTTCAAATTGAATACATACATTCCAAAGTAATGTTGTTGCTTAAAATAATCTTAGTTGCGTGTACACGTCTTTGGAGTCTTTTAATTCGTTACAAAAGCCAAGAGCTTGTACTGTTGAAATTTAAATGTCAAAATTTCCATTGGATTATTCTGACAAAGCAATACTCGTTCCAATTTACCCTCAAAATTAGCATAAATTAAAAATATGACTTTTTGACTAAACTGAATATTATCATAAGTAATGCCTCTAGTGATTTCCAATTTATCTAGAGAATTTGGAAATCAAGAGTGGCATTTGTTAGGACTACTTAACGAATAAAATTAAGCTGTTTACTCATTATTTAACTATAGATATTTTAAAATATTTATATATTTAATGTAAACGGCGAAGTTTCAAAACAAATAAGAAACTATTGTTACGCTTCATCTGCTTCTTTTGTTTATCACTGCAACCAGATCATACTATTTATTGCTAAAGGAACGCAATATTGTAAGAATGCTCTCTAGTGGAGAAAAAATGAAACACATCAAACTGTATATTAATTCATTTCTGACGTCGTATGATGTAAATATGACAATTATATTTTTCTGGATTATTACCTGGGAAAAAATGCATTTAAGAAAGTGCAAAGAGTGGTTTCTTTTTTTGGTGGTATAATCAATTGCTACAAATATTTTTATATTAACTCCTGCAAGTGCTATGTGTTGACATCCATGCACTATATATACAATCTGATAGCGGTATTTCTTATAGGATCAGTCACTGCAAAATAATGGTCAGACCTGTTCAGAATATTAAAAAGGAGGAGCTTTCTTTAATATGGTAAATTTAACATTGATAAATATTTGGTGAAACACGACTGTGATTGGCTGTAAAACAGAAATCATTGAAATGTGATTGGTCATTGACTCCCATTTGGGGCATGAATTAAATAGTCTATGTAAATATTTGATTTTTCAGTAACATTCGCCTCACTTTTGCACAACTATTTACAAATCAAGTCAAAGGTGGAATCTGGGAATCACGTGATCAGTCAATCGATACATCCAATTATCAATACTTAAATAGATAATACAGTGACCACGGATTAATTACTATGGCTATTTTTGCATAAAATTATTTTGTACCCTGTAGCGCATAGGTAGGTGTCATGACTGAATCTGAATCTCAATATCGATCGAGTTAATGTGTACTGAACGGTCATATGATACTGGTTGCTGTACTTCGAGTCCAAGTGCGCCACCTCTCTTGCAGCGTATTAAAACTTTAATGCATATAGATTGGTTTTGCATAAAGACATTTAAAATTGACTTCAAGGATGGAAAGCTGGGGGGTCACTTGGTCTATCAATCGTTAAATCCAATAATCAATAATTGAATAGCATATGCACTGACCACGAGTGAATTATTCAAGCCATCTTTATATAAAATAAATTTTCATCGTGTAGTGTAGTAAACCTTAATGCACATGGAACACTTTGGCATTAAAATACTTGGGGATATCGGTGGAATCAGGTAGAATCAGGTGGAATCTCTGCGATATGGTCTCTGCGGTGGGTAGGAGAGAGAGAGTAAGTTTAGTACCCTAATTCCTAATACACAAGTGACTAGAACCCAAGTGACCAGCATCCACGCACCCAACTGACCAGCATCCAAGTGACCACATGTTACTGGTCAAGTGATCCCCTCCATCTACCCCCGCAGAGATTCCTCCGTCAAATTTATACTACTCTTGTATTTTTTCAATACAACCAGATTGCCGTTTCGACTTTTCTGGTATTCTCTCCTGGCATTGGCGTACTCTAATCCACTTCTGAGGTTGGGGCGTCTGGAAGTCGGGATTACGCTGATATGTTGAGTGATAATGCGTCAGGAGAGGCCTTAATCTTAAAGTTAATCTAATGAGGTGAATATGCTAATGATGGTAATGATGGCCAGATGATGTTTGGTAACCGTTTGGGCCTTAAAATATCTTGACATTTGTCTTACAGATGAGGAAAAACCCAGAAAAAACTCACCGAGAAAAGTTGTCCCAACTGGGGATCGAAACCGGGCCTGCTGCGTTACAAGGCAACATGCTTCATCGAGACAACGGTGGACGCACTCTTCTTTAATTAACCTCCCTTAAATCATGGTTATTATTCTTACTCCTCACCCTTGGCCTATATACTGGTCTCTTTCCCTCTGGCTTTCCTACATGAGGTTTCCATTTTGGCTATATCCATATTAAAAATATAGTTTTTTTTCTCAAATGCCCCAGGTTTGTCTTTTGACAGTCCTGGTTTCTCTCCTGGCATGGAGTACTTGTAACCCACTTCTGAGGTTGGGGCGCCCAGAAGGCGGGGTTACGTTGCCCCGATGATATGATGGGTGATGATAATGGTGCGCCAGGAGAGTCCCTAATCCTAAGCTTAACCTAAGATGAATATGACTGATGACGATTGCGATGGTCATATGATTTCGGGGACCGTTTGGACCTTAAAGTTTTCCTGATATTTGCCTTAGAGGTGAGGAAAAACCCCGATAAATAGCTCACCCAGAAAAACTGTCCCGACCGGGGATCGAACCCGGGCCCGCTGCGTCACAAGGCACCACGCTACCCCGAGACCACAGCGGTGGACCAAAAAAAAATAAAAAAGTAAAAAAATAGTCTAAATGTTATTTGGAGTTGTCAGGGACATTTTGAAAATACAGACTTACTCATAGATTCAACAAAATTCTTCTGTATACTCAAATTTCTTTTTCTATAATGAAAGATTTCGTATATGGAGGAAATAAATTGTATACAAATATTCCTGACTAATCAACTCATGCCCCAAATGGGAGTCAATGACTAATCACGTTTCAATGATTTCTGTTTTACAACCAATCAGAGTCGTGTTTCACGAAATATTTATCAGTGTTATAATTACCATATTAAAGAAAGCTCCTCCTTCTTAATATTCTGAACAGGTCTGACCATCATTTTGCAGTGACTGAGCCCGTAAGAAATACGGCTACCAGATTGTATATATAGTGCATGAATGTCAAGACATGCCGCATGCGGGAGTTAATATAAAAACATTTGTAGCAATTGATTATACCACCAAAAAAAGAAACCACTCTTTGCACTTTCTTAAATGCATTTTTTCCCAGGTAATAACCCAGAAAAATATAATTGTCATATTTACATCATACGACATCAGAAATGAATTAATATACAGTTTGATGTGTCTCATTTTATCTCCACTAGAGAGCATTCTTACAATATTCTGTTCCTTTGGCAATAAATAATATGATCTGGTTGCAGTGATAAACAAAAGAAGTAGATGAAGCGTACGAATCGTTTCTCATTTGTTTGCAAACATCGCCGTTTACATTAAATATATAAATATTTTAAAATAACTATAGTTCAATAATGGTTTGTGAGTAAACAGCTTAATTTTATTCGTTAAATAGTCCTAAAAATTGCCACTCTTGATTTCCAAATTGTCTAGATAAATTCTCTCCTCACTTCGCGAGTCGTGAATTTATCGATAATTTGGAAATCACTCGTGGCATTACTTATGAGAATTTTGCATGGAAAAATATTGTTAATTTAGGAGAAATAAAACATCACCCTTCATTTGAAAATAGCAGTTGGTAAGTCTTAACATTTGTAAATGGAATCCGCTTGCCTAAGCTAAATGTTATTTCTCTATTGCTGGACGAGATAACTACATCTCCCAGAGCGATTGTTTGCTTCCAAGGACTCAGCGACCACGTAAAATTACGGCACTAGATGAGGTTTCTAAGATTTCCGCAGGGAATCTACAAAGAAACATATAAAAGACACAGTTTTACTTCTATTAGAAACTACATTCTACAAAATACTTATTAAATTACTTATAACTAAATTTTAAAATTAATATAAAATTATGGAAATTCACCTGAAAGGTCCGTCTCCTCAACACATTAATAATAATATGTACAATAAATATGAAACAATGAACAAGAAGCTAACTAAATTAAAGGCCATGCAACACAACACATATCGAAAACATAACAACAAATCACACAATTTTGAGGACAAAAGAATTACAAACCTTACAAAAATAAAATTCAACAAACAGGAAAACAGACTTGCTACAGAAGGGATACAAATTCAATTTCCCTACACACAATGTAAAAGATCACAACAAAATCTAATTACTGAAAGTGAAATTGCAATAAATAAACCTAACATTAATACAAAAAATCATAATAATCAAGTTGAGGAGACGGACCTTTCAGGTGAATATTCCATAATTTTATATTAATTTTGAATAATACCTCAACGGAATACATCATGAATCTTATAAATTTTAAAAGACACAGAGATTGATTACTGCATTATCCCTACACAAGTCTGCCAATGGTCATGCAACTACCAAAATCGATCTAGTTACTATCCATAATTATTTCTTATAATACACTTTATCATCATTTGGACGTTATTTTTGTAAAAGCCTTTTCCCCAAAGGTCTTCAAAAACAAATAATGTTCTTATGGATTTTAATTGAAAGAGAGCTGAATAGACATGCGAATGGAGAAGACTTAATAACAGTGAGCTATATAAACTTTGTAGGAAACCAGATATAATAACAGTTAAGCCTCGTACACTACGATGTATAGGGTATGTTGCACGAATGGGGAATTAAAGAGGAGCATGGAAGCTTCTTTAGGAAAACCAGAGGGAAAACGACCAGTTTGTACACCGATAACGAGGTGGAGAATAACATAAACCGTGATTTGAGGGAAGTATATTACGAGGGCGGATCGGAAAGTAACGCACAATAATTTTTTTTTAAAAAGTTTAATAGTAAAAAAAAAAAAAGGAAAAAAAATCACAAATGAACTTACATCTTTTACCTACTTTTCGACATAGTCACCAACTTTCTCAACACATTTTTCCCATCGTGTTACCAGTTTCAATATGCCCTGTTCGTAGAAGTCCGTTTGGTTGGAGTGTAGCCATCTGCGCACTGCTGATTTCACTTCCACATCTGTCTCAAAGCGTTTGCCGGCCAGGAATTTCTTCATGGGACCAAACAGATGAAAGTCCGATGGTGCAAGATCCGGACTGTATGGTGGATGCTGGAGCACCTCCCAACCAAATTCGGCGATTTTCTGACGAATGACAGCAGCAACATGGGGGCGAGCATTGTCATGAAGAAGTTTAACGTTAATGTTGTGACGTTTGTCACGAATGGCACGACGCAACTTCACCAAAGTTTTAATGTAGGCCGCAGCATTCACAGTGGTCCCGTGTTCAGCAAAGTCCACCAATAAAACACCATGCATATCCCAGAACACTGTCACAAGCACTTTCCTGGCAGATTGAGTCACTTTGAATTTTTTCTTTACTGGGGAACCAACATGTTTCCACTCCATTGATGCCTGCTTTGTTTCGGGCGTGTAGTGGTACGCCCACGACTCATCACCTGTGACGATTCCTTCCAGAAAGTCATGTCCTTGTGCGGTGTACCGCGTTAAGTGGTCCAAGCTTGCCATCATTCGCTGGCCCTTGTGGTCGTCTGTCAGGTTCTTAGGCACCCAGCGAGCACTAACTTTACGGAATTTCAAATTTTCATGAACAATATCGTACACCGCACCATAGGAAATGTTGAACTTCTGCGATAAGGCTCGCAGTTGCACACGCCGGTCGTTCAGAATTGCCGCCTCAATGCCTCTGACATTCTGCGGGATTGCTGCTGTTGTCGGCCGGCCGGAGCGTGGCGAATCACTAAGGTTCACGCGTCCCTCTTGGAAGAATGTGCACCACCTGGAGACATTGCTACGGTCCATACAATCATCCCCATACACGCCACGCATGTCCCTGTGAATTTCACTGGGTTTATGCCCTTTGGCCCACAAAAATCGAACAACACTTCTCTGTTCCTCACAGGTGGACGACTGTAGCATGCGCGCCATCTTTGTTGCATAGTTCAAGCTTCTCTCGCAAGAGGTGCACCTGAGAAAAAAATACCATCTGTAGTGAAAACTTCAAACTATATATCTGTGAAATTTCAACATTCTAGCTGCAATACCAAGGCAGAACAAAATTATTATGCGTTACTTTCCGATCCGCCCTCGTATATAAGGATATCTAAATACATTAGCTCAGAATAGGAATGTATGTTGAGCTTATGTCCGCGCGGCCATGAACCTGCAGATTCGATAGAGCCAGTGAGTTAGTTAGTTATGGATTTTAATACAAGCTACATGTTTCACATACCTTATCAATAACGATTTAATGTTCATAATCATATTTGAACTAGCTTACAATGGATATAGTAAAATTTTCATTTCAATGATCTCTAAGAATTATGTCTCTAGTAGCTCTACAACTATATTGAAAAATATCAACTAGTGATCCTCTTGCAAAATCGTTGGTTCTAGGACTGTAAAAAACATTACATTATTAAAATTTAACATGTTTAAAAAACTTGAAGACAAAATATTCTCAAGTTAATAGCAGCATGCATTTTCAGTGTTTACTTTTAGCTTATTTTCGTCTCGAATATAAGCTCATGATCATTAAAGTTAGTAAACGACATTAATGAATAAGTCAATTAACAGCGTACATGTTAACTTTTATTATCAACTTTATTAATTTCCTTCTCACGACATAAACAGCTGTTTATAATAGTGAAGCATAAATGAGCGTTGGAAACAAACACTATGTTTATATCAGGTTTAATTTTAACTACGGAAGTCTGAAATAAGTCATTTTTTTAATTACTCGAATAAAACTATTGAATGGACTTGTTTAGAATCTCTAAAATAAACTGATTACGATTTTGAAGATTATATCCAGGAATTATTTCACTCATCCCTGGGAAAAACCAGATAAGACACAAACAAGATAGGTCGATATATGTGTTTTTCCCAGTGATTTCCTCCCTTTTAGACTTTTCCAAAACAAAAATTGTCTATTATAGCTAATACAATGTATAGTGGACAGTGTTATGCATCAATCGGCTATGCGCCATTATGTAAATTTCGAGATAAATGCGTTTAAAAGTTTCATTATTTTTTGTAGCGCCAAACTAACAATACTGGATATTGCAAGTTAGTTTCCTTGTTTGACAGTTATGCATCAACAATCTAAGAGCGGAAACATTTAGCGCTTAGCTGCATGATAAAAATTTACATTTGCATTTATGAAGACATGGTTTTATAGCCGTTTGTTGCAAAACACAGAATCTCTGATAGAACTGATGGTGTTTACACTCTTCTTTAACAATACGGCTATATTTAAGATTTGGCGCTAAAAGTGTGCTTACACTTAATTCTTGAGTCAGTGCAACAGATGGAATCAAAATATAATTTTCATAATGGCGCTTAGCCGGTTGATGCATAGTATCGTACAATTGATTTATATTTTTGTTACCATTTGAAGCAGCATGAAGAACAGTATCCACTAAGAGAATAAAAAATGGACTTTACTGAATTTTTCCAGGGATGAGTGGATTTGGCGCATTATCATTATCTTGTATGTAGTTAGCCCATGTTTCCCTTAACAGAGATTTAGGCGCTCTTCCCCTACAGGGAAGAATTTGAACCATACAAAGTTAGTTACACTTGTTTTCGTATAGATGTCACTTGAGTGGTCCGTGGTCAGCGTTCCGCCTCGTACTGACTTCTTGGAATCCAAGGTAGTAATAGGACGGGAATATTCGGTAAATTTTTGCTTACACGCCTTTCATTCAGGCTTAAGGATCTTTTACGAGCCTGAAAAATCTTCAAACTCGGGACCCACGTCTTAAAGTCATTTACATTGCTACATTTATTGTATCTTTAACTGTTTATAATTAGTATAATGTATATCTATATTTGTCGAATATTTATTTGTATTTGTGCTGGTTGAGTGGAAGAGAGGGCCTTATGGCCTTAACTCTGCCAGAATAAATAAAGTATTATTATTATTATTATTATTATTATTATTATTATTATTATTAAAGTCCCTCCCGGACTTGCTCCTTGGATTTTTCCATCCTAAAAATCCATCGACCCCGGCCGGGTTTGTACCCGCGACCCTCGGGACCAGAGGCAAGGAGCATAACCACTAGTCCACCGCGGCCGATGCATTATCATTAAAAAATAAAAATACTAAACTAGTGCAGAAACATTGACAGTTAGTGTGAATTGATGGTACGCTTCAACATTCATACAGTAAGCAGATTATTACTGACAGTAACATACCGTAGTTCTTTAATCGGACTGGGCGGGCAGACTGCCCTGAGCACCGCGACCTGAAAGATAAAGTGGGCTATCCTAGTATTATAAAATAAAATAAGTTAAAATATACCTTCCTAGGTAAGATCCGTCGTCCTCAACTTATAAAATATGTATTCTTTATGCCTATAGGCCTTTCAGACCATTCGTTCCATCTTCAGCAGGTCCCTCTTCGCTACAACATCCAGTATGATGGTTGATGCTGCTGGTCCTAATGTGGTGTTGTCGTGATTCCCGGGATAAACATAGGCTACAAAAGAGTTGATATACTCATCCTCATCAGACGTAAAAAATCGCCCTTCGTAGTGAAAAACGTGAAAAAATCCCTTCTTTTACTCTTAAATGGCTTACGCTGTCTAAACCATAACAAATACACAAAATTAATGTATACAGAATTGAATATCTCAAAATGAATAATTATCCAATCTATACTATTTAACTGGTCCGCGACATCATATGTTTATCTTTTACAGATAACACAATAACCATTTTTTATCTATCACTGATGCCAAGGAGATCGGGATAAGTAGATTCCCGGGCAAGCACGTGCTGCCATACCATTCATCCGATTGTCATGGGCCTTTTAGCAAATTGTTCAGGATTAGGTTAAAAGAGAGTTTTAATGCTCAAGCCCTTCACTCTTAAAAATCACTTTCTGTAGTGAAAAAACGTGAAAAAATGTCGCTTTTTGGAAGCTTAAATGCTTACGCTGCCTAAACCATAACAAATACACAACATTATTTTACACAGAATTGAATATCACAAAAAAATCTACAGAAAAGTCCGCGACAGGATATGTTTATCTTTTAAGGATAACTCTCAATAACCATTTTTGTCTTTCATTGATGCCAAGAGGATCGGGATAAATAGATTCCCGGGCAAGCAGAGCAGCGCACGGAGGGTATTCTTTTATGGAAAACTCAAAATAACGAATTTTGTCTTTCAGTTCATTTATACCAAGTACATCGGGATGCGTAGATTCCCGGGCAACGCCGGGTAATCAGCACGGGGTATCTAAAATTAATGATATAAATTTATATTTATTTTTCCTTTTAGTTACTCAACTAAATGCAAGAACACATCGTTTATTTAGGTGTAGCAGCGCACGCCATATATTAGCTAGTTTTGCATAAAATTATTGGATATAGCTGGAGGACATATAAAGTTGTGGTAACATATAACTGTAATTTGTTGGTGTTGGTGTGAATTTCTTACACTTAATTTATTACTGATCACGATCTAAATACACCTTACAAATATCGAAGATTTCCTTCTAAAAGTTTGTATAATGCAAAGTAATCCTGTCAGTTAGTGGAAAGTGAGAGGACAATTAATACATATATATTGCATTAATAATTGCATTAATAGGATACGCATTTAGAAATTATTCTCAAATGAGCTTTTATCTTCTGCTATTTTTATATTTTAATATTCATATTCTTATCATTTCAGTTCTTGGATATGAATGTCTAATGTTAAAATAAATAAAAAAACTTATTCAAAATAAGCTGCAGATATTGAGGAATAGATATTTCAGGAGGATACTGAAAATTGAATAGTAGAAAAATAATATCAAATAGAAGTATCTGTGAAAACAGACGAAAAAGTAATTAAAATCAAAAGAAAGAAATGAATATCAGTGTGGATGGGCACACATTAAGAAAATATTATGGAAGGTTAAAAAAAAACTGCGTTCCTCTAAGGAATAAAGGTACAGGAAGGCAAACATGCTGGATAAGATCATTTGTAGGCGAAAAAGCGAACTCTAAATGCAAAAATATATAAATCACTCAAGTTACTAATTCAAAATGCTAAGTTTATTAATTAAAAATACAAAAAATTACCATCCTTACATATTATTAAAAATATCAGATCTTACCATTCGTTATAAAAGAGCGCACTTAAATGAAAGGAGCAAATACAAAGTAAATGCAACAAAAGAATGTTAAATAAAACGAACGTTAATTAACAAATAAGCTTATTAAAAAACGGGAAATAACAGCAACAATTGTGGAATATAAGAGGAAATATGGATCGATACTTGGTCAATTGGGTGAGGATGCAATCCTGGTGCTAGTCTTGTGCTTGCTTGTATATTCCGGATCAGCGGCAGTAATGGAGTTCGGTCCCATGGGGCCTGCCCACACTCGCTCCTGCTCCCCATGCAATGACCTGGCTTTTAATTTTAATTTCTTTCTCACAAAGGAGTGAAAGTTGGAAGCGTCCACTCCGTACAACATCAATACCAGTATCTATCACAGTAAGTTAAAGCGATATGCCAAACATCAGGGCAGAACCCACACCAGGTGTCAAAATATCCCAAACAAAACTTCTGTCTTCAGTACAGAAACTACTTTTACACTGAATGATTATCAGAAAACAGCAAAATACAAAAGATTATGTAACTTTAATACCAAGTGCCAATTACAGACATACGTAGTAACAAAATAAAATAAGTTAAAATACCTTCTTAGGTAAAATCCGTCGTCCTCAACTTTTAAAATATGTAATCTTCATGCCTGTAGGCCTTTCAGGATTTTAAAATATGTGATCTTTATGCCTGTAGGCCTTTCAGGACATCCATCCCAGCTTCAGCAGTTCATTCTTCTCTACAGCATCCAGGTAGATGTTTGATGCTGTAGAGAAGAATGAACTGCTGAAGATGGGACGGATGTCCTGAATGGCCTACAGGCATAAAGATCACATATTTTAAAAGTTGAGGACGACGGATTTTACCTAAGAACGTATTTTAACTTATTTTATTTTTAAGACTCTCCACCTCAACGGTTTTAACAATGCATTTTATTAGTATTGACGTAGTAACAAATTAAATACTTAAAAATAATAAAAAAGTTATTACTCTATCACATCAATGAACATTGTTTCTGTAACGACAAAATAATACTAGTATGCTAGATTAGTCCACAGCTGTGGCCTCGAGGTTGAGTGATGCCTTGTCACGCAGCGGGCCCGGGTTCGATTCCCGGACGGGACAAGCTTCCTGGGTGACGATCTTTTAGGGGTTTTTCCTCACCTGTAAGACAAATTTCAGGAAGCGTATGGCCCAAAGTTCCCCGAAAATCATCCGGCCATCATCATCATCATCATCATCATCCTTATAATTATCATGACAAACCTTCACCGGTATGGAAAGCAACGGGAAGCTACCACACCTATAATTCCCTAGTAAAGTTGCAAAGCACAGCATGAAAATGCTATGATTGCAGTTAAAGACCTGCCCTTTGGCAGAATTACTATGGATGGATGGATGCAGATTAGTTTAAGTTAGGTTCCGCGCCGTAATCGAGTGGTTAAGCAAGATGCCTTGGCGCAGAGCTACGTGACTTGTGTTGGTTCTAGTCCCCATGGGGGAAGAAATATTCTCTTGGAATTTCGGCCAGTATGGACCGGTGCCATCTCAGCATCGTGAGGCATTTGGGTAGTTACAACAAGTAGTGGCTCAAGGTTGAGAATACCAGCTATAACGGGTGGGGCCCGACATGTTGACCAAATGTCAACCCTACACTGGCTAGATTATCATGTACCTCTGTGATTGGCACATGTAGATATAAGACTAGCAGCCGGCTGGTAGGCCAAGGGCTTTGTAGGCCTGCCGCCCTGGATATTTAGTTTAAGTCAGACAAGAGTTAGGTTAAATTAGGATTTAATCAATATCCGTGAGTTGGGCACAAGGAATGGATGGTTGAGACCCGATTTCAACTCCAGAGGCTCGTGATCGAATTCCGGGAGTAATGGGATTTAAACAATTCACTTTATTTCTGGCATGTGTCCCTTGTCTAAAACAGTATAAACCGGTGTTGTCTTCGACGAAGATCTTCTGCTCACCAAAGATTCAATATGGTCCCGCCTGCATGCATACAGTTTATGCATAGTGTGTGATTCAAAACACAGTGCTTTCTTCCTATAGGGGAACAGTAAGATATTGAATTTTTTAGTTCTTAGGAGTGGTGTAAGGCTTACAGTACGAGAGCCAGTAAAATAATAAAGAAGTAGTCTGCGGCCTTACAGGTAAATTGGTCTGTTGAGAGCACAGCTATTAGTGCCACGTCGTTATGAAAGTTCTCGAGAAATAGGAAAGTAAATTCTATAGAATATAACATTAGATAGTATAGCCACAACTGTAGAGAGCTGAGAGAAAACAGAAGAGGAAGAGGAATGGCTAGCATTAAGTGAGCCGGCTTCATTACGTAGATTGACTGCGGCATTCTTACGCCTCCCCCGTCTCTTCATGTTAGTGCTAAGGTCATGCCACCGCCTTGATAACAAGATACATTAAAGTGTTTATTGTAATATCACATAATTTGCCTTTAAGATCGAACAATCAGTTCTTTCGATTTCAAGAAAAGTATAGTAACTAGAATGTACAAGTACATATATGGACAGTTTGTAATATACAGAGTGCTACTGGATATCACCGACAACTTTTAGGAACGTTAGGTCATACAAAAATGTTTTTTTTTTGTTAAACATATACTCGTAGATAGTTCTGCGCATTGGTAGACTAGCTAGCTATTAAGATTAGGATATTTAACAAAAAAATATTGTGCACAAAGTTCATTTTATTTGAAAGCCACGTTATAACGATATATGCAGTGTGTTCAGTCTTCAATGCACTCATATCATGCTTGATACCTTCGCTGCAACCATCATCCATGACTCTGCAAGGCAAGGAAGAGCTCTGTTTGATGAGGTGAAAAGCATAATTGAAACTAACAACAGCTCTGTACTAATGATTTCAAATATCATTCCGTTGTCATACACACAAAATAAGCCAAGGGATGTTATGCTAGATGAACGTGTTGTACAGGCAGTAGGTACTGCTCGTCTAATCCAATGCTTTCCAAATGAGAGGTTGCTTCGCACAGCTAACATTACATTATTCAGCAGGTCAATAAATTAAGTCTGCATCGACTGTAGTTAAGCTGCTATAGTTAATATTGCTGGCTAATTACAGGTCTCAGCAAACAAATATGCTTACCAATAATTCTACCTCAGATGTTCAAGGAAAACCTTCGCAATTTCGAACATCTCTAGGATTTGGATTCTCACAGTCACTGACATGACTCTTCCTTCTATTAAACAACCGTCACGAGTAAATTACGCCTTATCTGTGTATAAGATATGATTAGAGAAAGCCGCATTAGCTCTGCGATGGAGAAACTACCGTAAAAATTACTTAGGAGGTGCAACATATCGTGGTCCTGGTGCCTGAAGCTTGTGAAGTTTGTATTATTACAATCACCTCCAAATGGATAGGAGACTTCTGCTCATAAGATAAGCCACAACACGCGTGCTCGTTGAAGATGCCTGACTAAATATCTCGATCACGTCATCCTCAATCACCGAGTTCCTCATAATACGCCTTCCATCACCATCATGCCGAATACGAAGATTTCCTGTTTCTCGAAGGTCTCAATGAATTACAGCAAAAGTACTATGGTGTAGATATCTCCTGTAAGGATTCCGTTGCTCGTAAATGCGACGAGTCACCCTTATACGTTTTCCCTAGCCTCACCGTAACACATTATGATTTCGGTCAGTTCATAGGACTCATAGCACACATTTATTGATACCCTCACAATAACAAACTGAAGTATTGGAAACCAGATGCAATAAGAAATGTTAAGTCTCTTATAGTGTGGAAGCAGGGTATGTGACATGAATGGGGAACAAAAGAGGGATTAGGAAACTTCTTGTAGGAAAACAGAACGAATGCAATCAGGTTAGCCAAGGATATTGCAAGAGAATATCATTAACCACAATTTAAGAGAGGTGAATTATACAGGGGATATTTGGAAAACATTACCTCGGATAGGGAAGTATGGGATCTTATGTCCGTGCGGTATAAACCTCTGAGTTAAATAGTGCCAGTGAGTTATTTTTTAATAATCAATTGAGTTGGTGTTTACTTGATGAAAATATTTTTCAATACTCTGTTAAGTAGCATAGCGCGCACTAAGAAATTACAGAAGACATATTTGAAGAGAAAAATTATACGCTCAGACCGGGACTTGAACCCGGGACCCTTGGTTCTCTAGACCAAGTGCTCTACCAACTGAGCTACCTGAGCAAGTATCGATCTAAACGCAAATCTTTCTCTATATACATTGTAATTCCCATCCACCAAATGCTGTGAAGCCATGCTTCTATCTTGCAAATGGCGGCTCCTTTATTAAGAAGACATATTTGGGAATTATACATTACAGCCAGTACGGCTTTTTCAAGTTTTTATTATTGATTTCGTACATCTCAATGATGGATAAATCATATTTGAAGAGAAAAAATATACGCTCAGACCGGGACTTGAACCCGGGACCCTTGGTTCTCTAGACCAAGTGCTCTACCAACTGAGCTACCTGAGCAAGTATCGATCTAAACGCAAATCTTTCTCTATATACATTGTAATTCCCATCCACCAAATGCTGTGAAGCCATGCTTCTATCTTGCAAATGGCGGCTCCTTTATTAAGAAGACATATTTGGGAATTATACATTACAGCCAGTACGGCTTTTTCAAGTTTTTATTATTGATTTCGTACATCTCAATGATGGATAAATCATATTTGAAGAGAAAAATTATACGCTCAGACCGGGACTTGAACCCGGGACCCTTGGTTCTCTGGACCAAGTGCTCTACCAACTGAGCTACCTGAGCAAGTATCGATCTAAACGCAAATCTTTCTCTATATACATTGTAATTCCATCCACCAAATGCTGTGAAGCCATGCTTCTAACTTGCAAATGGCGGCCCCTTTATTAAGAAGACATATTTGGGAATTATACATTACAGCCAGTACGGCTTTTTAACGTTTTTATTTATTTATTTCGTAAATCTCAATGATGGATAATAAATATCTTTCAGAGAAAAAATTATACGCTCAGCATGGGACTTGAAACCCCGGGACCCTTGGTTCTCTAGACCAAGTGCTCTACCAACTGAGCTACCTGAGCAAGTATCGATCTAAACGCAAATCTTTCTCTATATACATTGTAATTCCCATCCACCAAATGCTGTGAAGCCATGCTTCTATCTTGCAAATGGCGGCTCCTTTATTAAGAAGACATATTTGGGAATTATACATTACAGCCAGTACGGCTTTTTCAAGTTTTTATTATTGATTTCGTACATCTCAATGATGGATAAATCATATTGAAGAGAAAATTATACGCTCAGACCGGGACTTGAACCGGGACCCTGGTTCTCTAGACCAAGTGCTCTACCAACTGAGCTACCTGAGCAAGTATCGATCTAAACGCAAATCTTTCTCTATATACATTGTAATTCCCATCCACCAAATGCTGTGAAGCCATGCTTCTATCTGCAAATGGCGGCTCCTTTATTAAGAAGACATATTTGGGAATTATACATTACAGCCAGTACGGCCTTTTTCAAGTTTTTATTATTGATTTCGTACATCTCAATGATGGATAAATCATATTTGAAGAGAAAAATTATACGCTCAGACCGGACTTGAACCCGGGACCCTTGGTTCTCTAGACCAAGTGCTCTACCAAACTGAGCTACCTGAGCAAGTATCGATCTAAACGCAATCTTTCTCTATATACATTGTAATCCCATCCACAAATGCTGTGAAGCCATGCTTCTATCATGCAAATGGCGGCTCCTTTATTAAGAAGACATATTTGGGAATTATACATTACAGCCAGTACGGCTTTTTCAAGTTTTATTATTGATTTCGTACATCTCAATGATGGATAAATCATATTTGAAGAGAAAATTATACGCTCAGACCGGGACTTGAACCCGGGACCCTTGGTTCTCTAGACCAAGTGCTCTAACCAACTGAGCTACCTGAGCAAGTATCGATCTAACGCAATCTTTCTCTATATACATTGTAATTCCCATCCACCAAATGCGGTGAAGCCATGCTTCTATCTTGCAAATGGCGGCTCCTTTATTAAGAAGACTATTTGGGAATTATACATTACAGCCAGTACGGCTTTTTCAAGTTTTTATTATTGATTTCGTACATCTCAATGATGGATAAATCATATTTTTTTTTTCTCTTCAAATATGATTTATCCATCATTGAGATGTACGAAATCAATAATAAAAAACTTGAAAAGCCGTACTGGCTGAATGTATAATTCCCAAATATGTCTTCTTAATAAAGGAGCCGCCATTTGCAAGATAGAAGCATGGCTTCACAGCATTTGGTGGATGGAATTACAATGTATATAGAGAAAGATTTGCGTTTAGATCGATACTTGCTCAGGTAGCTCAGTTAGTAGAGCACTTGGTCTAGAGACAAAGGTCCCGGGTTCAAGTCCCGGTCTGAGCGTATAATTTTTCTCTTCAAATATGATTATCCATCATTGAGATGTACGAAATCAATAATAAAAACTTGAAAAAGCCGTACTGGCTGTAATGTATAATTCCCAAATATGTCTTCTTAATAAAGGAGCCGCCATTTGCAAGATAGAAGCATGGCTTCACAGCATTTGGTGGATGGGAATTACAATGTATATAGAGAAAGATTTGCGTTTTAGATCGATACTTGCTCAGTAGCTCAGTTGGGTAAGCACATTGGTCTAGAGAACCAAGGGTCCCGGGTTCAAGTCCCGGTCTGAGCGTATAATTTTTCTCTTCAAATATGATTTATCCATCATTGAGATGTACGAAATCAATAATAAAAACTTGAAAAAGCCGTACTGGCTGTATGTATAATTCCCAAATATGTCTTCTTAATAGGAGCCGCCATTTGCAAGATAGAAGCATGGCTTCACAGCAATTTGGTGGATGGGAATTACAATGTATATAGAGAAAGATTTGCGTTTAGATCGATACTTGCTCAGGTAGCTCAGTTTGGTAGAGCACTTGGTCTAGAGAACCAAGGGTCCCGGGTTCAAGTCCCGGTCTGAGCGTATAATTTTTCTCTTCAAATATGATTATCCATCATTGAGATGTACGAAATCAATAATAAAAACTTTGAAAAAGCTGTACTGGCTGTAATGTATAATTCCCCAATATATGTCTTCTTAATAAAGGAGCCGCCATTTGCAAGATACAAGCATGGCTTCACAGCATTTGGTGGATGGGAATTACAATGTATATAGAGAAAGATTTGCGTTTAGATCGTCTACTTGCTCAGGTAGCTCAGTTGGCAGAGCACTTGGTCTAGAGAACCAAGGGTCCCGGGTTCAAGTCCCGGTCTGAGCGTATAATTTTTCTCTTCAAATATGATTTATCCATCATTGAGATGTACGAAATCAATAATAAAAACTTGAAAAAGCCGTACTGGCTGTAATGTATAATTCCCAAATATGTCTTCTTAATAAAGGAGCCGCCATTTGCAAGATAGAAGCATGGCTTCACAGCATTTGGTGGATGGGAATTACAATGTATATAGAGAAAGATTTGCGTGTTTAGATCGATACTTGCTTAGGTAGCTCAGTTGGTAGAGCACTTGGTCTAGAGAACCAAGGGTCCCGGGTTCAAGTCCCGGTCTGAGCGTATATTTTTTCTCTTCAAATATGATTTATCCATCATTGAGATGTACGAAATCAATAATAAAAACTTGAAAAAGCCGTACTGGCTGTAATGTAATAATTTCCCAAATATGTCTTCTTAATAAAGGAGCCGCCATTTGCAAGATAGAAGCATGGCTTCACAGCATTTGGTGGATGGGAATTACAATGTATATAGAGAAAGATTTGCGTTTAGATCGATACTTGCTCAGGTAGCTCAGTTGGTAGAGCACTTGGTCTAGAGAACCAAGGGTCCCGGGTTCAAGTCCCGGTCTGAGCGTATAATTTTTCTCTTCAAATATGATTTATCCATCATTGAGATGTACGAAATCAATAATAAAAAAAAAAATATAGAAGACATGTTTGAGATTATATGATCTTCTCATTATGACTCATCGTTCTAAACGTTTGTCGGCAAGGAGGTGCAACACCAAAAATGAAGTAATAACTTCATAAAATTGGATTAAAATTTTATATATTTTAGGCTGCTTAATTTTTAATGATTAACTGAAATATACACTACTCAAAAAATTAGAAGAACACATGTTTAAACCAAAACACGAGAATGAATATTCAAACAATTTAATGTTTGATCATTTGTACTTATAAATTGAAGATGTATGTAAAATTAGAATAGACATTCAAACAATATCTTCTTGTACAGTATTACCAATACGAACAAATTATCATTTGTAATAGAAAAAATGGAGATTTGAGATTTACAATTTTTGGAATCAATGTTTCCATGGTTATTTCAACACTCAGTACTTAGTGTGTCCTCTGTGAGCTTGAATGACCGCATTACACCTACGAGGCATGCTTCGCAGAAGCCTTCTTACAGAAGCTTGTGAGATTCTCTCCCATTCCTCGGTGAGTGCATGTGAAAGTTCTTCAAGGTTCTGAGGTACAGCAGGACGCTTACGAACAAGTTTTTTTCCAACTTATCCCACATATGCTCGATCGGATTGTGGTCCGGACTGCATGCAGGCCAGTCCATCAACCAAATTTGGGCATTATTGCGGGACATCTCTGGTAGCCTGTGCTGTTTGACATCTAGCATTATCTTGCATTAGAAGAAAATTAGGGTCCATTCCATAAGCAAAGCGTACAACATGTTGGAGGATAATGTCATTAATGTAAAAATCAGCATTCATGCGCTGTGGTACAAAGATAAGCTCTGTCCGAGACTCAATAGTAAACCCAGCCCAAACCATAACCGAACCACCTCCATATCTGTCACGTTCAATAATTGTGGCTGGATCAAAACGTTCACCAGGACGTCTCCAAACACGTGTACGACCATCAGAACCTGTTAGATGAAATCTTGATTCGTCCGTGAATAAAACACCCTTCCATTGGCGGAGCTGCCAGTTGACATGATTCTGAGCATATCGCAGCCGGGCTTCTTTGTGCTGACGTGTTAAACGAGGGGCTTTAAAGGGGATTATAGACCTCAACCTTGCATTTTTCAGTCTATTTCTTACAGTCTGATCAGGAATTACCGTCCCAGTTGCTGTGCGTAAATGATTTTGTAGATATCTGGCTGTAGATTTTCTTCTGCGCAAAGCTGAAAAGACAAGAAATCTATCGTGTACGTCTGCAGTCTTCTTGTGACCTTGCCCGGGTCTCCTCTTGTATCCATGTGTCTCTCTATATCGTCTCCACAGCCTATGGATGATGGAAGGGCTAACATCAAGAATCCTACAGACATGGAGAAAGGAACGACCATGTTCAATCAATGCAACTGCTCGTGCAACTAATGCTTCATTTCTCTGTATTAGATTCAGAGCACACTAAAATAACAATTCTCTACCACAGATTATTCTTCAAATCTGTTTTTAGAAAAATAAATCAATACGAACTGACTTTGGATTCAGCAACTCCCGGAATTTCACTAACATATTCAGAGAAAAATTAATAAAATCCAGAAGATCTTCAATATGATTTTAAACAAAAATAGTTGAACTCAAAACATCTAACTCTCAAAAATTAAATTGTTATAATATTTATTTGTGGCTTTGGTTTAAACATGTTTTCCTCCAATTTTTTTGAGTACGGTAGTGTATATTGAGATAAGATATAGAAATTTAATTGGAATATTTTGTTGTACATATTACATTATTATTGTTATATTGTTATTATTATTATTGTTATTATTAAGTAGCAGCAATAGTAGCAGCAGCAGCAGCTGCAGCAGCAGCAGCAGCAGCAGTAGCAGTAGTAATAGTAGTAGTAGTAATAGTAGTAGTAGTAGTAGTAGAAGTAGTAGTAGTAGTAGTAGTAGTAGTAGTAGTAGTAGTAGTAGTAGTAGTAGTAGTAGTAGTAGTAGTAGTAGTAGTAGTAGTAGTAGTAGTATCGACTTCAGTGGTCTAAGGTTAGGTTACTTGTTTCTGTGTCTTATTTTGCTAGTTATAATCCATCCGGGGTCGATAGATGCAAATGTTCAAGGGACAAGTCCTCCTGGAGTGACATTTAAGTCTTAGTCCAGAGTCTTAAGATTTTCAGACTCGTTGTAGAGCCTCAAGCCAAAATTAGAGCCACTGAGCAAAATTTAATCAGGCAGTACCTTTGTTCCATACTTCGTGTCCCATTGAGGCGACGAGCTAACTACTTAACACTAGTTGACTTTTATAGAGAAATGAAATAAGCTAAATTCGTTTGGTTAGTATACTCCCCAATGGACCACCCTTATCCTATATGGGGATGTACGGTTAGAGATAAATAGATATCTTTATTATTATCATAATTATCATTATTAAGATTACTTTTAAGAATTTGTTATTATTATTATTAAATTAGTAATAATTACTTATATTGTTATCGGGTACTAATTTTATTTTTGTTGTTGATAAGCTGTGAACATTATTGGATCATAAATTGGCAATAACAATATTTTGCACTTTGTCTCGGACGACACGTTTTCATTTATCTCAATTATTTTAATATAATTGTGAACATTATTAAATATATTTCATATAAGAATTTAAAGAATATCGTTTGTTGTGTTTGTGCGTGTACTCAGTACCACAGACACACAAATTATACAATTACGTACTTATGTCCGCGCGTCCACGAACCTACGGTTTCGATGGTACCAGTAATGAGTTAATTAGTTTATGTATTGATTGTGAGATATACAGTTAGGTCGGGCGGTAAAGCACCTGATAACCAAGCAGTAAACAGGGTAATAGTATTACCGCGCGGAGTATAAATGACGTCAGGTTACGTGTAGGACACTCCCCTCCAGACAGCATGTTTTGTCGCAACTGTTCCATTCATTCACTGTACAGTTTACAAAGAGAGAACTGTGGCAGTTTGCTTAAAGAAAAGGATATTCATACATCAACAACATCACAATTAGCATCGTAGCTGGCGGAATTTGGTAAGGGACACTTTAGCACATATGGCGAAACCATTGGGTGTAAGGTCTGTGACATAGAGCTTAAAGAATGTTTAAAACATCACAACCCTGTATTTCACAGATAAACAAGGAACATGCGACATTTTTAGAAAGTAACAACGTGGAATATGGACGTTCCGCTTCCGTAGCCCCAAATTACAGATACCAGTTTTTCGACGATCTATGTCATACGTAAATTAGAGCGGATATTCCATGAAAAAAGGTACACCACCCATGTTTCGTAGCTTTCATAAACAAATATACTAACCGAAAAATGCCTTCAGGAGATATAAGGGACGTATATAGAAAGTTCCTCCTAAATTTAGACAAAATTGAAGAAACCGCTAATACGTCAGTCGACATTGTTTTAGGAACCCGGACGCATGAGGGTCTCGGTTAAATATTTCTCCTAACATCCGAAGAGATGATTGTTTCATTAATATTGGTCTCTTTTGTGCCCTGCCGGTAGTACGAAATATTTTTTTGCTACTGGTTACGGATGGGGATTCCTATATTAAGAAAGCTATCATAGAAGTACCGGAATCTTATCCACAGTCAATACACGTCATCTGTGTAGCACATATTCTTCATTGACTTGCGGAAGAAATAAGAGTCTGCTATCCGGACGTTGATTCTTTAATCGCCAAGGCGAAAATAAAATCTGCAAAACACCCTCAATATTCAAACTATTTAAGAAGATGGCACCTGAATTGTCTTTGCCTCCACATGCAATTATATCTCCGTCCGCGAACACAGATTATACAGGGCGGGGAGGGAAACATCTAGGCTCTTGGTCGAGACATTACTAATATAGAAATTTCTGGCCAACGATGTTTCCCGAAAGGGGAAAAAGAGAATCGCAGAGATCTGCGGAATGGGAGCCTAGACATTTCGATGATCTGCACGGGTCTTTCGACTCGCGAATCACGAATCTATTTCTACCAATGCGAGGCCATATTATCGTCGTCGCCAGCGAAATTCGATAGTCATATTACGACGCGTCATTATGTATATTCATCGTTTTACTATTATTGGAACTGCAATAACATATTAATAATCATCTACACTAAAAATGCAGATGCTCTCGACAAAACAGAACAGGCGTCAGAAACACTTCGTCAAATACAAGCAGGACCTGTTAAAGGACGAATGACAAATATCTTTAAACAGTGTTCTTGAGATGATTGCTGGGTATGCACAAATAAGTGAAACGAGGGAAGCGTTACACATCAAGGAAACTGAAGTAATTGAGACATTTCATGTTTTTATTTACTCATATTTATTCGTTCGATGTGGAATGTAGTTTTAAAAAATATAGAATCTGTGTAGGTCTCTAGGAACTAACTGTATGCGATTAACGTTCCATGCATTTAGAAAATATTTCAATGTAAGTTGTAATTGTGTGCTTACGATGTAAAGGAAACGCGAATGTAACGCTGATTTCTGCACATTAAATCCTTAATTGAATAGGAACCATTATTGCGTACCACAAAGTGCTAAATAATATTTAATCCTGGTCTACTTGGTTTTCAAGCACGGTGCACTGCCATCTCCAGTACATAATATTGGTGTAAACAGAACAATGCAAGGTCATAGGCGTATCCATCTTTCTTCGGTGCGTACTTAACAAAAACCTTTTGCCTGATGATGGGACAAAGTGATAGAAAATTGCATGCGGAACGTGTTGAACGGGCGTTTCGACAATTGTCTTTCGCTGGCCTCTTTTGAGAAACAAAGCCAATCCGCGCTCCAAGATTTAAAGTCCACTTGCCCCGGTAATTTTGAATGCCGAAATGTGTGTTGAAATTTTTAATAATGCCTTTGTTATTATTATTATTATTATTATTATTATTATATTTGTTTTTAATGAAATATTCTAATCTTAGCCCTTCTGAGCATGTGCTGCTTTGGCGGCTTCATTGGAGACTATTCTAGCATTAGCAATTTGCAGCTGAGCAAACAGTACATAACATAGGTCAGAATATCTGGTCTCGGGACATTCGCCAAATTTGGCTTACGTACGGTATGTCAGGCTGTCGAGAGAGTGTCATTAACTTATTGATTTGCAGGAAATTACAATCTTAAAAAAAAACTAGATTACATTGAAGTAAGATTCCATCCATAGTAATTCTACCCGAGGGCAGGTCTTTCACTGCAATTGTAGCATTTTCATGCTATACTTTGCAGCTTTACTAGGAATTATAGGTGTGGCAGCTTCCCGTTGCTTTCCACACCGGTGAAGGATGATGATGATGATAATGATAAGGATTATGATGATGATGATGATGGCCGGATAATTTTCGGGGACCATTGGGCCTTAAGCTTCCAGAAATTTGTATTACAGTTGAGGAAAACCCCCGAAAAAACCTAACCAATGAGCCTCTCCCGACCGGAGTAAGAACCAGGGCCCGAAGAGTGATATGGAATCTCGCTACCTCGAGACCACAGCGGTGGATTAATTATGCATTTGTGTTTTGTCCACTGTCTGTATTTTTGTTTCACACTGCACTGCACTACACTTTCCCAGGTGCGTTTAGATGAGTACCACTTCGCTTTTACAGTCCTCGTGACTCCTCCAAGAATGCAGTACGATTATACTAAACCTTTTGTATCATTAGATGAGCTGAAGTCACATTTTGAAGTTGTTGTGATTGGGAAAATGGAGACTTTTAGGAATTTTAGGTGTATTGAAACTATTTCCAAGGATTTTTATCTTATGCCCAAATGGATACTTATTATTACATTTGTTAATCATATTATTAAATTATTACATAAAAAATATAATAATAATTAATGGATAATATTAATATAATATTAATAATAATATTAATAATAATAATTATTAATAATATTAATATATATTAATAATAATATTTAATAATAAATATTAATAATAATATTAATAATAACTATTTACCAATAATAGTAACCATAATATTACAACTAATATTAAAAAATAATATTAACAATATATTATAACATATAGTATTAACAATAATATTAACATAATATTATAATAATATTAAATAATAATTTTATAATAATAAATATATTATTATTATTATTATTATAATTATAATAATAATAATTATAATGATAATAAATTATATTATTCTTATTATAAGTACATTATACATGATACATAAATTATTATTATTATTCTAATCATTATACTGATCATAAAATCTTCTTATTCCATTATTCTTATTATTATTCTTATTATTCTCATTATAATGCTCATAAATTTATTTTATTATTATTATTATTATAATTATAATTATCCATAAATTATTATTATTAAGTAGTAGTAGGACTTTATTAGACAAAAAGTAAGATATTTACAATATTATTGACAAATATGGGTCGCACGGCAGTACGGCCGTACGTGCTGTTGACAGTCCGTTACAATAAAGTAATAATTGGTACTAGTGTAAATAAAAATAAACAAATACAGCAATAACATTACAATTAAATAAAGAAAAACCCAATAAAACTATTACCATTAAATAATAACACAATAGCATTATTTCACTAAAACACTGACACTTACAATTACAATAAAGAACAACGCAATAATATTACAATAAGTAATAACACAATAGCAATAACATTACAATTACATAAAGAAAACACAATAATAATATTACAATTAAATATAACACAATAGCATTATACACTAAAAAAAAACATTAACATTACAATTACATAAAGAAAACACATTAATATTACAATAAATAATAACACAACAGCATTATACACTAATTAATTTATTTAATTGAATATAATTGTGTATATGAATGTATTGCATTTTGATAACATATATTTATTCATGAATGAGTGTTGTCCTTATTTTCTCGCGTTTTGTCCAGAAATTTACCGAGGTTTATCCAATTTTCTGGATTTACCAACAACTCGTAGCATGCCAATCTTTCCCGATTTGAATTTAGAAATCTTTCCGGTAATAACTGACGTCTCCAATATTCTAAATCATTACATTTTCCTAATAGTATGTACTCATCTTCAAAGTTCCCGCCACATTGGACATATTATTATTATTATTATAATAATTATAATGATAATAAATTATATTATTTTATTATTAATACTATAACTATAATGATAATAAATTATTATTATTATATTATTATTATTATTATTATTATTATTATTATTATTATTATTATAATTATAATGATAATAAATTATTATTATTATTTATTATTATAATTAATAATGATAATAAATTAGTATTATTATTATAATTATAAAGATAATTAATTTATTTATTATTATTATTATTATCGACTGGTCGAATTTTTCCTCTCCTTCTTGATTTCGTTTCTCCATTTAGGGCTCACGCTTTGTGTAATTATGTTTGAAATACAAATATGAAACAGTATGTCTTGCTGTCTGAGTTCCTTCTCTGTTGGGTCATACTAGCCTAAACCTGAGAAGTAAGTTTTCATGATTTTCAAAATAATTGTAAAATTTTCTGGCTAGCTTTCTTATACATTCGTGAATCGTTTCCATATAGGTTTCTGTGTGGAGAATGCAGATTGGCAATATTCTAGAAATTTTTCTTTTATCATATACTAGCTAATACCCGGTGTGCTCTGCAACGCCTAAATAAATGAAAATTAATGTGCTTTTATGTTTAGTTGAATAAGTACAAGGAAAAATAATTATTTAACTTTATATTTTTTAGATATCCCCGTGCTGATTACCCGGCGTTACCCGGGAACCTACTTATCCCGATCTTCTTGACATAAATGAGCTGAAATACGAAAATTAATGTTGTTTTATGTTTAGTTAAATTAGTGAATGGAAAAATGTATATCGGTAATTATTTATGGATACCCCGTGCTGTTTACCCGGCGTTGCCCGGGAATCTACTCATCCCGATCTTCTTGGCAAAACAAATGAGCTGAAAGACAAAAATTAATGTAGCCTAATTTATATGATTAGTTGAATAAGTAAAATGAAAAATAATTATAAATGTATATTTCGTAATTATTTATAAGATTCCCCGTGCTGATTACCCTGTGTTGCAGCGGGAATCTTACTTATCTCGATCTTCTTGGGTATAAATGAACTAAAAGACAAAGTTCGTTATTGTGAATTATCCGTTAAAAGAATTACCCGCCATGTGCTGCTATACTTGCACAGGAATCTACGTACATTGTCTCGATCTTCTTGGCATCAATGGAAAGACAAAAATTTGTTATTGTGAGTTATCCGTAAGAGATAAACATATGCTGCTGTCGCGGACTTTTTTGTAGAGCTTTTTCTGAGAAGTTCAACTCTGTGGACATTAATGTTGTGTATTTGTTTTATGGTTTAGGCAGCGTAAGCCATTTAAGCGTCCAAAGAGCTACTTTTTTCACATTTCCACTACAAAGGGCGATTTTTAAGGGTGTAGGAGTTGAGTATCACAACTCTCTTATAGCCTATGTTCATCCAGGGAATCTCCTGAACATTTTAGCAAAAAACCCCGTCACAATCGGATCAACGGTATGGCCGCGCATAAAGTACAATCAAACAAACAAAAAACAATCATTCATTTTTATATAATTATTTAATTTGACTTTAATTGAAAAGTCTTGACTTTTTATTTAATTTAACCGCATATTCCTATGTGAGAATCCATTATATTATACAGATTGCAAAAGCGGTTTGTTAAATTGTGATGCCTACTTAAATATTTTTTTTATCTAGTATTTATGATTTGGTATAGCTGTTTTAATGCCTAGTTAGAATTTTTAGAGATGTTTAATATATCAAATGTGTTAGTGACAAAACTTGATTTTCTCGCCGCAGTTTGTATAATAATTCCACTGAATGAGTAATTTATTCCTGGAACTAACTGGTTATCTAATAGAGTGCTCACTTACTTATGTGCAACGAAATAAAATATAACTTGGTTCTACATTCCAATTCTTCTATAAAAAAAAGTTACTTTATGCAAAGAATATGCAGAATTTTAATAAATATGGATGGAGTTTGTTAATTATTTCATTTGAATGTCTGTGGATTTGAATTGCTAATTGTGAGGGACAAAATAAACAACAACTAGCATGCAATAAAGCATGTTTTTACAAAAATAGCCACTCCAACATAGATATAATAAATGTAAGTAAGGCGTTCCTTAATGTTTCTAAACGATTACTGTAGTAAATCTATTTTTTTAAACTGTTAAAAAGTCCGTAAGTAAGTCAGTTATGCAGACAAATTATTGTGGTTGAGTTTTATGGCCTTAAAATGTAGCAAATGTATTCTAGAATACAAGTTAAGAAAATTATTTGGAAAGACTGGAAACAGAATGGACCAGAATCAATCATGTGAAGATTGGAGAGATCGTATTTGATGCTGTCAAGTAGTAGTAATCCTAATTGAATATTCATCTAATGGATTTTTTTCATTAATTTATCTGTTCATTATATCTGTTCATGGGTCGAATCAGCTATCTACTATACGTATGCATATTCTTTCTATTGCCTGGATAATATTTTTCCCATTCGTGGGAACTTAAAACACGTCCTAATGCCTCCTGCAACTTACACGGATATGACCTGTCAGGAGAGGATTTTTAACTCAGGGTCATATATTTAATTAGTTGATATGAGAAGAATGTGGAGTTTACCCCACACGTGTGCTATGTGTTGGGGCCAATTCCGAGACAGCACGAACATTCAAAACAAGATACACCATTCATATAAAATTCATTCATACTAAGTTATGTAAGGCAAATATGAGTGGAGATTAGATAGTGATATAGCTAGCATGATTAATCATCACAATCATCATTACTTGCACGACAGCCCCATGTGAGCCTTAGATTTCTTTAGAAGTCTAAGGTCCAGTCTTATCCATTTTCTAAATCCCAACATCCTTGTGTCATTTAATAAGCAATCCTCCCATCTCAGCCTTAGTGTACTAATTTGTCTTGAGATCAGGGCTCGCTTGGTTTACGTTGGGGGCATGCAAATTTCTAAAAATTATCGACCATCACGATATGAGAAAGTGCCCAATATGCGGGAGCTTTGAAGACGAAATACATATATTAGGAACATATAAAGATTTGACTACTGGAGGCGTCAGATATTGCAGGGAAGATTTCTAAATTAAAATCGTGATATTACGAGTTAATTGTAAACCCAGAAAATATTATACATTTGGATATATTTTGAACAAGACAAGGAAAATAAGAACAAAACTCATTCGTTAATAAATAAGTATGTAAGCAAAGTGTAATTTAATTAATACTTATTTAATATACGTAACTCAATGTATAATGTAATTGAATTTTTATGTTTTTTTTTTTCGTTTTGTTTATTTTATATAATTACTAGAAAATTTATTGACACGGACTGTCAACAGCATGTACGGTTTACTACCCGTGCGATCCTAATTTGGTATTAATACTGTATGTATCTTACTTTTAATCGAAATCGCAGGGATGTGTGGAGAAAAATAAGGAGGAGGCACTTAGACATAAACCAACAAGATATTTTCACCGAATGTACGGGAAAACGTTCACTGTGTTTACAAAGAGACCTAAAACAAGTCTGGGGAAAGGAATGATATATATCCAATCTAGGATTTAAAGAGAGATGAGGGCTTGCTTGATTTAAGTTGGGGGTATGGAAATTTCTAAATATTACCGACGATCACGATATGCGAATTAGTCCAATGTGCCGGAGCTTTGAAGACGAAACCCATATATTAAGAAAATGTAACGATTTAGAATACTGGAGGCGTCAGTGGTTACCGGAAATGTTTCTAAATTCCAATAGTGAAAGATTGGCATGCTACGAGTTAATCGTAATCACGGAAAATTGGATAAACGAGTACATTTGTGGACAAATCGCGGAAAATAAGAACAACACCCATTCGTGAATAAATACATATATAAACAAAGTATAATATCATAAATACTTAATAATTTTACGTAAACTAATTAATTAATAGATAATATAATTTTATTATATTCTATTGTGTTTTCTTTCTTCTTACTTTATATAATAAAATACATTAATTTATTGAAACGGACTACCAACAGCACATACGGCTTGCTGCCCGTGCTAGCCATATAACCATATTGTAAATAACACTATATGTATCTTATTTTAGTCTAATGAAGTCCTACTACAACTTTTAGTAAAAAATGTCCTACTAATACAAATTTGTCTTCTTCATTCTGACTCCAGTTAGAAAAAAATCTTTACAGTTTTCATATCGTTCAGTCTAACTAAATATCAATTCTAACATTTTTATACATTGAACAATATTTGTTTTGTTGTATAATTTACGGGGTTCAAAGTTATATTGCTTTCTCCACATTTAATTTCCCTTATGAGGACCACAATCTATCTAAGGAGCTTCCTTTGAAATGTAGATAATAACGTTCCATCTAATTTTGAACGTTACCAAATTTCGGGTATAAGACAAAAACTCGTGACGCAGGAACTGCGTAAACTATGCGAATTCCTCAGCAAGTGCTATTTAATGCTTCAATTTTTGCTGAATTGTGGGACTATATCTTTATTTCTTAATTAAGACATTTGTATCCAGTTACGTTGCAAAAAATCATGGTGGCCACAAGACTGAATTTAATTTCGGATTTCAAGTAAACTCCCATTTCTAATAGTCCAATTTCGAAGATGTTTGGAAAATACTTTCCTCGTTTTATTTCAGCATTGTATACCGAATCTCTTCGCGGAAAATCGAATATTGCTGTTGCTAACTGGATATTCAAACTTTCCTAATAGTTCGACATTGGTGGTTAACGAATTCGACTTCTCGTTTCTTAATTGATTTCTATATTCTGAGTTTGATTCCAAAAATAAATTACTGCCGCTAGAGCATGATAGCCATTATCATTTTCTGTGTTTAGTAAGTAGAATCGATGAACATTTAAAAAAAGTAGAAAATATTTCCGTCGGTGCAACCACAATAACTGTAAATACTTTCCTATAACTGTATTAAGTAGAAGACAAGCTGAGAAATTTCCTTTCCCAACACAAATACTCATATCATATTCGCTTAGTGTAGTTTGAATTACTTGTGTTGTATTAATGTTCTTTCTCGTATTCTCGACCTGGACACAAGTTGAGCAGATGACACCATCGTGGATGTTCTATAATGTCTTTGTGTCACATCATGTCAGAGATTAAACAGAGAGAGAAAGATAGAGGAAGAAAGAGAAAGATGCAAAGAGAAAAATAGAGACGAAGAGAAATAAAGAAATAGAGAGAGAGAGAGAGAGAGAGAAAGAGGGATAGTGGGAAAGAGGTAAAGAGAGAAAGATGGAAGGAGAGAAGAGAGAAAGAAAGATAGAGAAAGGGAGATAAATAGATAAATATAGATGAATGTAGAAAGAGGTAAATAGAGAGAGAGACAGAGAGACAGACAGACAGACAGAGTATGATTCTCTGTTCGTATTTATTTTATTTTTATATTCCATGTACTTTTCTTTTTAGTGCTGTCTATTAATCAGTTTTTGTAACTAATAGCACTATTTTTATATATTCCGCCTTGAAATTATTTTTGTCTTTCATTGTTTTACATTTAGTCAAAGTCGTAGTACGGTAATGTCTTCAGTACTTTTTATCACATTAGTTACTAACTGGTATTAATATAAATTAATTAATTGTTTTGTCATATTTATTTGCACAGCTCGCGTCAACATTCGAACTTTCTCGTACTTTCTAGAATGTTTGACGGAAATATCATAGGTATTTTCGCATCTTCTTGAAGGTCTTTCTTTGTCTCGCATTTGGGGTCAGACGCTGTTCACTTGTACTTTGACCGTAGGAAGGAAATGTTGCATATTAAGGTAGCTTGTAATAAAATGTCCTAGCATTGGACATGGTTTCGCTAGTGCGATTAGCTTGCACGCGTAACCAAAGTTTGAAGATTATAAAGAAAAAGCCTCAACTCATGTCCGGCTCAGGGCGGGGTTGAGAGATGAGATGCGATAGAAGCTCCTTTCACTGGAGGGGTCTGCCAATAACAAGGATGCCGACCGACCATGCCTGACACACCATTATAGAGCAAATTAAATGAAATTAAATTATTGAGATGAGAGTGGATAAATTGTGGAATGAATTTGCGTCAGAGGAAACGGGGTGAAACCACTAGAAAAACCTCCGTTACCTCCACCTAGAAACCCACATGGATTGACCGAGAAGCGAACTCGAGCCCCTGGCGGTGAGAGGTGGGGGTCTAATCGCTGCGTTACGAAGTCGCCTTTGTAAATTATATTTAAATAAATTGAGTACATTTATAATATTGAATATAATACATTGAATATAAGTTATACACAAGAAGAAACAACTAGTACAGATTACAGTGAGGTTTTTTATTTCGTTGTGTGCATTGATTTATACATGTATCTGGTCCTCCGAAAATAATTATATGTATTTTAATTTATGAACACCCTATGATGTGAGGTAATGCCAGGTTCACATCTCGAACCGGACCTTACCAGAGTTAAACCCTTTGGTCATACGGAAACTTATGTTTTATTCACACACACCAGAAAGAGACAGAGAAAAACAGACAGAGACAGAGAAAGAGCG